>CM052705.1:51480326-51502167 GCA_028551405.1 Uromys caudimaculatus
AAGGGGAATCATCGGAAATGTAAATAAAGTATCAAAAATAAAGGAAAAAAAAAAAAAAGGATATGTCAAGGTGGGAATATGGGAATGGGTGGGCGGGTGGGTGGGAGGAGGAATTCCCTCACAGAGGTGGGGAGGGGGAGGGGACATGGTGTTTCCAAAGAAAAGGGGAATCATCGGAAATATAAATAAAAAAAAAAAAAAAAGAAACTTGTCAACAGTAAAATGTTTCTAAAAGTGAAATGACAAAAATTAATTCAAGATCAAACACACAATGAGTGTGAGGTATTGCTGCCAGCCCTGCCTCTTGTGGCCAGCAAGTTCAGGGACGTCTTGGTTCTGAGCATAGAGCATGCACAAGGTGTATCCTGCAAAGCCTGTAATGGCAGTGTCAATGAACACTGGCTGACTCAGACTCCACACTACTGCATGCCTTAGATTGCAGTGGCTTTACTCTACATACAAAATTTTCTGCTCATAAAGAAATAGAACACCATGTGACAGAAAACAGAGACTTGGTATTTTCCTTCCATTCTCTCTCAGCATGTGAAAATCTAACTTTTACCTTTAGGTTATAAAGCACTTGAATTGTTGAATAATACACAAGAAGAATCAATATCGATGATAGAGATGGTGCCTTAAGTTTCATGAAATTTTTACTTGCTTGGGTTTAGAGTAAAATTTCAACAATTCCTAAAATGGCCTTACACATAATTCTGCCATTTTATACTTTGTACTTATGCAAGGTGGTATTATAGCACAGATAACTATAAAATCAAAATATCAGTGAAATCTGAAACACACTAGGGATGTTCCATGTCCTGTAGTCTCAACGTTAGCAAAGATATACTTTACATAAAAATTAATAAGCATATATCACTAATATACATATTATTTACCTTTATAAATAATAAATGTGTATGTATACCAATAATTGTTTTAAAATAAATTTATGATTGAATTATTTATATACCAAAATACCCAAAGTTGTTTAAAAATTTCTTAGGCACAATGGACCAGTAATTGGAATTTTTTTAAAAAACTCTGCTCTAAAGCTCACAAAATATTTCAATATTGCAAAGATTCTTAGCAAGAAAATACTTGCTGAGGAGCCATTCTGCACAGAATGTTAATGGCAGTTTTCCATGTGTGTGGTGCATTTCTGCCTCTGTTCCATGAATACTCCACAGCTGCTCTTTTGCCAGGAAAGTAGGCAAGAGTGTTTATATTGTAAGTAATTTGGAAAGCATAGGTGGTATTACCCTGCAATACAGAGAATGGGTGTGTTTACCACACTGTGTCACAAAGAGACTGTTTCCCTCAAGAGCAAAGTTCTAGCAGCTTTTCTGACGTTTATTTTAAAGTATTTGAGTTTCCTAGGCACAGAGTACCTCTCTTGCACACAATCTGTCAAGTGTGCAGATGGTCCTTGTTGCATGATCCTGTGGGAATTAATCCAGGAAACTAGCAAAAGAAAACAATGTTTTCAAGTTCTTGCTAGGCCTGGGGGAAGAGGCAGGGGTATGTAGGGCTTAGCAGTTGGGAAAGAATGATGCAAAGCCATTAAGTTAGATTTCCTGTTAGTGTTTCTACAATATGGTGGGGGGGGGGGGAATAATACAGACTACAGTGTCTCATTTAATATGTGTCAAAAATTACTCATAAAGACACTGAAAAGCTTACTACTTTTCTGTATATTTCTATATTTAAAATTTTAAATTGATTTCTTATTATGTGTGTAATCTTCTTCAACTCCCATCTGCTCCTCACAACTAAGAAGTGCTTTTTCCTCAGATGAAGTATTCCCACCAAAGGGTTAATCCTACTAAAATATTGCTTTGAGACATATACCCAAATGATGCTTTTATCCTACCACAAGACCAATTTCCCAACCATGTTCATTGTGGCTCTATTCATAATAGCCAAAAATCGAAAACAACCTAGATATCCCTCAACAGAAAAACGGATTAAGAAAAGATGGTACATTTGCACAATAGATTATTATTTTTTAAAACAATGGCATTGTAAAATTTGTAGGCAAATAGGTAGACCTAGAAAAAAATCCTACATGAGGTAACAGACACAGAAAGAGAAACATGATATATATTCAATTACGTATGGATATTAGCTGTTAAATAAATGATAACCAAGCTATAATCCATAGACTCAGAGATGTTAGGTGTATAGGAAGGAACTAGAGGAGGGGACACATAGATCTTCCTGGGAGGGGTAATTAGAATAGACCTTATAGATGGACTGGGGTGGGGAGGATAGGAACAGGAGGATCACGTGGGGAGAGGAAGTGATGTTGAAGGAGAGAATGCAGAGAGGGACAGCTAGAACTGAAGGGCATTTGAGGAGTAGTATCAAAATCTAGTGCAGTGAAAACTTCCTAAAATATATAAAGGCAAGTGTGATTTGAGTATGCTTGGCTCAGGGAGTGGCACTATTAGGAGGTGTGGACTGGTTGGAGTAGGTGTGGCCATGTTGGAAGAAGTGTGTCATTGTAGGGGTGGGCTTTGAGAACCTCCCTCTAGCTTCCTGAAAAGTCTGCTCCTGGCTTCCTTTTGATGAAAATGTAGAAGAACTCTCGGATCCTCTACCACCATGCCTGCCTAGACACTGCCATGCTCCCACCTTGATGATAATGAACTGGACCTCTGAACCTATAAACCAACCCCAATTAAATGTTGTCCTTTATGGGAGTTGCCTTTATCATGGTATCTGTTCACAGCAGTAAAACCCTAACTAGATCAGCAAGTCTAATGAAGTTTCCAAATAATGAGGGAGAAAGAGTCACAAATAACCATTTCATGTCACCAAACAAAGCTTCCAATATCAGGACTGGGTTACACTCAATTAAATTGTTAGCCGAAGCGGGTCCCATTGAAATCCCCAAACAACTCACCTTGTGCCAAGTCATTATGTTGCTATCCACAATTTGACAGAATGGCCCCACTGTTCAAGACAATACAATTCATTGACCACGGAGAGGTCAGTGAGTGGCTACATAGAACCTTCAACCCTATGTTCTAGTCTCTTTAGTATGAGAAAGTATTCTGTAAGCTACCAAAAGAGAAATGTAAACACCAACTCAACCTCAAAACCTTTGATTCTACAATCTGTCTTGCCTGAAAAGCATGCTAGGGCAATGGAGGAACCTTATAGGAGTAACCAACCAATATCTGATTGTACTTAAGGCCCACTCCATCAGATAGGACCTATACTAACACTGCTTGAATGACCAAGAACCAGAGAACAGATAGCCCAGAAAGCTAGGGTAAAACCGAACACGACTTATCCAAGAACAAAACAAAACAAAATGTGCAACAATAAAATGACTCTTAATGATAGTCACAGATCAGGACCTTATTCGGGCATCAACAGAGAAGCTTCCTCATGTAGCAGATGAGAACAAGTACAATGACCTACAGCCAGACATCAAGCAAAGAGAGATCTTGGAACACAGCTCTAAATATGATGCCTCCATCAAATCCTTCCCCTCAGAGCTCTGGGAAGCAGGTGGAAAAAAAGAGTCAGAAAAAGTGTAGGGGTGAGAAGGGGGAAAGGGATATCAGGAAAACAAGGCCCTCTAAATCAACACGATCAAAGCTCATATAAACTCACAGAAACAGAAGCAGCAAGGGCCTGTATTATATTAGGTAATGTGTGTGTGTGTGTGTGTGTGTGTGTGTGTGTGTGTGTGTGTGTGTGTGTGTGTGTGTGTGTAATACTTTCAGTTTAGTATTTTTATAGAATATAAAAGAGAGAAAGAAAAAAATCCCATCCAAACATACTTTCCTACTTTTCATTACACCTGGAATTTGCAAAGCATTTCACAAACTAGTGATCAATTAGCAGTTACCCACTAATGATTCTTTTCGCTTGCAGTGGTTTAAAACAGAAATGTCACTTATAGGATGAAGCATTTGAAGACTTGGCCCCATATTCAGTTCTTGCTTAGCTTTGTGCTTGCTGTTGAAGATGTGCTCTCTGATTTCTGTTTCTACAGCCACACTGTCTCTCTCAGTGGGCCCAGGAGAGAATCCTGCAAAAACAGCCTGCCCTGGACAACAAGAAACTTAACGCCATGAATCTACACTCTCCTGTCTAACTCCAGAATACCAGAACCTCAAAAGCAAGATGAGAAATTAGACAAATACTTCTGAGCTATGTGCAACATTCAAAACTCGTAAGTGTAGCATTCACAACACTGAGTGAATTCATTCAACAGACATTTTATTAATGGCCACTTAGCAGTTTGAAGCAACATTGAAGTAATCACATTCTAAACTAGTTCCTATGAAGAAAAATATTATTGTTCCCTTTCAATCAATGCTTTATTTAGATAGCAATTATTTAGTCTCTAAGTTTGGCTCAACCATGTGATAGGTTGTGATTTAAAAAAAAAAAAAGAACTATGCTAATTCACTCATTACAGAAGGATAGAAGAGTCAACACACAGAAGTCTAAACTGACAAAATAGTGGGATTAGATGGTGCCTGTTCAAATAAACAAAATTATATATGAAAGACCTTCAGTGTGTGATAGAAATTATGAAAACGGTAGCTATTTATATTTTGCTAAAAGATCTCAAAGCTATACTTTTGATGTGTATTATAACACATGTTAGTAAAAATATTTGTTGTGTCACATTTTTATTTATCATTTATTTTTCTGTGCTGCGATTGAATTTGGAGACTTGGACATGTTCAAATGTATTATTTGTAGCCCTTTCAAGTAAACTATTTTCAACCAGGATCTTACTGATTTTTTCAGGCTGGCCTTAAACTTACTTTATAGCCCAGACTGACCTTGAACTCACTCTGTAGCCCAGGAAGACTTTGATCTTGTGATTCCCCCTAAGGTAGCTCCCCAAGAACAAAGGATTACATGCAGGCACAAACAACTCTTGTATGCACACACAAGCACACACACATCAATCCCAGCTTTAAAACTTAAATACTCAAAATATTTTCAAACATCTGTCAAACATTTAAAGTAGGGTATACTTAATAGTTGAAGACAACGGAGATTATGAAGAGTAGGGTTCCATGAATTAAACATAGTAAAGACTAAGGAAGAATACTGATAACTCTAACTCATGTAATCATACAGAATTAGATGAATGTGTCCCTTAACATATGGATAAACTGAAGTATACCTGTCTCAAAGTTATATAGTACCTAAAAAGATCTGAGCTGAGATGAGAAAGCAAAGGTGTTGATTCTCTCTCTCCAAAATGGCCCTAAGCTGAATAGAATATTTTTATTCTAATTTGTATACCAGGTGATTGCTACTAACTAAAACTGATCCTTTTTTTTTTTTTTGATACTTTATTTACATTTCCAATGCTTCCCCCTTTCTAGGTCTCCTCTTTGGAGACCACCTATCCCTTCCCCGTCCCCTATCTCTATGAGGGAATTCTACCTCCCACCCACCCACCCGCCCACTCCCATATTCCCACCTTGACATTCCCCTTTACTGGGGCCTCTCCTCCCCCTGATGGCCAACAAGGCCCTCCTCTGCCACATATGTGGTCCAAACCATGGGTCTCTCCATGTGGTACATTTACACAATGAGTACTACTCAGTTATTAAAAACAATGATTTAATGAAATTTGCAGGCAAATGGATGGAACTTGAAAATATCATCCTGAGCGAGGTAACTCAGTCACAAAAGAACAAACATGGTATGTACTCACTGATAAGTGGATAGTAGCTGAAACATTTGGAATACCCAAGTTTCACTTTACAGTAACTACTGGACTGAGAGTGAGGTCCCAGATGGTGGAGTTGAGAAGGGACTGAAGGAGCTGAGGTAGTCTGCAGCCCTATGGAGTGAGCAACAGTGTCAACTGCCCTGACACCCCCAACCCCACACCCCCCCCATCTTCCTGGAGGCTGGACCACCAACCAAAGAAAACTGATCCTTTAAGACCCAAATATTTTATGTTTATCTTCAACTTCATTCTGTACAGTTAAGTTTCCCACCAAGAAAAGCCACTTAATACAAAACTTGCTTGCTTTTAATGGCTTACACTACTGAAACCAAACATTCTAGAATAATAAGAGAAAATTTTATTTCTACATAAGAATTTTTAGAAAACTACCAGCTATCAAAACTAAAGGATAATGCCTGTACAGTCCATTAGTACTCCTTAATTGCTTTTGTATAATGAGCTGCAAAACATAATTGCTTGCCTGACACTGATATGAATCACAATTGATAGATTCATAAGTTGTAGTCAGGAAGGATAGCATGCCAACCCTGGTATTTCAAAGTCCAATAGGCAAATGAGAGACACAGTAATCACCTGCAGTTGATTTTCATTTCAAAGGGTTTGCATCAGTTAACGAAAGAAAAAAGTCAGTTGTCAGGTTACCCTGTCTCTTCTGCCCCTACACACACCATCAGTCAGTATCCCTCCCGTCTGCCCAGAACCTGAGAAAACTCTTTCCAGCCCCCAGCTAGAACTCCATCTGAGCTCTGTATTCTGTTCCCTTCTCCCCCTATTTACTAACTCCATCACATGAACTTCTTCTTTCCATATATTCAAAATGTTCATCTCTACCAGCTCCTGGTCTGCAACTTAAATTATTACATTAAATATGTCCATACATATGCTACTTCTCACTCCAAGGTAAGCTCCTACAGGGCCTACACCACACTGTAGGCCTGACTGATTTTCAAGTCTAAAGTTGGTAAAGTACTTGTTTATACTTTCCGATTTCATGTTACTCTCAGGTTTGTGAAAAATGTTATTAAGAAATCTATATGCATACACATACCTACACACAACATATATATGCAACAATAATTAATTTTTAAAAGTCATGAATTTGAAAGAGAGTAAGAAATGATATATGGAAGGGTTTGAAAGAAAGAAAGGGAAAGAGGAAGTTATTTTAATATCAAAAATAAAAGAAATAAAAAAGTTATTTACACTAGTTCAGACATGGAATTTAAAAAATAACTATTTCTTCCTCATAAAACTCAATGGTGAAATTAGAAACTTTAATTAAAAATTTACAATTGCCTAACCTGGTTCTGTCCTGGTTCTGTCCTCTTCTTTGTAATTACTTCTTTTTGTTTGTTTATTTTTGAGATTATATTTTAATTGTATTTCTATCTTTCCCCCATTTCAAACTCTTCCTGTACCCTTCCTTGCTCTCCTTCAAATTCAGTCTCTTTGTTCATCAGTTTTTATCGCATGCAAATATATACAAATATAAATATTTTAAATATAATCTACTGAGTTAATGTAATGTTGCTTGTGTGTGTTTTCAGGCCTACCACATCAATGACCAGCACAGCAAAATAACTCTATGGATGCAGGAATGACGAGCATACTTCTGCAGTAACCAACAGCTCTCAAATTAGTTAAGATCTACTCAACAAGAGGGATATCATGCCTCGAACTGGAAACATAGCTAACTAATCACTGCAAGTAAGTACTAAGTACTTCCTCTGAACTCTAATCCTCATGCCTTAACTACTGTTATTCCTCGGGAAATCATTTTTCATCCAATTTTCCTATTATTCAAATCTTTGAATATGGGAATTAATGTTTCACACACATATACACTTGTCTCTCTCTCTCTCTGTATGTCTCTTTCTCTGTCTCTGTCTCTTTCTTTCTTTCTCTCTCTCTCTCTTTTACATCTGCTCACTTATTCAAATTCGCCTACTTAGTAGCACTTTTTTCATGGCCAATATGAAACCAAACAGTGGTTTTGAAATAAAAAAAGATCTGAATTTGAATATAGTCTTTTCCTCAACATGTTTGAAATCCAATCTCGTGTGTGAGTGTGTGTGTGTGTGTGTGTGTGTGTGTGTGTGTGTGTGAGAGAGAGAGAGAGAGAGAGAGAGAGAGAGAGAGAGAGAGAAAGAGAGAGAAGGAGAGAGAAAAAGACACAGAGAGAGAGAGAGACACAGAGAGAGAGAAACAGAGAAAGAGACAGAGAGAGACAGAGAGTGAGAGAGAGGAGCAAACGTGCATGGAATTACAGTATATGATAGTGAGTAGGATTTACAAAATGAAGTGGAAATTCAGTAAAACTATCCTTCAGTCAGCTGAGGACAGGTAAAGCAGAGCTTAGATTGAAACTTGAATATTGCTAAGGAATTGAATACGTGAGGGGGAAAGGGGACTTAAATATTGATCAATAGTTTGATACAGTTATCCTTATGGCACCATGTATTGGCATTATAAATATTTCTATCTTATCTTATAAGACAATAAATATACAGGTCTGCCAATGATAATGATTTAAAGAAAGACTGAAACTATCAAGAAAAAAAGCAATAGTAACATCAAGGAGGAAAACCCTGGGATGTGGGAAGGAAGAATATGAAACAGGAACCATTGGTAGATTCCATGGAGAGGTGTACCTACTATGCCAAGGTAGATGGGACATTATTGGATATCTCTAGATGGAAAGTATCCTGTCTTCTGAGAACCTCATCCTGGTAAAATTTAATTTGTGTTGAATAGGGAAAAAATGAATGAGAGAGAAAGAGAGAGAGAGAGAGAGAGATTCTACTTAGGAGGCCAATTTTTCTTTCTCAAATGATATTAACTTATTCAAGAATCATCATGGGTACCATGGAAACTCAAAGTATGGATGAGAAAAAATGCATTGGAGGGGCACCTTCTCATTGGTTTTCAGTCAGTGCTACAGTCTTAAAATTGACCCACTTTGAGTTAGCATAGGGGTATCCAAAGGGGAAAACACCTGAAATGTATATAAAGTAAATGTCTAAAAATAAAAATAAATAAAAATAAGTGTTTCCATCTTTCTCCTACTTAGAGAAAGCTTCAGAAGTGAAAGGTGGAAGTAAAGCAGCAAATAAAGAGAAAAATAACAGGAGGCCAGAAAATGAGGGAAAACCACAGAGGCCAAGCAAAGTCCTCAAGTAAGGAAAAGGAGAATGTGAAGGAAATAGGGAATTTTTAAATGGCTTTAAAAAAAAAAAAAAAAAGTATCTCTTAAGATTTTAGAAAAATAAAATCTTAATACCTCCATGAATTTGATACACTTGTTGTTGTTAGCCTACATAATTGCTGGCATTGAAACTGTATGTTTTAGTTTTATGGGAGGGGAGGACAATGTATACATAGGTCATACACTGATAACAATTTATCCCTCAGGTGAGTTTTGATATTCCAATGTAAACAACAGTTAATGGCTTTAACAGAAAATGATTATTGTAGGAAAAAAATCTGTTTTCTAAGATATATTCAAATTGCAAGGGAGAGTAGAAGCTTTATGTGAAAAGGGATAGGGTGTTTCCAAAGGGGAAACCTGGAAAGACGGAAACATTTGAAATGTAATAAAAGTATCAAAAAATAAATAAATAAATTTTTTTATTTATTTACAAAAAAAAAAAACAAAAAACCACGAGTTAGGCAGGACACACATGATAACACTGTTGATAGTGCTACCTACCCAAATATTTTTATACTACCATTTTAACCTCTATGTCAACAGACTTAATATGTTCTGCTTTTGTTTTCAATTATCTGTTATGTCCTGCAATGGGTTTATTGTAGACACTCTGAAAACTGTTATGACCCCTCAAAGACATAAGGCAATTTTCCTCTCACCAGGATATTTTGAACAAATTACTCTCACTTTTAACATGAATAAGTCTGTGAGTTTTTGTTCCTCAGATATAAGGCAATGCAACTCAGTTATAATTTTAATTATAATTCTTAGATCATGTCAGTAAATTGAAATAAAATTCTATTGAGGTGTGATTTTGCTTTCTTTCCCCCACCCCATCCCAATTTTGGTCCCCAAGCCTAGGGAGTACTCTGAAGTGTAATTATTTTTTTAAGGTGCCTGAAATGGTTCTAGCTTTTGGAAAGTTATGTTGCGATATAACTGTTAGCACTACCAAGTATTGTGACAGCTTGCAATAATTAAAGACTTCTTTAGTTAAAACTTTTTTGATTAGCCCTATTATGCTCATTGAACTTAAATTTTGAAAGCTTATATTATGTCCAAGATAAAAATGCTTCTTGGTCATAGAATGTATTCTAAAGTTTAATCTAGATATTTTTTCAGAATCTTCTGTCTCGTTTTCCCCACCCTTGGGATACCATACTGTGATGTCCTTTCAAGGCAAAAATTAATGGTAGTATTGAAGATTTACACTCCTAAAGAACAAATGAGATCCTCTGTTCTAGTGTGATCACTCGAACCCTAGGAAAGGCTCATATTAAGAACAGTCTCAACTGCTAGAGCAATGGCCAAATACATCGAAGAACGATGTCAAAAAGTCCAGTTTTAAGAGACACCCAGAAAAGGGAAAACATTGGAAATGTAAATAAAGTACCAAAAATTAATTAATTAATTAATTAATTAATTAATTAATTAATTAATTAAAAAAAAAAGAAAGGCAAAGCTTAGGAATAACTCTGTAGTTCTTCACAAACTAAAAATAAAATGGAATTACATAATATCAAGTATTAAAATTTTTTAAAAAAAAAGACAGATTCTATGGGCATTCTGAGTGAAAAAGAAGTACTTCAGCTAAGTTAAATTGTTACTTTAGGAAAATATCCTTAAAATCCTATTGCTGAAGATGACACATACTTTGATCACACAACACAGAGAAGTCAAGCTGGAACTATGCTGTAAACTTTCTACCCACTGACTGTCCTTTATATTGACAGATAGCCTGCTGGGTACGAAAAGTCTCAAGTCAGCTCTGAGTCCTGCTAGCATACCAGAGAAGATGTGCCCCTGGTACAAGAGTGGTATAGCTACTATAGGAGTAATCATTTAGTTTTAATGATTAGATCTGAGACCCATTCTTTGGCAAGAGAATAGGTATTGGAAACTGAAATATCAAGATTAGCATTTGTGGGACTTAAGAGATTGCTCAGTGATTACAAGTACTGGTTTCTCTTGCAGAGGGACCAGGTTTGGTTTCTAGCACTCACATAGTGGCTCGCAACTGTATATAATTTCACTTCCAGGGGAGTCTGATGCCTTCTTCTGTCCTCCACAGTCACAGTACACACACATGGTACATATACATACATACATGCATAAAAACATACATATATATGTATATGAGTGGTCCTATAAACATATGTGTATGAAATATTCATATAAATAAAAATTAAAATTTTAAAATAGCAACAAAAAAATTAAAATGTGACAGAAGGCACTTTTAGAGGAAGGCTGGAAGCTCTTCCTTAGGTAGATTTCATCTGGAGAACATAACATACACCAGCAAAGCTCTTAAATATAAATGAGAGAAGTAGGTGTTAAATAAATGTTCTATAAAGGGTCATGGGCCTCATGGCTCAGAGATTTCTGTCCTCTTTCCTCTGCTCACTGTGTAATTCCGTTCGAGAGAATGTTTTTCCCCTTTTAATAAGTTGTTTCTGGTTCTGTCTCTAAACATATGTCCCATGTAATCATTTGCCTTGGTTTCCCCAGTAATAGCTCCATGAGAAGGAATTCATTCCTGTTTCTGTAAACCTGGTCAAGAGACCTTGGGTGAAGAGGTCACGGGCTCTAGGGAGACAGCGGAGCCTATTAATATAGTTTTGCTGAAAGGTTATGTTTTCAAACTGCCTTCCAAATATTTGTGTTTATACCCACAGGTTAGGTGCTGTCCTCAGATTTGGTCAGGTAAGCTCGAATAATACAGCAGATGGTGATTAATGCAGAAATCCAAAGCTGATCAAGACTAAGCGATGGTAGAGTAACCCACCATAAATTGGATATCTATATGACCATCCTTAGGTGTCAAAAGAATGACCCATGGTGAACAAGGCCTTGGAGTACTGTGAGAGGAGCTCCCAGGGGAAAAAAGGGCAGAGGGCCTTTTATCTCAAGTGTATTTTGTTCCCTCAATTGTTCCTCAAAATAATTTCATGCCTCCTGTGACAAACATTCACATTCAAATCATAAGATACGTTTATTCTTGTTGGGTGTCAGAAAATAGCCATAGAACCCAATCTGGTGAAAGGATGTGCTGAGTGCTGTCCTCATTGTACCCTGAATCTGGATATGGCCTTCTGCCTTGCTTTATGCTTTCCTAGATATAATCTATAGTACATGATAGGCAATTGTATTTAAATTGGTTTGTCCTAAGAAAGTCCTTGGAAAGGGCTACATTGTTAATATTTAGTGTGTGCTTATTCGTATTTATTTAAATGTTTTTCTGATCTTGTTTTTTCTGAACTCAAATAACCTTCCTTGGATCATTACTTTCTTTGTTACATTCATGTACAAAAGTACGCTAAAACTGAAGTAAGGGTGTCTGCCGCATGAGACTATAATCCACCCAGTTCTTCCAGGTCCTCAGATCTCAGGGCCAGCAGAAAAGATTTGCCTAGATCAGCTTAAAAATCAACTCCTAGTCTCAGGGAACAACATGGAAGAGGGGTGAGAGGGATAAAACTCAGACGATGGGAAGTATTTGGGAAAAAAAAAAAAAAAAAGAGATCATCTGGAAATGGTATAGATGTTCCATTCATGCACGCACTGCAACTGTGGTTATATGCACAAGAGTGTGCCTGCCAACAAGGTATCGGGCATGGAAGATAGGGGTCACAGGGGCAAGGGCACCATTGGAGTAGCCATTGATAATCTGCCCACATTCTTGTAAGTAACCTTCTCCATTCAAGCAACTGTAACTAAACTAAGTAAGTCACTCTCTCTCTCTCTCTCTCTCTCTCTCTCTCTCTCTCTCTCTCTCTCTCTCTCTCTCTCTCTGTGTGTGTGTGTGTGTGAGAGAGAGAGAGAGAGAGAGAGAGAGAGAGAGAGAGAGAGAGAAGAGAAAGACGTTGGGGGAATTTGCTAAAAATAAGCAATGTTTCAGTAGGAAAGGAAGAAAGTGGTAAAGAAGAAAGAAGGTGTTTAAACAACTGAAATTTATCACACAAAAATATGAAGTGCTCAAAGGAAAAAAAAAAAAGACTAGTCTCTTTTTTGCCCCTTAGGCTCATGTTTTAAGCATGAATCCTTTGTTAGCTAGTCTTCTGTCAACTTAACACACAAACTAGAGTTACCTGAAATGAGGGAACCTCAATAAAGAAGATTCCTTCATAATATCCAGCTGTAGGTTATTTTCTTAGTTAGATTGATAGGGGACAAACCAACCCATTGTGGGTGCTTCACCCCTAGGCTGGAAGTCCTGGTTTCTATAAGAAAGCAAGCTGAGCAAGCCATGAGAAGTAAGTCAGTAAGCAACACCCCTCCATGATCTCCATATCTGCTCCTGCCTCCAGGTTCCTGCTCTGTTTGAGTTCCTGTCCTGATTTCCTTTGATGATGAGCAGCAATATAGAAGAATAAGCCATATAAACCCTTTCCTCCACAATTTGTTTTTCACAATTTGCTTTTTGCTCAACATATTTCATCACAGTAATAGAAACTCTAGCTAAGTTAAGTCCTCTAATTTTATATCTTAAGATGAATTATGGAGCTATACCTTTATAGATGAAGAAACTATGGCTCAGAAAGATCATCTGAAAGAGAAACTGGGGAAGAGCCTAAAACACATGAGCACAGGGGATAATTTCCTCAACAGAACACCAATGATTTATGCTCTAAGATCAACAATACACAAATGGGACCTCTTAAAATTGCAAAGCTTCTGTAAGGCAAAGGAAACTGTCAATTGGACAAGATGGCAATCAACAGATTAGGGAAAGATCTTTACCAATCCTATATCCGATAGAGGGCTAATATCCAATATATACAAAGAACTTAAGAAGTTGGACTCCAGAGAACCAAATAACCCTATTAAAAAGTGGAAAACAGGTTGGGCAGTGGTGGCGCACACCTTTAATCCCAGCACTTGGGAGGCAGAGGTAGGCAGATTTCTGAGTTCGAGGCCAGCCTGGTCTACAGAATGAGTTCCAGGACAGCCAGGGCTATACAGAGAAACCCTGTCTCAAAAAACCAAAAAAAAAAAAAAAAAAAGGGAAACAGAGCTAAACAGAGAATTCTCAACTGAGGAAACTCGTAGGGCTGAGAAGCATCTAAAGAAATGTTCAACATCCTTAGTCATCAGGGAAATGCAAATCAAAACAACCCTGAGACTCTACCTCACACCAGTCAGAATGGCTAAGATCAAAAACTCAGGTGACAGCAGATGCTGGTAAGGATGTAGAGAAAGAGGAACACTCCTCCATTGTTGGTGGAATTGCAAGCTGGTACAACCACTCTGGAAATCAGTATGGTGGTTCCAAAGAAAATTGGACATAGTATTACCTGAGGACCCAGCTATACCACTCCTGGGCATATACTCAAAAGATGCCCCAACATATAACAAGGACATATGCTCCATTATGTTTATAGCCATCTTATTTATAATAGCCAGAAGCTGGAAACAACCCAGATGTCCTTCAACAGAGGAATGGATACAGAAAATGTGATACATTTACACAATGGAGTACTACTCAGCTATTAAAAACAATGACTTCATGAAATTCTTAGGCAAATGGATGGAACTAGAAAATATCATCCTGAGTGAGGTAACCCAGTCACAAAAGAACACAAATGATATGCACTCACTGATAAGTGAATATTAACCCAAAAGCTCAGAATACCCAAGATACCATTCACAGACCACATGAAGCTCAAGAAGAAGGAAGAACAACATGTGGGTGCTTCAGTCCTTCTTAGAAAGGGGAACAAAATACTCACAGGAAGAAATATGGAGACAAAGTGTGGAGCAGAGACTGAGGAAAGGCCATCCAGAGACTGTCCCACCTGGGGATCTATCCCATTATATATGTCACCAAACCCAGACACTATTGTGGAGGCCAAGAAGTGCTTGCTACAGGAACCTGATATAGCTGTCTCCTGAGAGACTCTGCCAGAGCCTGACAAAAACAGAGGCAGATGCTTGTAGCCAACTATTGAACTAAGCATGGTGTTCCCAATGGAGAAGTTAGAGAAAGGACTGAAGGCGCTGAAGGGATTTGCAACCCCATAGGAAGAACAAAAATATCAACCAACCAGACCTCTCAGAGTTCCCAGGGACTAAATCACCAATCAAAGAGTACACATGGAGGGACTCATCACTCCAGCCGCATATGTAGCAGTGGATGGCCTTGTCGGGCATCAATGCAAGGAGAGGTCCTTGGTCCTGTGAAGGCTGAGTGCCCTAATGTAGAGGAATGCAAGGGCAGGGAGAGGAGAGTTGGTGGGTGGGTGGTCGAACACCCTCATAGAAGCAGGGGGGAGGGGGTGGGATAGGGAGATTCCAGGGAAGAAGCTGGGAAAGGAGATAACATTTGAAATGTAAATAAAGAAAATATCTAATACAAAAAAGAGAGAAAGATCATCTTACTGATGACCAGTTCAAGTCAATATGTCCTTGGCAGTTACCAAACTCAGTCTTCCTTTCTTCCCTACTTCACTGCCTCCACATTCATCTCTCCAATACTTTTGCTACATAGTAAAGAATTCTGACTTAAGGCCAACTCTGGAAATCTTATTTCTCTAATTATAACATGAGATTAGTTGTTTATGTTTATTTTTCTAGACCAATCAACAAAATTTTGTAAGTCAATAAAAAAAAAAAAAAAAAAAAACAGTAAGAGAGGAAAGGCAAATGGGTAATGTCTGAATTTTTGTAAAAGATGGAAACAGGGCACAGAGGAGGCAAGAGATAATGACCAGAGGCATTAACAAAGTTAGCCTATAAGATCCAAAGCCATGGCATGTATGAGGACTGAAACATTCTAGCAATGAGAGAATGCAAAACAGAGCAGACCCCTAAAAGAGTAGAATGTTCTTTCAATAGTGAAATGTTCTCGTGTCTAGGATTGGGCTGTTTAATGAATATGCATGTTTCTGCTAATGTAAATATAGCTGATGTAACCACAGATGACTTTATTATTGCAAAGATAGAACATGATGTAAGAAATCTCACTCTTTCTATTGTTAAAGGAAAATAAAAATGGAAGCCACATTTTAGACATACCCTCAAGAGTAACCGCCCACAGCCATTAAACCAAGACTTGTTTCCTGATTTCCTCCAAAATTCTAGCTCTAATCATGAATGAAAAACATAACTTAAGCTTTATTCCTTGTCAGCATGATTCATTGAAATTAAGCCAATCAGTTATAGAAAAATCAGCACTAACAGTTCTTCTTACTTTAAAAAGAAGTGGTGAATAGTAGCCAATCAGCAGACAACTCCAAATGCTTCTTTGTGCTTTGTAATATGTGCACTGTAAGTTCTATAAGGTAACTCTCTTACAGCAGGACCTGAAATCTATATTTTAACCGATCTTTTCTCTTTGTACATGACAAACGATTTTTCAAAAAAATTCCAACTTAATCAAATTTTATTGTGGGCACTATTATTACAGCAGGAAGTCAACAGACTTCCAACTTGCTGATCAAGAAATGTCAGAAACAGAAGATAAGGTTAGGATACAAAATCCATGAAGCTCTTTTCTTCCTCTTATAAATGTGTTCAGATTTGAGGAGATACCAACACAGGTCCCCCTCTTCAATTAAACAAAGCAAGACACTTAATTATGAATGAATGAGCACTCATCTTCATGCAAGAATCAAATACACACTCCTTTCCAGTGAGTGTTGAAATACCAAGAAAGGACCCATGGGAAGAGTTTAAACCACAGAAGAGGAAGTAAAGAAAGATACATATGAAAATAAACTTAGTATGAAAGGACTCCTCCCATCATGCTGTGCTAGGTGACAGTAAGTGGAAATGTTAAGAAATGTGAACTTCCAAAAGCCCTAAAGAATGAGAATGAGCAACTCCTGGGCACAGTACTTGTTAACAAGCTAAAGATGGTAGGAAACTTAACAGGAGATGGAGTGAAGTAAACAGAGGAGATTGATGTGTTTACAGGAGAGGTATTTTACACCACCCTCACCCGCTCTGATTTCTGGAATTTTCTAGATGATAATCTCTAGTGTATTGTGTTTATGTAGGGAAGTACAGAAATGTGTACATGCATGCATGTACAGGCCATCGGACAGCCTTGGGTGTTGTTCTATTGGTAATATGGCAGTTTGGCAGTTGGACTCTTGTTCTGAAGTTTAGCAGCAGGGATTAATTGTCTGTGTGAGTTTGCATTATTTCTAATGATACAGGCATTTAAAATCAACCCCTAACCACACAATGGCTTCCCACACAATGTAAAAAGCAGAAGAGCTCAGTGCTGAAATAGAAGTGCTCTTGGCAGTTCTCTAGGCAAGGGTCTCATACCGATCACTTTAAAAATCGCTTTCAAGCCAGGCAAGTTGTACATACCTGTAAGCCCTTGGGAAGCAGAGGGAGGAGGATCATAAGTTCAAGATTATCCTTAGCTAAGAACCAAGTTTGAAACAAGCCTAGGCTACATGACTTGTGTATAAGTAGTTTTCTTTCATGTATTTATGCATCTTTAATCTTTCTTAAAAATCATCTTTGGCTATCTTCATGCATAAATTGATTACAGACTTAAAATCTCTTTCAAAACTTAAGAATTTAAATTCCCACCCTCCTTTGAAATTCTGAAAGCAAACTTCCTCAACATTTGATGGCAGTTATATTTATAAGCAAATTTGCTGTCATTGTACCCAAATCAGCTCTTCTTAGACATCTGAGTTTAGCCCAGCTGGGTTTTTTTATTAACTTTTAGAAACAAGTTTTTTCTCTACCTCCATTGCGAATTGTTCATCCTTATTTTTTATGCACCATTTTTACATCTAGCTCTGGGTATGTGTGTGTGTGTGTGTGTGTGTGTGTGTGAGAGAGAGAGAGAGAGAGAGAGAGAGAGAGAGAGAGAGAGAGAGAGAGAGAGATATTGGGTTACATCTTATCTTCTCTGGCCAGGGATTCCACCACACTGGCTACCCTCTCTCATCGCCCAGCTTCCTGGAGGGCTTAAGGTATGGGAAACAATGGGGCATAACTAAATGGTGAAGAAACATGAGCGCTTCTTATCCCGGTCTGACGCGGGGGTGGGGGAGGGTGATGGCCTCACAGTACCACCTGCATCTTCTCTATGATGGTGGCCTCCATCACTCAGATGGCTCCTATTTTCCTCCATGTTTAATCCCCTCCAGATGGACCTTACCTGCCATGGGTCTAAACCCCACTAAAGGCTGCAACTTGTGGGATCTGCCTCTCACTCCCTCCTTCAGCTTTCTCTCATCCTTGTGGCAGTGCTCCCTCTTATCACCTCACAGGTTCTTACTTGCCTTGCCACATCCTCTAACACCCAACTTAATAACACTCTTCATTAAGTTTCCTGTTTAAGAAACCTAGAATGGCTTCTGTTTTTCTCACCTTCTAGTTTAGATGCTGTGTTCTTTTGACTGCATGGGTGTGAACTCCGTTGGGCAGAGCTTTAATCAGGTCCTTGCTCTGCCTCTCTGTACTTGGTCAGGTCTCCCCATCATCAGTCTCACAGAGCTACCTGAATTTTCTCTTCTAGATTATTACCAATTTGCCATTCTTCTTGGTAATCTTCAAATGATTCGACATGGAGTTTGCTTTTTCATCTTTTTACACGAAATTAGATGTTAAAAAAATATATTTTAATGAAAGAGAAAAATAAGAATATAAACTAATCATCACTACAGAAGAAATAAAATAAATAAATTAAACCGGAAGAGCGTTAGTGAAGGGGACATACAACTAGAACATTTGGCTCCAAGTACGTCAGCAATCTAAAAGGAAACAGCAGACACATGGCTGACTTCAGCCAAGCCAGCAGAATGTCCTTGGCATGTTTATAAAATAAAAACTGCTCACCTTCCAGGATAAAGAGGAAGATAAGCTAACGAGACTTAAAAGTTCAGGGAGAGAAAAAGCTCAAAGTCCATAATTCATGATGGACATATTGCTTGTTAGTCAGTCT
Source organism: Uromys caudimaculatus (assembly GCA_028551405.1). Lineage (NCBI taxonomy): Eukaryota > Metazoa > Chordata > Mammalia > Rodentia > Muridae > Uromys > Uromys caudimaculatus. The sequence goes on from CM052705.1 coordinate 51,499,188, forward strand.
TTCCCAGTTACTAGTTGTCTTAAAGATTCTAATATATGAGAAACAGCTGACTGTTTATGATATATGAGAGAGCTGACTCTGTGAATAGGTATTTTTTTAGACACTGAGTATCCCCATATTGTAAACCTCCAAATAAATAGTAACTAACTGTCAGCATTGCTATGTGAAAACGGAGGCAGCAGATAGGTATTTTTTAGATACTAAAAAGAATATTCCCATATTGTAGACCCCTAAATAAATAGTAACTAACTTTGATGACATTGCTGTATTTTCATACAAAGGCAACTCCTAGCCTCCCTGCTAAATGCAGTCTTCTGATTGTGTCATTGATTTGATGAAGGCAACGCTTTCAGACCCACATATTCTCCCTCAAAGAACAAATGCAGGGGGAACAAAATCTAGTTCTCTCCCACTGAGAACAACTGAACAATTACATGAGCCCTTCAAACTTCTGCTCTGAAGTAAGTAGGTCAGAAAAGTATCCAGTCAGGTTTAGGAATTGTTGGTTGACCCTGGAAAACAAAAAAAGTATCTACTTGAGAAAATAAGTTCTGTATTAAAATTTTAGGAAGAATTAATAGGAATACATCTGCTCAATCAAAGATTATTATTTGTCACCTAAAGCATCTGAAAAATAATTAAGAGGTTGGAGAGATGGCTCATCAATTAGGAGCACTGGCTGCTCTTCTAGAGGTCCTGAGTTCAACTCGCAGCAGCCACGTGGTGGCTCAGAATCATCTATAATGTGATCTGATGCCTTCTTCTGGCATACAGATATGTGCAAATAGAGCACTCATATGCATAAAATAAATAAATAAATAAATCTAAAAAAATTAAAATGTAAAGACTTTTGTCAAACCCAATCTATCCAGTTTAAATTAATGTATTTTAGCAATTCTTCCTTAATATTATGTTGCAGTAAAACTAATTGTGTCAAACTAATTTTGACTTTAAAAAGTAAATAAAAATATATATTTATTCTATTTATTTTTTACCATTTAGTTATGTATTATATGTATAGGGATTTGCATATATATATATATATATATACATATACATATATATGTATGTATATATATATGTATATATGTGTGTGTGAGTATATATATATGCCTGCCCAGCATAACCATAAATCACCATATCCCAGCCCCTACCACTGAAGCCTCCTACCCAACCAGAGGATAGGCCAGCTCTCTAAAATCCAACTGAAGCCTCTTATCCATTAAAGACCAGGCCACATCACTGAAAACCAGGTAGCCTACAGATATACATACATACATACATACATACATACATACATACATACACACACATACACACACACACACACACTGTCCATACCTGTCCAGCATAACCCCAAGTGGCTTTTTTCTCTCTTTAGCACAATATCCTGGCCCACCCACAACTCATGTGAAAGCCTCCTACTCTACCTGATGCTAGGCCAGCAACCTGAACCTCATAGACCAGGACAGCTCCCTGAAAACTAGGCAGAAGCCTCCTTCCCAACCAGAAGCCAGACCAGCATCCTGAACTCCAGAGGATCCCCAGCCTGATCAGAGGCCCTGAACATTGCTAGAACTTTAGCTCCCAACTTGGGCAGCAACCCCCTGATAGACAAGAAGCTATTCAGGCCATCAGAAGTCCAACCCCTAACTGAGGCAGAGACCCTGTATTCAACCACATACTACTCCAACCAGAAGAACAGAGATGAAACAAAAACCAAGGAAGAAAACACCCAACCAACAAAGACAGACCCAGAAATCAGCACCTAGACCTATAATCACTCCAAATCCAGATGTCTAAACATCAGTGTAAGAACACAATGCAACAAAAGCAAGGGTAATATGTCTCCATCAGAGCCCAGGCATCCCACTACAGCAAGTCTTAAATATGTCAGCACTGCTGAAGCACAAGGAACCAACTTTCTGAAGATGATAGAAGTCCATAAAGAAATTAAGGAAAGATAATTTAAAATTGAAGGAAATCAATACATCCCTTAGAGATGGTCAATAAAGCCAAGAAAAACACAAATAGTTGAAGAAAATTAAGAAAACTGGTTAAGTCCGGAAAATGGAAATAGTAGCCAAAAAAAAAAAAAAAAAAAAAAAAAAAAAAAAAAAAAAAAAAATCCAGAAGCAAGCATCACCAACAGAGTACAAATGATGGAAGAGAAATAGATACAACATTCCAAGAAAATGTTCATCTAAAAAAAATATTATTGACACAAAACATGTAGGAAATCTAGAACATTGTTTTAAAAGACTGAACCTAAGAATAATAAGAATAGAAGGAGGATTTCACTTGCAGGCAGAAACCTCTGCCTGCGCCACCAGGAGTCGGTAGCCAACGAGCGCCATAGAAAGGTAACCTCCCAGGAACTTGAAAGGGCTGTGAGTGGGGTTGAGGGGAGCAGCACCACTTGCCCAGACCCGCCCGGATCTGCCGGGATCCGGGGTCTAAGAACCTGGGGACAGAAAAACCCCGAAACTTCCGGATTTCACTTGCGGCCTGCACCGCCAGGAGCCGGTAGCCATCGAGCACCAGGGAGGGTGCCCTCCCAGGAACTTGAAAGGGCCATGAGTGGGGTTGAGGGGAGCAGCACCTCTCGCCCAGACCCGCCCAGATCTGCCAGGATCCGGGGCCTGAGAACCCAGGGACAGAAAAACTGTGAACTTTCTAATTTACACTGGTGCCTGGGGTCCTCAGCCTGGGCCACAAGGCTCCACGTGAACAGGGAATCCCAGAAGTGCTGACACACCTTTGAGCACAGGCAAAACCACCACTTCTGGATCAAGAGAGACCTTTACAGAACCTTTGGGGCATAGGAACCAAGGGACAGTTGGGGACAAGATCCTTCTGATTCCATTCTGCACCCCAGAGCAGACCCTGAGGGACAGCTCCCCAAACCCAAACACCTCTCAGAGAGAGCTGGTCTTCAAGGAGTACTGACACAGAGATCTGCAGGAGGGGCAAGCCACAA
>CM052705.1:51502667-51517898 GCA_028551405.1 Uromys caudimaculatus
GTGAGCTGTGGGGCGCGTCTTTGGCCCACTCCTGGCTCTTACGATCTGAGTGGGATCTTTGTCCTGGCGCTGATTAGCTGTGGAGCCCTGTGGCCCAAGCTGAGGTTTCCGGCAGTCACCGGAAGCTGCTGACCGACAGCCTCTGTGGCCCGCGGAAAGCGGGCGGAGTCAGTGAGCTCTGCGGACGCGTTGCCCCTGCTAGGGGCTTTTCTGCGTGCCTGGTGAGCTGTGGGGCGTGTCTTTGGCCCACTCCTGGCTCTTGGGATCCCGGCGCTGATTAGCTGTGGAGCCCTGTGGCCCAAGCTGAGGTTTCCCTTGACATATCCTTTTACTGGGGCCACTAGCACCCTCAGGCCCAGAGTCCTCTCCTTTCTCCCTGGTGGCCATCGAGGTGATTCTTCTGCCTCATATGTAGTCCAAATCATGGGTCCATAGATGTGTATTCTTTGGTTAGTGGTCTGAACTAGAGGATGACCAGGGGGAGGGTCAGGCCCATTGACGCTTATAACCCTCCCTACCTCATCCCGTTGCCAATGGGGACACCACACAGAAGCTAGCTTGAGAACATACTTATCAACCTTCTCACTTACGCCTTAACTGACCCCATAAAAGAGATATTTCTGTTTTTGTTTTACAGAAGAGAGGCCTGTGACAGAAAGGGAAAGCAGTCTCCACAGACACAAACAATGTCTGCTGTTCTAGGGACTTCACTCACTCTTGTGACTCTACTGTCTGTGCATTTCATTCAGGGCTCCTCTACTCCATGCATTAGCATTGTTGTATGTTTGATAGATTGACTTGGCAACAATCAACACCCTATAAAAGCATAAATCTAACTTAAAGAGTGTCACATAAAAGCTGAGTACACTAAATAACTCAAACTAATAAATCACACATATACATATACTCCATTGGTTGAATTTCTTTTAATGTGTATTAGAAAACAATAAACATAGAAAACAGACTTCACCTTAAGAACTCAGCTCCCAGGTTTTTTTTTTTTAGGTCTTATTGGTTTCACTGTTATATATGTTACATCAATGAATCTGATAATTTTTCAGATGCAAAAATTGAGTAGAATTTCAATACTAAGATGATACAAGAATGCAGATCCAGTACAAAATTCTTGGAAAGAGAGGTAGCTCTTGAACAAATATAATTTTTGCTTAGTTCTGTGTCCTTACTTTGTCTCTTAGAGACATTCATTACAGCGAAAATGTTGATAGTGTGAATGATTCTGCCCTACAGATTACTAAAAAATGGTCTCTATCTTGACCACCCTGGCATGGTAAATGCCCCTGTACTTTTACTTCTCTCTGTGTGTACAGCTTTTTTGTATGCTGTTCCCTGGGCCTGCTGAGTGCTCTCAGGACTGACTAGGTTGCACTCCCTGTCCATAGGATCTTACTTTCAAAGTATTTCAAGGTCCAGGTTTGTTCCCATGAAGATGTACCCATTCCTTACCAGAGACAGAAATCCTTTCCTCCGACCAGAGAAAGTGCCTTCAACTTTACTTTTCCTTTTTAGGGAGACATCTTATTGAATATCTGATGTCTTCTCTTTACATATTGCATACATTTTAATTGACATATTATACTTTTAAGGGGACCCAAGAGTACTTTAGAAAAAAGTGAAGAGGACATAAGCGATTGGATATGTAGGCTATGTCAAACATTTCTCCTTAATCCCGAAGTCCTTCTGCTAACATGCTAAAAGTCTTACTCTCAGCCTTGGCAGGACAGGGTACACCTGTCTTGTTGTGTCCTGTATGAGACTTTTACTCCTGTGCTGTTTATGGAAGTATCTTCTCATATTTTGGCTTATCCAAATCATTTTAGTTTTTCCCTGGCATTGTTTTTTTTTTTTTTTTTTTTTTTTTAAATGAGGACTCAAAATAGAGTTTTTGAGCATGCAGAGGTGGATGGACCAGTGTATTTTCAAACCAAAACCAAAACCAAAACCAAAACCAAAACCAAAACCAAACCAAACCAAACCAAACCAAACCAAACCAAAACCAAACCAAACCAAACCAAACCAAACCAAACCAAACCAAACCAAACCAAACCAAACCAAACTAACCAAACCAACCCCAATGATGTTCTCTTGGTAGTAGCTAGCAGTAATTAGAATTGTGAACAGGTAGCCTTTTCTTTGCTTTCTACTCAACATATAGTTCAGGTTAAATTCTGTCTGCAGATGTCATGGTACATATATCCTATCAAAAGTGTAAAAAATAACTGGAATGTTTATGTTTGCATATGACCAAACTTTCCATAGCTGTTTCTTTACCTTCTGCTGGTTACACATACACACACACACACACACACACACAGACACACACACACACACACACACACATTAAATATAAGCTTGTATATTGTGACACTATATACATATATACATATATAAAACATAGATATATTGAATATTCTTAAAATTAAAAAAAATGGTACAAATTTCCACACATATTTATTTTAATTGTGTATATGTGTATATCTGTGTGGGGTAAGGTTCACTTGAGTACAGGTGCCCATAAAGGCTAAAGCCAATTGATCTCCAAAGCTGGCATTACAAATGGTTGTTAGCTGTTTAATGTAGGTGCCGGGACCTGAACTGGCATCTTCTCCAAAAGCAGCATGTGTACTTGAATGCTGAACCATCTCTCTAGTACCTTGTTTGTTTTTTGGAGACCAGGTCTCACTCTAGTCCTGGCTGAATGGGTTCTTACTATGCCATCTAAGCTGATCTTGATTCCAAAGCAATCCTCCTACTAACCAGCTATGCCCAGATTTAGGATGCATTTCTGTAGTACATTAAAGTCTATTCTGGCACCACCATGGTTCTTACATTGATTCATTTATTTCTATTTACTTAGTGTTTCTTCCTCTGAAAAATGAATTACATTTAAAAAGCTGATGGTGCATTTTTCAGTTGATAGTGCCTGAGGAACGACTAAATGCTTAAAGGAAGCAGAGGTCAGTTAAAAGGAAACCACTGTAGCTTATCACGGGAACCTAGTGTTAAGCACACAAATAGTGTTGTGCCCCTCCATTTCTGAACAGGACGAGGAGGATTCAGTGTTTCACTTCGGTCTGGCATTAACATGAGATGGCAAATGTTCCTGGGGCTGCTGTAATTCCAACAACACAATCTTCCCCAGTCTAACATCACAGTAATCTTTGTTGGCATTAGAGCTATTTCATCTCTGGCAGAGTAACATTCAGTGGATGGATTAGGAGTCTTATCTTGCTAAAACCAGCAACATCAGGAATCAATAGATGAGTGACTTCTGCAAATAGTACCTGAGGGAGGAGCACACTGCTTCTGTTTTGTTTTGTTTTGTCTTAACCTAGAGTTTTCAGGGTTGATCCTAACATAGCACCAATCATGAGGTGGAGGAATTATCACCCCAAGAACACTGTTTTATAAGCTCTGATAACGACCTAGCAGTGGAGCAATCTAGTTTAGGTTTAGCAATGTTGGTAGTAGTGCTAATTTTTGTTTTTTAATTTCTTACCAAAAAAAAAAAAAAAAAAAAAAAAGGAAAGAAAAAGAAAACAGGATTTTGTTCCTGATACAGAAATTGGTGCCACATGTACAATTTGCCAGAAACATTCGCAAGAAATCTGCCAAACCACTAAGAAGACCCAATGTTACTTTTGTGAACAGTTTCACACCTCTGAAACCTTGCTTACTCATGGAAATGGAATGTTTTCTTTAGGAATTACATTTTTCTCTCTTTTAAAAATGATTCCTTGGCATGGAAGGACTTCTTCATCCATACTCCACACCCAGAGTCCAACTTGCCCCCACCGAGAAATATGGAAAATAATGGTTTTTACTGCAAAGATTTGTTTGAGTGAATTATATAATGCAAACAAGCCCTTTCCCTCCTGGAGCCTGATCTTACTGGGATTTCAGTAAGTAGTAAATAATAAGTAAATAATGGCTGATGAGAAATAAATACCACATGGAAAGTAATAACTGAAATATGATACGTTATAGAGTTAAGCACTGTGACATGCATTCTAGTTTGTTTGCCAGCCAGAAGACTGTTCACTCTTTATTTCTAGTCTATGTACCCCATTTTTGGCAGATATCATTGCTGTCGATACAAAGCTGATTTTCCAGTTTGCAGAGATTGCAGACATGTCCATGTCGAGCTCCGTGGAGGGCAGAGTTCCATGTGCATTCTCAGAGCAAGCCAATTTCTCTTCCCAGACCCTGGCACACAAAATCCAGCTTTTCTCCACCTTGCGATTAGTGTCACCTCTGGCATGGCTGTCTTCTCAGCCAGTCATTCTCCGTCTCCAAACCCAGTGAAGCCCTTCTCGTCTCTGATCTTCCTACCCTGAAGAAAATTATTCTCAGTCTTGTTGCTGATAGAAAGTGTATTAAATTGATGTCTGGAGTCCAGCTGTCTGACTCAGTTTTGAGTTTTAGGGATTATTATTATTTTTAATTTTGCTAGTGATGTCATCTCTCTGCAGCTATATTTTTTTTGGGGGTGGCTTATTTGTGGATTGCCTATATATGGCATTAAAGAAGACTCCAGGATAAAAACCAATGGTACAGAAGCTGAAAAAAAAACCAAAAAAACAAAAACAACAAAAAAAAAACCACCATCATTGGTGTCCCTATTGCAAGTCTTTTGCATAACTCTATGTGTCTGTAAATGGAGTATGAACCCAACTGCACAGCAGCCCAGGACTTATGACTTGGCTAAGTATTGAGAGGCCAGCCTCCGGGTAGCCATGTTGAATATGCACTGGGGTTTCTGTAAGATGCAGTGTTCCTGGGATCCCTGTTTTCCTCCATTCATAAATGAGATAGGAACAGATAGAGCAAAAGAGCTGTGGCCATGAGATGTACTGTGATATATATTCCAGAAGCTTCCCTAAAAGACTGTATTCTTTAAAATAACAAAGGGTAAGAGAACTGATTAGGACCAAGGATCTCACACTTCTGGAATAGCCATGGTATCAGGCAGAGAGAGATACTGCTGTGAAAATTAGGAGCCTATCACTAATGCTGATGCAAGCCAGTATGTCCCTGTCTCATAGTTTCTTTGGTTTGTACAAAGAAAGAGCTGCGTTTATAGATTCCATCCTGAAGATCACAGAACAGACAGATAAGACCCGAGTGTGCTTTTCAGTAACTGTCATATTTTTCCTCTCAGTAATTTAGATTTTAGGTCAGCCAATTGCCAGGTCTGAGGCTGTGAGGTAAGTTTTGCTTGCTCCTGTGTCTCAGTCTTGAGCCCTTTCAGCTCTCACTGATCCTCATACCCAGGCTGGGCAGTTCACTAGTACAGGAACCAACGTCCATCAGAGCACCTCCATCGGAGCACCTCCATCGGAGCACCTCCATCGGAGTACCTCCATCACAATCCAGACAAAGAGGCTGCGGGAGGGAAGCTAGAACATTTTGGTCACAGAGGCATTTGTGAATTTAGTTAAGATTTGGTGAGTTTGTACATTTATTTTTTCATTTGTTTTATACGCCCTGCTATATCCAGTGGGCAGATAATGGCTATTGTGTTTAAAAAAATAAAGAAACCAAGTAGTTGGAATTATAGGATGTGTATTCTTCTCTACATTTCTACATTCCGCAGTTTTCCATGTGTAACCCTGACTTCCGGATGTGTTTGGTGCAGGACTCAAAAGTAATGACCATTCATGAAATTCATGATATACAGTAGTAAGTGGGGTATTCTATAAACTTACAAAGCATGTTTTTTCCTTCAGTTCAGGCTAAGCATTTTCAGTAATTAGAGAACTATTGTCATCATTGAAAACCTAATTGGTTATGTTATATACTTATAGAGAATATACAAACATCCCTTTGGGAAAGGCAGGCCCACTCCTTGGTACAATGTTCCTGAAACTCGGCCAAAGCCATTGTGTACTTAATTTTATTTACTTCTCAAAAAAAGCAGTCAGGTGTATAGTGCCAAAAAATGTGAATGCCTGTTTTCCACCACGTTGACTTATTTTTTTCTTCTTTCATTCATTTGCTTCTAAGTCCCTCTCCCTGCCTCTATCCATTCCTTCACTCTAATTTGCTGGATACTCGCTCAGTGGCTTTCTTCTCTTCCTGTCTCTGGGCTTGCTGCTCTGCAGTTTGGGTCTGCCAAGGGCTCCTCAGGGTGTCCTTTTCCTGCGCTGGCAACTTTTGCATTTAGAGCTGTTGTGGACTGCTGGCATAAGTCAAATTACATTTGGCAAAATGTGTGTTATGTATCTGGAAACTGGGTTATACTCATTTTAGAACAATTAACTAGATAATTACTCTGGCATAAGGACAGCCTGGTGCTATTCTTGTACAAAACAGATAATTTTAACTGTAGCTCTACCTAATACTTCCAGGGAGTGCTAAAAATTCTGGCTCATTCTTATTTAGATCAATTAAATGTCTCTCAAGGTTCTTTATGTTCTCTTTTATGGGAATTCTGCTGGTCATAATTGCTATGTTGTTTTGGAAATGGGAGTTCTTGGTCTCTTATGAAGTAAAATATAAGTGCTCTTTAAATTAAGCAAAGCATTCACCCAGAGAGGAAGAGTTCATCACCTGCTCTTTCTCGGATGTCCCTTGGATAGGACATTTCTCCTCAGAATTTTACATCAGGAAGCACAGAAAGCTTTCACAGCCCCTACCATTCTGGATGTCATCATATTTCTCTTCTGTGTTCTTGGAGCATCTTCTTGGTACCCACTCTGTGCATCTCATCTCTCCTCTAAATGTTCTTGCTGCCACCTGGTTGTAGTTGAAGTTTAATGGACCAATGACTCTAATACTACTCCAAGGCCTCCCAAAGGGCTGTTATTTCCTACAGTTATGGGTAGGCCTCAGCACCCCAGGATATGATTTCCTAGTGTCCTTCCTAGTGTATATTTTAGAGGGCATTATAAATTTGGGTAGCATATTTCTTTCTTCTGATAAGTAAGTACCTATTTGTTAGGCAGTTAATTTGTTACTGGTTTACCATTGAGTTAGATGAGGAAACAATGGCTTGGTATTAAAAGGATTTGGACCAAATTTGTATGGCTTTGTGTTACAAGATATCATTAGATAAAATAGGCTATGCTAGAATATTTATTCTTTGTAATTGTTTAGCCATTCTCTATTAAATAAATATTCTGTCTTTTTCCTTAAGTTTGAAGGTGATACAAAGAGAAAACGTTCAAATAATATGTAGAATGTAGTCATGACAAGTATAGAAAATACTATAATATAAAACAAAGGCATTTGGTTCCATGGACTGGAGTAAAATGCAGTTACTGTTATTACTACTCAGTATTTCCTCCATCAAATTCGTATTGAATGTGACTGTCAAACTTATTTCTCAAAAACTTGTCACATTCCCATTTTAAAAAATTATTGCTTGATATTTGATTTCATGCTTACATTTTGTCTTCATTTCTTACCATCTTTTAAAATAAATGCTGTACTTTAAAATTAATTTTATTTTAGTTGATTTAAAAATATAATTGTATATCATAATGAGGTACCATATGACATTTCTATTAATATATACATTATGAAATATTGTAATCAAGTTAGACATCTGTATTTTCTCAAACATGTACCATTTCCTTATGGTTAAAAAGTATTCGTACCCCTTCTCTAGCTTTTTAAATAAAGATCTATTTTCTTATCTATGTGGATGTATCTGGGCTTGCAGGTGCCCACATAAGTCAGCAAAGGATGTCAAGTCTTATGGAGCAGGAGTTGCAAATAGCTCTGAGCCATCTCTGTGGGTACTGGGAACTGAACTCCAGTCCTTTGAAGTAGTAATAGTTGCTCATACCTGTTGATTGCGCTATTCTCCCAGAGCTTCCTCTAGCTTTTCAAAGTATACAGTACCTGAGTCTTCTATATGGTCACTCTACTGTACAAAATCACACCTGAAGTTCTTGTCTGTATCTAATAATAACTTTGCATCCATTGGTCAGCCTTCCCCCATACATTCTTGCTCTCTAATCTGTGGCTTCTGGTACTTACCACTCTACTCATAGCTTCTATGAATGAAATTTTCATAGAGTTCATATACAAGTAACATTATACCATGTTCAACTTTCTATAAGTGGCTTGGTTTCATTGATCAGAATGAATACCCTTCTATCCATGTTGTCTTGTATGACAGAATTTCATCCCTTTTAATCAATGTAAAGTGTTTGGTTATCTACAGTTTCTTTATCAGTTTGTAGGGCAACAGGCAATTGCTGTTGTAGTATTAGCTGTCATAGATAGTGGTGCCTTAAATATTTGAGTACAGGTGTCTCTTCAACTGACTGATATATTTATCTTCAAGTATGTATTGAATGGTAAGAGTTCTGGATCATTTGGTAGACCTACATTTAAGTTTTAGATGCCCTATTGTAGCTGATCTTTGATATTTTGTGAGTTCTTCTTTTTTCCCACCCTTTATCCCCGAGTTTCATCCTTAACTCTAGATAGGAGACAAAGAAGGATAGAGGGGATAGAGATCCCTGAGTCTAATTTCTTTGGTCTTTATTATTCTTTGAGCATAACTACTAATAAATCACAATCTGACCCCACCCACAACACCCAATAACCATCAGTTCCACCTCTTGTGGCTCTAGCATTTATCTACCCTCTGAAAAGTTCAGAGAATTCCAAAAGTCACAGAATCGCAGAAACTATCTGCAGCTGGCACAATCATGCCTCTCTGCTAAAGCACAAGGCAAATCATAGTTTTCTGTGTGGACAGTCTGAAGCAGCCCCATATCCTCACACATGGGATTAAAATAAAAATAGTTTCTTATGATATATATATATATATATGTATATATATATATGTGTGTGTGTGTATATATATATATATATTATATATATATATATTTACAGAAATTGAAATTCCAAAATTGTCAAAGATGTCACTACACCCTGCACACTGTCTTCCATGATGGTAGTTGTAGTTTACATTCCAACCAGTAGTGGGCTCGTGTTTCCTATCTCTGCATGCTTATAGCACTTGTTAGTTTCAGTCTTTTTGAAAAGTTACTCTTGTGGAGTTACATAATATCTTACTAGTTTTGATTTTTATTTCTGTGATGATTAGTGATGAGCAGTGTTTTTTTGACATCTCAATTGGCCATTTGTTTTAAAGAAATGTCCACCTAGCTCTGTTGCTCATTTTAAATTGGATACTTTGTCATTCTACTAGTGATTTCTTTGTGACCATTTGTAGTTTGAAGGTATGGCGCTGGAATGAACGTGTTTTGCATTTTCAGATTCAACTACCAAATCTCTAATGTTACAAAACATGTATGGACTTTTTCATTGTTGTTATATCTTAAACAATATACTAGGACAACTATTTATGTTGCATTTACATTGAATTAGATATTACAATCAGCTAGAAATAATTTTAAGCAGATGGGAGAATATAAGTATGTAAATGTAAAAGGAATGATAGACTATTTTATTTTTTCTCTTTATATGTATATGTGTGGCATATTATATGTTTATATTACTATGTGCATGTGTGCATATAGGTACACATGCATATGTGTGTTTATGTAGAAGCTGGAGTTTGAAATCAATTACCTTATTTTTTGAGATAGAATCTCTCAATGAACCTGAAGCTTACAAATTAAGTGAGTTTGGCTGACCAATGAACCCCAAGGATACTCTTATGTATACCTATACCTAATGCTGGCATCATAGATGTATGTCTCCCAAACCAAGCTTTTACATGAGAGCTAGAAATCTGCACTTATGTCTTCATGCTTGTTTGGCAAGAACTTTACTGACTGAGCCATCTCCCAGACCCTAGCAAATACTACATCATTTTACACAAGACACTTGAGCATTCTTGGATAGCATATCCACTGGGGATCCTGGAATCAATCCATCATAAATCCCAAGGACTGAGTGTGTTTATAGTACTAATTTTCACTACAGCAATCTGGGATTAAACTACTTAGTTACTGAAAACCCAATATATGTGTTTGTATGTTCTACAAATAGGGGAAATGGAATGGTACCTTATTTCTTGGATCTTATTAATCAGTTGGGTTTGACTTTGGAATTCTCTGAACTTTTCAGAGGGTAGATAAATACTAGAGTCATAAGAGGTGGAATTGGTGGTTATTGGTTGTTGTGGGGTGGGGGCAGATCGTGGTTTATTAGTAGTTATGCTCAAAGAATAAATAAGACCAAAGAAATTAGACTCAGGGATCTCTTTCCCCTCTATCCTTCTTTATCTCCTATCTAGAGTTAGGGATGAAACTGGAGGATAAAGGGTGGGAAAAACAAGAACCCACAAAATATCAAAGATCTCTGTGGCCAAAGATCTAAAAGGATTTGAAGCTGGATATAAGCCTTCAATGCGGTGGTAAAAATGAATGAGGCAGAAAAAGGTCTATGAACAAGGAACATTTTCCTCTTCCATTGAACCAGGGTAAGAAAACCAAGAAGTGATACAGGGTAGATGGGTGTGACATCAGAATGTGAAGGTATTGGGTGGGGTTGTCATTTTTTAGTGGTATGACCTGGACCTAAATCTCAAGTCTAGTAGTTATAAAACACAGATGATGACAGTAATTGTTTGTGGGTTTCTGGAGGTCTCGAGGCACATAATGTAGTAGTTTTCCATACATAGCAATACATTAGGGTAAGCTGTACTTGAGGAACATAGGTATTCTTCCTTGATGTCTGTCTGACAATGACCAGTAAACTCTCGAGTAATAATGGGTTCTCCACCCGAGGAACTCATATACCTCTTACTTTCTAAGTCTCACTTCTTAGTAAAAAAATCCAGATATTCATGTGTTCCTAATTCAAACTTACAATTTTATGTAAACCATGTCTTGAACCAGGTGCAATACAGTATCCACTTGGTCTCAAAGAAGCTTGTTGTATTGTTTTCATCTACTTTGTCCTCTATTCCTTAAAGCTTTTGATGTCTACTCCTGTCATACTAGTGCTGAAGGCTCACAGAAAGTTTCTTTCTTCTGGTAAAATAAAATAGAATCTACTTGAGTGGAGCTATGACACTGTGTCTCCATTTAAGAGCTAATCCATTTGGGCCAATCAATTCCCTGGCCAAGGATCCATCCCTCAGGAAGGCAGAGTCACCTCATGCCACACTAGAGAGATGGGAGGAAAACTTGTCTTTTAATGTATTTTCTTTCCTGGAAATCCTACCCCAGCAGCAGAAATCCTGCGGAGGAGCAGCCATTCAACTGCATAAGGTCCGTGGGCTTTTCTGACTTACTAAGAAAATGTAACTCTTTCTTTTCTTCCTTCTATCCCTTTTAAGAGCAGGCTATCCCTAAAACTGGGCTTCCTCGCTCCTACTGCACCCTGTCTTCTGTCATCTGAGTGTCACCAATGGCCTGGCTTTTTTTCTTCCTCTTCACCTTCCTCCTTCAGGCAGCTGCTGAGACATGCATCTCATCAGCCTGGAGTTTTCCTTTGAAACTCTGGTAAAATTGTCCTGGGGCTTTCTTCTGAATCTATTCTTGAATCATTTTTGCACTTAAAGACCAAGAGCCCTGAGAGGAAACTCCAACATTCCTGCTAACATGTGGCACCTCATGTGGCTTTTCTCCAAGTTTCATCTGTCATAGAATCCCAAGAGGCAGAATCGAATTTGGAGCCTGGGATAGAGGAAGTGAGTTAGTTCTTGGGGATCATAGCTGATAAAGGAAAAGGAAGAAGATAGCAAGAATGGGACAATGTCAGATTGATAATAGGACTCCCTGGAGTTCTCAGTCCATAGGACTGAGTTCTGAAGGGCCCTAGACGCTGGCCCTAGACTTATTTGTGTTTGGACTGATCAGTCATGGAAAGAGGCCATCCCCTGGGACAGATCACAATCTTGAATGAGATGTTTCTCATCAGCCAGGGCAATTAACTCTGAAGGATGGTGGCAGAGAGAGCAATACCAACAGCTGAGACAAGTCCCTTAATCCTAAGCAGAGCTCTGGTGCTGCCAGGTAACATCTGCTCCTTATACACTTCTCTAGAAATTAATTTTAAGGTAGGGCACAAAGTGGTCTGTTTAAAGCTGATATATGCTACCACTGAGATATCTATGCCTACATATAATGATTCTGGAAATGACATTCAATAGTCTTAGGCTCTCTGTAAATTCCATTACTAGAAAAGCTCCACAAGGTAGCGTGATTCACATTGCTCATGCTATGTAATAATTTGGATCAGAGACTGCATATTATACATATGGCTCTCCCTCGATTACAAACACCCCCTTTCTCTCATATTTAGTTGCATGTAATATGGTTGAAAACTTTTTTTTTCTCTTGTGGGATGCTCCTTATTTTTTCTTTTGTGTGTAAGTCTGTTTTTATACTGTAGCCCTCCACAAACACACCAGAAGAAGGCATGGGATCCTGTTACAGATGGTTGTGAGCCACCATGTGGTTGCTGGAAATTGAACTCTGGATCTCTGGAAGAGCCCAAGTCTGTATATATTATATGTGTTTATGTATGCACATGTGTGTATATGTGTGCATGTAAAGGCCAGAAGTCAATATCTAATGATTCAATATCTTTTGTTATATCACTCTACATCTTATTGTTTTGAGAAAGAATCTCTCACTGAATCCAGAGCTCATTGACTAGGTTGGCTGTATAGTGAGTTCCAAGTATCCTTCTGTCCTTTCTCCTCTCACCACTGGTGGTAGACTTACAGTTTTTACGTGAGTGCCAGGGGTTCAAACTCAAGACCTAATGCTTGTGTAGATGTACTTTAGCCATGAAGTCATCTTCCCAGACTCCATCTTATGTGCTGTTAACTGAGCTTCTAGTCAACATTCTATCATGAAAATGTCATAGTTAAAATTATGTAGTTGCCTGTCTTTACTACTGTCCCTGTTAAATGTATATTTTCTTTAATTCTGTTTATATTAGAGTATTTGACAGCTCTTGGAGAGCATAATGATACTTTTATTTCCACTGAGCACTGCTTTCTGCTTCAGTCGTCTCATAATGCATTGCTGTACACTGCTAACATAATGCCTTCTCAAAATGGTGTAATAAACTCACAAATGAGTGTTTATTCAATCTTTAGTAATCATGGAATAAATATTCCAGGAATTCATAAGAAAACGCTCTCTCAGCTTATGATTTCTTTTCATACTTTAAGTTAATTCCATTTGTTGTTATATAGCTGATATATTTTAATCCAGTTCAAAATGGCTGAATTTTTGAATTGTTTAATAGCTTATTTTTTAGTGATTTTTATGTTTTTTTCAAAGTAAAAGAATTACAAAACAATATAATGAGGAGGTAAAAATAAATTACACATAAAGTTCACATTCATGTTAATGAAGCATGTAATATGAAACTATACTTTCAAAACAAAAATAGATGATACTTGAGAAATTTATCATCTTGAATAAAAGTATTTGCTAAGATTATAAACCAGGGGCTTTCTAGTTAGCTCTGTTTCTCTATTTGTGTCTTAAGGAAGTGACTTATTTTCAGGAACCCTGAAAAAAATATTCTGAATAAAACAATGCAGGCTGGCTAATGAGTTGCTATAGATTTAATAATTTCCTTTTCTTACAAACTGTTGTTAAACCTAGGGCTGTTGAACTCAGACACTTTAAAGATTCTGTTTTTGCTCTAGTACTACAATGTCAATTGAAAAATAAAATAACATTTTAATATGCAAACATCCCAGCCTTCTTCAAGGGAATGAATTATCATAAAAATTGACAAATACACGAACATGTCCATGATATTGTGTAAACCTATGCATTTCCATTTACGCTATCCATCAGATATCAACTTGTGACTAGTCCTGGTTAGGTGAGCCCTACCACTGCTTAACCACACACAAAATATTTAAATAGCATTCACTTTCACATATCTCAACAAGGTTTATTTAATATATACAGAGACCTATACTTAATTTTTCATATTGAAAACATTATTTCCTTTAATTTTTCAAAAGTACTCCCATAAATATAAAAAGTCTGTGTTATTACATATAGTTTACAATGAAGAAGGAGAAGCAATGGGATCAGAGGACAATAGGTAAAGATGTGTCTCTGGAAAAGTAATGGAACTAGACATAGAAGGACTTGGGTCTCTTCATTGCAGACAGTTTTTTCACAATGTTGTCTCTTGCATAACTCATTTCCTGCAGTATTTTGAAAATTAAAGAGAGCTTTTGGATATTCGTTGTGCTAGTTTATGTTTGTTGCCCCAGTACCCAAGAAGCTGAGATGAGACGATTGTCATGAGTCTGAGGACAATCCTAAGCCACAGACACCCTGCCTTAAACAAATGGACAATGAAGTGACTTTATGAGGCATATACTTATAATTAATAGTTTCCTAAGAACACAAATTGCCCAGCAATGTTAAATACTATTGAGTATGCCGAATTTGATACAAGAACTGAAGCATGCACATCAGCAGCCACTGCTAGAATTCCAGTAGTATCTCCCCTTCATGTTCTAGGATTCACTTTAAAGCATGATCTTCTTTCAGCTAGTTGTGGATATGCTATACATATACTTTCCTGGCTCGTTACCTTTTTTGGATAACTAGATCTATGCTATGATATGTTCTCTCTCTTGTGTCATTTAGCTGTAGTGTGAAGCTCATTTTTAGGAAATTCCTGAAAAAGTTTATGGCCATGAGTGTTTTCCAAATTCTTGAATTTTTATAGCATTTTATCAGGGCTTTCCTACTTAATGGCATTCATGCTCAATGTAAAATCATTGTTAAAAATTAACCAGGTGATTTTCTTAAATACAATACCATTTGTTTGCATTTTTGAGGTAGGATCTCACTATGATACCCAGCCTGTCCTTGAACTCTTTATGCATCCCAATTTCTTCTTCTCGCCTTTGCCTCCAGTTGGAAATTATAGACACATGCTAGCTGATCCACCATTATGTTGTCACATGCCATGAAGTGTTGCTGTAGAATTGCTATCAGCTTATGTTTTTCTTTTTTGATTTTGGTGTCTGGCTGCCTGGTGATGTTTTTCTTGTTTCATTATGTAATTAGTTTGAGTCTCTATGCTGTGTATAGTAGTCATAATTTGAAGGTATATACTCTAAGGTTTTCTTTATTTCAAAATGTGTGGAATAAAATTTAAAAAATTCAGTTGTCATGCACAATTTTCTTTTATATGCATGCATTCATTGTATTTTTTTTTACTGTTCCTTCTTTGCATCATTGGCTTTTAAAAATTTGTCTTTATTATTGATTTTGTTTTAAA
>CM052705.1:51518398-51550517 GCA_028551405.1 Uromys caudimaculatus
GCTGCTTGTCTATGGAATCCTAGTGTCCCAGGCAGAAGTTTCCTGCCACAGCCGCCCGCTTTTGGGATCCAGGGGGGTTTCTCTGGTTTCAAGATTTCTTTTTCTTACCTTCCATTCTGTTGATCCTAGAACAATGTATGCCTGTGGTAACAGTTGAGACAGAAACATATTCATTGACATGCTTTTCCTGACTGTTTATATTGAAATGGACAGTTTCAATATGAACTTATTTTCCATAGAGGTATATCTGGCTATCTTTGGGCCATGATTTTGTTTCAGGTTGTCATGGTGAAAATGGCTTCAGAGAAACAGTAATCTTAAGAGGCATATGGGGCATTATACACACAAAGCATGCTCATGGTCAGAAGTGTGCAACCATATTTCTTAGACTTTTCAAATTCCTCAATTTGAACCCTAGGGAAAGTGAAGATAATGAGAAATATATGACTATAATGGTGACTCTTTCCCAACTGTTGGCACTGGAGGCTTAGATACTGAAAGAGGAATGGAGGAAAGACAGAGAAGAGAGGAACAAAGTATATAAAAGCATCATTAATTTTTTTCTCATGTTGAAATAAATGCAGAATAAATGCAGAACAAACACAGTTGGGAGTGTTTGTGTAAAAGTTTGTTGTTTATGTCACTGGTGTTTCAGTGTACTTCTGTGATTTTCTCAGGCCACAGATGAAACATGTTTTTGGTTCACTCAGAAAAGGACCAGTTTTCATGTAATGCCTCCAGATATGTCAGTATTCAGTTATATAAAAATCAGAGGCTATTAGTGTAAGTCAATCTGTAAAAAAAATCAAACACAGATACACATCTAGTCTAGGTTACCTATAAATCCCAGATTCACAGGAATAATTTTGCTGTGAGTTTATGGTAAACTCTTTTACAACATTTTGACCTGAACTTTTAAGAAACCATTTTGAGTCTTTGTAGCACCTGTCAGGGTTTCTATTCCTGCACAAAACATCATGACCAAGAAGCAAGTTGGGAATGAAAGGGTTTATTCAGCTTACAATTCCATATTACTGTTCATCGCCAGAGAAAGTCAGGACTGGAACCCAAACAGGTCAGGAAGCAGGAGCTGATGCAGAGGCTATGGAGGGATGTTACTTACTGGCTTGCTTTCCCTGGCTTGCTTAGCTTTCTTTCTTATAGAACCCAGGACTATCAGCCCAAGGATGGTACCACCCACAATGGGCACTCCCACCCTTGATCACTAATTGAGAAAATGCCTTACAGCTGGATTTCATGGAGGCATTTCCTCAAGGGAGGCTTCTTTTCCTGCAATAACTCCAGCTTGTATCAAGTTGACAGACAAAATCAGTCAGTACAGCACCAAACAGGCATATGTATCCCTGGGAAAAATATTAACAGATTTAGCCAAGAGGAAGACTTCTCTAGCTTTTGGGCCAGAAGATCCATATTTCTGAAGTACTTTGAAGGGCTTTTAAAATGATGGCTTCTTGCATTCTGGGTTAGATTCAAAGAGTTCTGTATCATCCCAGAGTTCTGTTACATTACAAAACTCCAAATATGTTCCACTTTCTAGTATTTTTATTACTTATTATATAAGTATCATATGTGAAGGTGAGAGAAAATTTTTTTCCAGGAACTAAAAACATGTAAGGGTTCAACTGTAGTCTATGTGGAGCCAGTAGTTTTTGTTTGTTTTGTTTTGTTTTTTATTTAGTAATAGGCAGTGCTATGGGAGAGATTGTAATAGCTAAGAGGGAGTTGATAGAGCGTGACATGAGCAAATACTGGCCATAATGGAGAGGTTCTTGAAGTGTTATTGGTTTTCTAAATGAATGACAATTGGTGACAGGTCTGTGGGACGCTCCAAGTTGAACTGTCACTAATTACCAGGTACTTTTTCACTGTGCCTGGCTTTCATACAAATTGGCTTGCTATGTGCCTACATTCAGTCAACTACATAATCCAGTTCAACATTTTTTTTTCAGCCCAGATAATCATTTCATGGCAATTGAATTCTTATTTATCTGGAGGGGTTCTATGAGTCACTAGCTTTGTTTCAGTCCCCACCGAGGGATATTTATGTCCTAGATTGCTGCCACTGAAGTTGGTCCATCTCATGTGTATGATTCTTGCGTTTGAGGGTTCAGGACTGATTACTTGATGTTTGGTAGAGTGTTTGACATGTGATACTATTAAAAGCAATGTTAGTTTTAAGTCAAAACCAATATGTTGTTGGGGTGTCTTATTTTCTTTTATATACCTGGTTATTTACTTTTTCTTCATCCTACAGTTCTGCAATCTGTCTCTAATGGACCGGAGTGAACTTACAAAGTAGAATTTAAAAATAGAAACTTTCAAGGACAAAGAAGGAAAAGAACTCTAGGTTGGTAAATATTACCTGTCCTAAGGAAGTCAGAATAAAGTGTGTGATGTATCACTTGTAAATAGAATTTATGCATTCTTAGGGTATTCAAGATGACCATGTCCTAAGTGGAAAATAAAAAAAAATGCCTCCCAAAGGAAATTGATAGACAACTGAACATTTCCTTTTCCCTACTATCATATGATTTCCAAGAACAAAAATAATTTCTGTTATTAATTATTATCAGTGTTTTTCATGTAGACTTTATACAGAATGAAATGCACACATTTGAAAACATCTCTTTTATGTGCTTTGGTAAGGACTCACATCCTTATCAAGATTCAGGATATAGGGTCTGTAAGATAGCCTAGTCACATAGACATGAGACTGGGTTTGATCCCACAAAATATTAGGAGAGGGAATTATCTTCTGTGCTTTATTTGCATACCTGGTCTGGACCATGTACCCACACATATCTCATCCTCCTTGCCATCACAAGGAAAGATGGAACATATGGCGATTTGAATAGGAATGGCTCCCATACTTCCATGTGTTTGAATGCTTAGCCATAGGGGGTGGCAATATTAGGAGGTGCGGACTTGTTAGAGTAGGTGTGTCCCTGTTGGAGGAAGTTTGTCACTATTGGAGCAGGCTTTGAGGTTTTATATATGCTCAGGGTATGTCTGATGGGGGACACAGTCTTCTGCTGCCTGTAGATCAAGATGTAGAACTCTCAGCTCCAATATCTTGTTAGTGTATGCACAGCCATGCTTCCTGCAATGATGATAATGGACTAAATCTCTGAAACTGTAAACCACTCTCAATTAAATGTTTTCCTTTATAAGAGTTGCCAAGTTCCTGATGCCTTCTCACAGCAATAAAACCCTAAGTAAGACATAAAATACATTCATTAATACAAAAAGACTCTGCCTTTCTAATAAATCTCCTACTTCAAATCTCAGATTTCTGTTATCTCAGTTTAATTTTCGCTACGTGTGAACTTTGTGTGACTGGAATCCCTAAATATATTGTGCTTTTGTCTATGTTTGTTTTTTCTCAATTAATGTTACTGAGATTCACTTGTTTTGTGTATTTGCATTTTGTTGATTTTCATTGCTGCATGGTATTTTATTGTTGGAATATACACAGATTATTTATTTTAGATCTATTCTCTTGTTGAAGTACTTGGTATGTCATATTAAAAACATGTATGGACCTCCAGTTTTCCTGATTCACTAACTATGGGACCATATCTGGGAATCTACATTTTAAATCACATACCACAGATAATTATGAGGAAGATGAGTTGCAGAACACACTCCATGAAAACCAACATTGATAGGGAAGAGTTTTCTCTTGAGTTTCCTCACATTAATTTTTCTATACTGCATGTGTGAAAGGAGGTCTTAGCAGGTTCTACTGTCCCCTGTTTGTGCATAATTTGAGTTCGAGCTGTTCACCTTTCCTCTAATGTTATACTTCCACAGTTTTCAACCTGTTAATGACCCCTTTGGGTTTCATAGGGGTCGCATATCAGATATCCTGCATATCTAATAACATTATGATTCATAACAGTAGTAAAATTACAGTTTTGAAATAACAACAAAAATAATGTTATGGTTGGGGGTCACCACAACACTAGGAACTTTATTAAATGGTTGCAGCGTTAGGAAGATGGAGAACCAATGTTGTATTTAGGAATAAGGTAAATGTAGAGTGGATCCCTCTATCACAGGCTCGTCTGAAAATGCTCCATTTGGAAACCAGTTTCATTTCTGAGTGTTTGCTCCACTACACTATCAATCTGTAGCTTGAAGAAAGGCTCAGTCCCTTTACCAAGCTGTACACAGATATTCAGGTAAGATGTACCCAGGATCCGCCACCTTTGATGAATTCAAAATCAACTGCTTTGCAATTGTAATTATATTGTCAAAATTCTACCTTTGCCATGTACCCTAATGAGAAGAGTGAATGCTGTTATATTCATGTTCACCCCCTCTTAAGAAATCCTGCCATGTGTCATGTCAAGAGGCAGCAATCCTAGGAGCCCTTTTCAGTCCTCCCTAGCACGATGTCCTGATGCATGGATGGCTGCCTTTTCTTTTTTTAATGGTTGGAGCTTGTTGATTGTTGCTAGGTAACAAGTGCTCAACAGACAGGTGAGTAACTCTTAGAATGTATCCCACAGTATAGATATACTATATTTCTCAACAAATAAAAACATGACTTGAATCTACTTTTTCATTTTGAAGAAACATCGATTGCTTTTATCTTCTCACATATAAACCAAACAGCCTACAAATTATTTGTTTCAAAGCAATAGAAACACAATGCTAGGAAAATGAAGAGGCACTAGGTGTTTCTTATGTTCCTATTTGCAGGAAACTGTTTTTTATGTAAGCAATTCCTTCTGTAATTCTTGCCACCAGCTAGATAAAGTCTACATTTCTTCTCACTGAGAGAGTAGCCTTCTCTAGAAATATGGAAACAGCCCTAATCATAGTATAAATGAAAGTTGTTAATGAAGGCTATATGCCTTAGAGTACATAGATCTAGGAAGAAATAATTTTAGTATTTTTTATACGGGGGACAAATTGTTAGATTCTTGATATTTGCTTTTCACATGTTCAATGATTTTAAAAATTACTTATAAGTAATTAATCAGAAGTGAATGCATCTTGAACTGAGAAAGAGCAACTCAGAAACAAAAGAATCAAACAAATATTTTATTCTTTCCACTAAAACAATTGCATTGTGTTGGTTATTTATCTTTCTCTTAAGCAACTGAGTGATGAAGGGATGCGAATATTAATGTTTGTAAGAACAGCAACTTTTAGACTTTTACAGCTTTCCACGCTTTATGTAAAAGACAACTCAAAACTTCAACCTTCATGTCATCTACCACTTAAGGCAAAAATTCAAATTAGAAGAAAGAAATAGAAATCATCAATAAGAGTAAAATTAGCAGCTTATATAAATTTAAAAGTTTTGTACCTAGCGCTGCAGCAGGCTCACAGAAGGACATTAAAGGCATCTTAAACTGTATCTAATTTGTTTTCTTTGTCAAGGCAACTCCCATCATTTTAGTAACACACAGGAGCTGTAGAAGTTCTCTGGTCCATACTATGCCACTTGGTACTGGGGAAAGATGGTTAAAACACTGAAGTGAGAAACATATCAGAAGTGTGTCACAGTGTTTGCTGGTGTCTCCACTATCAACGGAAGTCACCTTATTTGGGATCTCTTTTTGTGGGAGAAAACAAAAAGAGAAGGAAAACCTAGAAACACTGAATGGAACGTATACTCTCTTTTTTCACTAAATGGGAACTGCTTTGTGAACTTTACTTACTGTCTGGAGTATAATAGCCCCAAGTAAGCCTGAAGAAGTGTAGTCTTGGGGCTGGAAGTTAGTTCTGGAAACAAAAATGCCAGGAAATGTTTGAGGAAGAAGATCTAGGATAGGACTGTGATCTCTGGGATCTGCAAAGGGCCTTACAGAGAGATTGTCTCTCCTTGTTCTGAATGCGGATAGTAAAGTAAGGGGTATACCATGTCCAGATACTATTTGAGGCTTCTGAATTTGTTATTTTCAAAACAGATAAAGTTGCACATAGTTAGTGTGGAGAAGGAGAAATGATAGAGATAGAAAGGGTTTGAAATTCTTAAGTGAATGAACAGGCTAAGAGACTTGTCTTTTTCTGGCATATGGCAACATGGTGATTTCCCCAAGTTGGTTTCTAAGTCTTTGTAGCACATTAGTCTTTTAATAGAAAAACAACATTCTGAATTTTGTTTTCTTCATTGATTTAGTTATTTAAGAATTAAAATATTTTATAATAAATATAACTCAATAGATTTTCCTGTAGAAAATTTGTCATCTAGTAAATATTTATATCTGTGTGTTTCTTTCTGAGTAATTAAAGTTTATGACTTCTGTGTCCTCACAGATCTCTTTAAAATATGGTTTAATTAAAAATATCCACTTCTGATGAGCAGGCAGAGAGCCATACCAAAGATTTTAATGTAAGGAACAGTAGGATACATGATTTTATATATGATATTTTCATTGATACAGTTACATTATACTATAAAATGTTATAAAACCCAGGTTAGTTAAGGCTATATATAGGTTTAATAGTCATTCTTAGCCACTGGAGGTTTTTAACATAACATTGTTTACATATGCTTATATGTCTCTGGTGGCTGGTGGGTTAGCAGAGAGAATAGGAGGAGAGCAAGATAAGAAAACCAGATAAGGCACAGGCAGAAAGAAGTGGGAACGGGGCTATGTTTCAGAGCTGCTTAGTGTCTGGATATGGACCAATCAGGGACTGTGTATATGACATCATTGTAGGGTTTGTTTATAAACAGAAAGGAAGCAAAGCTTTTAATTTTCCTACGTTCTAACCTTGTAGCATGAATGCATATGTTCACAATTATCAAAGTGTAGCTACTTGTATCTCTAGTTGATTTCCTATCTACATATGGATTTAATAATACATTTGTGCTACCAGTAACCAGGAGGCTATAAAGACTATTAGAATGGATGGATGAAGAGTCAATTCAAACAAAAGTATTTTCACTTGACCAAATCTAGTCCATTAGAATCTTAGAATTGAATGGTACATTGTACAGCATAAAGGTGTGTGTGTGTTTGTGTGTACACACATGAATGTAGTTTTGAGTTAAATGTGGTATTGAAAAGACAGCCGAGTTTAAATGGGAATAAATTAAATTTATTAAAAATAAATTATGTAGTCTAACTGTGACATTTTCTATGAAAGTGTTATTATTACTCTAATTTGCTAAAAACTGTCTTTTCTTGGGTTAAATTATAATCCTCGAATGGCTGTTTAATGAGCTATTTTTATTTAGTCTCAACACTTTATCAGTACTCACTTTTAGTTTTACTTTGTGTTTTTATTTTCACTTGATAACTTTAGTTTTACTTCATTTTACAAAAAAAAGAGTAAAATTAAAGTTCTTAAAAGAATAATTTAAGCTTCAAATATGTCCTGCAGTACTTTGATATTAAAGTGCTTTTAAATAAATTACAGTTAATTAAGCATGCAAACTACTTTAAGTACTCAATTTCCTGCCTTAACTGAAATAATTGTCCCAAATTGCACATTTTTAAAGGTATGTTTCAAGGTGCTACATAAATCTTTGTCTCTGGTATGAAAAATGTAAGTAGTCTTTTAGGAAAGACTATGGTAGGTAGCAGTTGACTGTCATGGAATAATTAACTAATGCTGGAGCATGAACTAGTACCCGCTCTACATCCTGTGTATCCAACTGCTGCCCCGAGACTGAAGTCCTGAGATCACCCATCTGTGAACCCTCCTCTGTACCTCATGTTGTATCCAGACACTTCCATACTCTCCTGATTCTGCCTTCTTTTTTGGAAGAATTTTCCATCCGTGTCCTTATTCCAGCCATTTCTAACAACTTTATATGTTCCATGACAGGATGGAGCTTCTATCTCCTTGTCTTAAAAAAAAAATATCCCTCTAATGGTGACCTATGGGCATTGCTTCAAGTGTCTACATAACATGTATTTTTTCCCATTTAAGTCACTTTCTAATAAAGCTTTTGAATCATCTATGTGACCCCTCAGCAGGACAGTGCTGGTTGATGTCTGTTCTTACTATCTAAAGTCTCAGCAAAGGGGAAAGATGAAGGGTATACCCGTCCCTTCTGTCTCTTGAGGCTCATACTGTTTTCTCTTCTTCTAATATTATCTTTCAGTGCTCAGTGCCTGCACTTTTTCCATACTACCTGAGGTCAGTGATTATTCCTACCCTTTGCCCCATAATATAAATATTTGGGGCACATCTTAAAAGATTTGGGAACATCTTAAAGAAATTGAAGCTTTTGTCTAATCTGTTGTTACACAGCATTTAAGTTCTATGTGCTTTTAAAAATCAACTTCTACACTATACTTGATGTAAAATAGAATAATAAAATAAAATACAATACATATGCTAAATGTACAATTTTGTGGGATTTTACCAATGTGCCCATGCATTTTTGCCTTTGATGCCTGTAGTTGGTCATTATAGCCAGGCCAAATTATACAATTACTGATAGGTTCACTCTATGTTTTATTACACTCAGATTTTCTTACATGCCCTCATTTCCTTTGCTCCATGCCTGCAGCCTGCTCTTTGGTTTTGCTCTTTGGTTTCACTTCTGCTCTTCCAGAGAGGAACTTTTGCGCTTTTATGTGCAGAACTGGAGTTGACAGGTGATTGCTTTTTCAGCACACAATGTGAACTTTTCCTTTTGTCCCCTTCTGCCGTTGCTATTGTCAGTTATCAGTTGCTATTAGTTTTTAAGTCATTTCTCTTTCTCTTTACCTGTTTTCTTATTTCCTGCAACATCACCCTGATTATATTTCGGCAAATTTAGTTGTATTCATTTTGCTTGGGATCTATTGTTCTTTCATGAATTCGAGGATAGAAATTTTCTCTCAAATCTGAGAAAAGTCTTGTTCATTTTGTTTCTAAATGCTGTGCTTCAGAATCAGTATTTCCTCTGGGGTCTCTTATATGGCTAGGAATTAAAACACAGTTTTTAAGTTTGGGATCTTTGTGTCTTTTACTTTATTTCAATATTAATCTGTTTCAGTGTGCTACACCCATTAGATCCACACTTTTCAACCTGCTCAGAGACATTTTGATTAGTGATGTATATTTTTTCTCATAATATTTCAATTTTTAAAAATGTCTTATTTCTTATATTTTACTTATATCCTCTCATTGCTACTGATTTAAGTATATTTTTTAGTCTCTATTAGTTTTCTAGGGTATTTACTATATCAGAGTTTGGTGGAGCTAAATTATGATATTATAAAACAATTGCACCTGTTTTGTAGAACTACTTCTGTGCTATTCCTAAAAGAAGGAGGATTATGTGCAGCCTTAAAGGAAGAATGTTGCTTTTGTGTTGATCATTCAGGAGCCATCAAGGACTCTATGAGCAAGCTTAGAGAAAGGCTAGAAAGACACAAGAGACAACGGGAGGCTGGACAGGGGTGGTTCGAAGGATGGTTCAGCAAGTCGCCTTGGATGATGACTCTGTTTTCTGCCTTAGCAGGACCCCTGCTGATTTTATTCCTTTTGCTCACTATTGGACCCTGTTTAATTAATAGATTAATAGCTTTTGTCAGGGAACGAGTAAGTGCTGTACAGATTCTAATGTTAAGACAGCAATACCAGGCTTTGGGGGAACACGACAAACAGGCTACGACGATACAGAAATATAGTTCTAAGATTAGAACTAGGCACTAGAAGAAGTGGGGAATGAAAGACCTGACCCCCTTATGAGGAAAGTTAGACCCCTAGCACACTTGGAGTCAGAAACAGAAATAGGACTGACCTTGGCCTGGCCCCAGAGCCAGAGGCACAATGTTCCAGGAACTAGCTAACCACAAAAATGTTTGTGCAACTGCCTTGTGACTAACTTAGAACATTCTGTACTTCCCCATAATGCAAATTCTTTCCGTTCCCCACCCCTTGCTTTGTGGTTTTTTCCTTTAAATACTCCTGACTTCAGCTGCTCGGGGTCAAACCCCTCTGCCCCTGCATGGGTTATGAGCTCAGCCCCAGTGCACTGGTTCCCCGAATAAACCTCGTGTGTTTGCAGAAAAAAAAAATTGCACCATTTCTTTCCATTTTCCTTCATGACCTCTTCTTTCATTACTTGTTATTTCATGCATATATGTATACATGTATATATTCCTAAATAGATAAGTAAATATATGTGAACATACTTAGCCCTCATGTTACTAGTATGTAAGTTTTCAGGGTTGACCATATGGCACTGAACAATCAATTGGTAAGCTTTTCTCTGAGGAAGATGGCCAAATTTTTTTCACAACATTCCTCAGATGCCTATATAGTGCTTTGTATAGAACTGAGGCCTTATGGGCTTTTCCCTGTCTCTGCCATGCCCATTGTTCAGCTTATTATCCATTGCCAGGGTTAAAATGTCCTGCACTAGATGTCTGAAAAAATTAGCACCAGAAAAAAAAAACCCTCAAGAAACAGAGCTATAGTTTAACATTCTATGTCCTTCCTTCCTTCCTTATCTTCCTTTCTCTCTCCTTCCTTCCCTCTCTCCCTTTCTCCCTCTTTCCTGATCTCTCCCTTTCTCCCCCAGGTTCTCTTTCTCCATCCAGGTTCAGATAAAGAGTGTCCTTTCCTGAGGTTGTGGTATTGGGCATGCTCTAGTCCTTCTTTAATAAGATAGCATCCCTGAGAAGGGCATGGACTTGTGTGTCCACTTACCCTCCTCAAGTGTTCAAGGACTCACACTGTGTCTCCTCTGAGTGTAAGTCAGCTTCCAGAGCTCCCATTCAACTGTTCTTTCAAGTATCTCCTTCCTCTATCTTGGACCTCTCCTTTCTCCTTCCTAGTGTTTTAAAAATGTGATGCTAATTTATAAATTATACATATTCAGGGTAACTGTGTCACCATGTAGCAGTAGAGGATTGGATTTTTGCAATGGCTGCTTCCTGTGTGGCTAGATCTGACAGTCTGTGTTTTCTTCTTTTGAAGAGTCCAAGGTCAATGTCCCCACACCATCATTTGGAATTTAATTATGGACTTTCTGCTTGATAATCTTTTACCCTCTATATGTCTGTTGACTTACTTTTTTATTGTCTTTTTGGAACAGGATATTTCTGTGTAGTTTAGGTTGCTAATCTTGTCTGTCTGTCTTCAGTACAGGGATTACAAGCGCACACCACCGCACCTGCCTTTCTTACCTGAGTAATAGCAATTCTCAAGTCTTTTTATATGTTGCTATTTTCTTTCTGGTTATAGGCACCTCTTAAGTCTATTTTAGCACCAATCTTCAGTAGCATTGTTAATTATTCTAGAAATCTAAAGAAAAAAAGGGGGGGCTTCTGTTTTTCCTCTTGCTGACCAAATGCCAAGTGACATTGTGATTTAGCATTATCTAATTTTTCATGAGGATGCTTTTAATGTTAAATAGTCCCATCCTATTTTAGGGTTTAATGTTTCTTTAACTTCAAATGAATGTTACTTCATCTCATGGCTAGTTTAAGTGAATCCATAATTGGAAGCCCATAATTGGAACTGTCTTTTGGGATATCCCTATGAATAGCTTCTACCATGAGGCCAAAGGAGTAGAATTTTATAGAAAAAGTATTTCTGGAGATAGGTAGATGTGATTGAGAGTTAAACTTATTGGAGATTGTGTTTTATTCTATATTCTCTGTGCAAAGTAATATGTGCTTAAATTTCATTTCCCCTCAGGCAAGCTGACACTCATTATGTATCAACATTGCTGTCTTTCAGAAATGTTTCACACATAAGATTCTTAGATCAAAGTTCATGTACTCGACATATGAATCAATTAGAAACCAGAATGGATGTATAAGTTTAATGTTCGGATACTTTATAACATATCCTTTCATTTTCTTCATTCATTTCCAGATTTATTCTTGATATAAGATTTTAGTGACTTTTTTTAATGAGCTAAATTTTACTCTGTGGGCATAAAATGAGTTAAAGAAAACATGACTCAAGACATAATAAATTGTGGCCCATATTAGACTATATATATATATATATATATATATATATATATATATATATATACACCAAAACATAAAATCTCAGAAGATTTTACATAGAATAAGCTAGGGATTGAAGAGTACCTAGAAATTACTCCCTTTGCAAAGAGAAAATATCTACTTTATTTTGAATATTTGATCTATATGTGTATACACATACACACACACACACATGATAACAAAAATAAAGAGAAAAAAGAGAAAAAGATAATAAAACATAAAAAAGTAACATTTATGATGAGCTACCTTTTATTAAGCTGTGAAGTAATACAAAAATTTGAGAGAATTTATTAGATTGTAGTGCTAAGTATAAAATATTTTATACTAAGTATAAAATAATGTCTTAGTAACACACACACACACACAATAGGGCATCAGGTCACGATGACTGTAGTTACAGGTGGTTGTGAGCTGCCATTTGGGTATGAAACAAAACTGGGATCCTCTATAAGAATAATGAATACTCTGTAGTATCACTCCATTCCCTTGTGGTTTATTTGATTTTCTGTTTTAATCAGTTAATAGCTGTATACATGTACATACACACACACACACACACACATATATATATATATACACATGTATACATGTACACAGACACACAGACACACAGACTCACACACACACATACTCCTGACTTTGAAGTGACAACTCTTCTAACTGGCAAGCCATTTAATTTACATTCCTCCTAGATATGAAAAGCATCTTGTTGTGCTGTGACATATACCACATCAAAGAAAGCAGGCCTTGATTACAATGGTTTGCTTGGTAGACTAAGATCTCAAAGTTTTATTCTGGGCTGAAAACATTTCTTTTTTCTTATAACAAGTCCCAGCCACTTCACTTCCTTGTAAAGTTTTCTGTTCCTTACAAATTGACCAAATAAATAAAAGTAATATCTAAGAAGAACTACCTTTCATTAACCCAGAAGTAATAAAAAAAAGTTAAGAAAATTTATTGTTACATTGTAGTACTAAGTATAAAATAACATTGCCTATGTAACAAACAATGTACATATGAATTTATGTTAACCTTATTTCAGTGTTCTAATATTTAAGGTTAAGAATAAAAAAAAAAACCTTTATGATTCTTGATTAGCTAATATAAGAAGGACTTTTGGACCTTACTCAAGAAAATTTGTCTTCTGTTCACTCTGTCAAACTCTGCCACAACTTTACATTGGTAGAAATCTTTATAATTGATGTAAATTGATGTTATAATTTTAACAGAATTGGTTACAGAATTTATATATTGATACAGATTTAAGGTTTTCATTGGTATAAATTTCTTATATTGATACAAAAATTGAAATTAATATTGTTACTCTTAAATAGGCATTGTTCCTGTATAACTCATTTAAGAATACAAGGCTTAGACCCAGTCCTTCTAATATCTACTATTGTAAACTGTTTAAGGTGATTAAGTAACACAAGTTAAAGGCTAGATAGTAAACTCATAGTTATGTTAGATTCTGATTTGACTACAATGAAATGTTTTTAATATTATTCGAATAGAAATAGCTAAAATAGTCAAGGTTTAACAATTCAGATATACTTTATATAGATAGATAATCTTCAAAAACATCAGAAATCCACAGAATATGGCATTTAATATTAATTCTTTATTAAAGATCATTTGACTAGAAAAAAAAGAGCATTAGTGATTCAAAATGATAAGCAAATTCTTGAGTATATACAAATTGAAATGACACATGTTGTAACTATTCTTAAAGTTAATGAACAGAAACCTCCTATGTGATGTGAAGTTATTCATCCCACTTACAATATTTGAAAACTTAAACCATCCTGATTAATCCTCAGAAACATGTTTGTACTATATGCAGAAAATTCACTGCTTCAATGGGCAGTCTTCCTATCATTAGGCTTTATTTCATTGTTGATCATTTGGCATTTTGCAGTTTCTAAATTAAGTAGTTTTATTTAAATTGAATGGAGGAGAAAAAAAGAATCAAAATCCCAAACCTGTTTCGAGAACTATTAAAAAAGATGGAACGTATATCATGTTCCTGCACTACTCCCACGGGAGATCCTCCACGATCTCTCCACCCAGCTCACTAGGTTCCCACTGGCGGGTTGCTACCACAACAGCCCCATGCTTCAATACCCCATTGCCTCAGTGATGCACATCAGGCAAACCCACACTTTGCCACTGTACCTTTCTCTCTGGAACCCAGATGAGCTGCCTCATGAAGGAAAACACAACACAAACTTAGCTCAGAAATAATGGTAACTCAATCTTTGAGTGCAACAACTAAAACCTAATCTTGTAAACCTTATCAAAGTCTGATTCCTCTGGTGGCAAATCCTTGCCCATCTGCCATGATACCAGGAGACTCCAGTAGCTACATCTTACCTACATGCTCTCCTGTTCCAAAAGGACCATCTCTCTCTTCTGCTTCCTCTCTTCCTCTCCCGACCTGGGTTCCCCTCCACGCCCAGTGATTGGCTCCTTTATTCATTAGGGGCTTGGTTCACAAGTCACAGGTGTAACTCACTCCTTGTCTGAAGCCTCTCACAGGAGGGCAGAATTAGCAGAATACAAAAAGCCTCAGGGCTATCCACAACACAAACCTACTCAAATCACAACCTTGTTTACCAAAGCACAGAAATCATTTTTAATCCCTTCTCACTGTGATTCTGTTTTTCTGTTGAATATCTTTCATTTCTAAATATAGTATATAAAGGATATTTTCCAAAACAAGAATTTTTTCTTTGCTATTTTGTTTGTTTTTCCATGGGAAATCAATGAATATATTTATAAAATAACAATAGTTCCTTCTTTTAGAATTTTACTTAAAACAAACTCAAATTTATAATGTCAGCACATATTCTAACTGGAAAAAATTCTGACTCATATAGGTTAAAGAAAAGTGCCTGTTCTAAGAGGTGCAAAAGTCACGGCTTTCAGTTTATTCATACTGAAATGAATAAGAGATATTGCTTACCTTTCTCTCTCATTTCATTCAAATAGGAATTAAATTTATGTAGTCACACGTCTAGGTAGACTTGAAGTAAAATGTTCCTTGTACCCAATGGGCTGATAACAAGTCTGGTGGAATTAGCAGAGATCATACAAGAGAACTGTCTTAGTCACGGTTTTTATTCCTGCTCAAACATCATGACCAAGAAGCAAGTTGGGGAGGAAAGGGTTTATTGAGCTTACACTTCCATCTTCCTGTTCATCATCAAAGGAAGTCAGGACTAGAACTCAAGCAGGTCAGGAAGCAGGAGCTGATACAGAGGCCATGGAGGGACGTAACTTATGGCTTGCTTGCTTCTCCTGGCTTGCTCAGCTGGCTTTCTTATAGAGCCCAAGACTACCAGTCCACAGATGGCAACCCCCACAAGGGGCCCTCCCCCCTTGATCACTAATTGAGAAAATGCCTTACAGCTGGATCTCATGGAGGCATTTTCTCAAACTGAAACTTCTTTCTTTGTGATAACTCCAGTTTGTGTCAAGTTGACACAAAACCAGCCAGTATAAGAACTGAATTTTGAAAGATAAAATTAATGAGAAGTGATGAAAGAACGTTCTTACTTGAAGAGAGAGAGAGAGAGAGAGAGAGAGAGAGAGAGAGAGAGAGAGAGAGAGGTGTGAAGTCACTAAGGCAAGAAACACAGTGATGTATTTGGAGAAATCCAAATAGCTGCATTTAGCTTGAGCAAAGGATGTGTGTAGAGAGAGACAGATACTAAACGTTAGTAAAACTAGCAAGTTTGAAATCACAAAGGGGAGAAATTTTCGAAAGTTTGATACTGAGAAAATGTGGAAGATTGTTAACAAGAGTTTAAAAAGTCAAGTTGAAAGCAGAAGCAGGGCCAGTGAAGATCTAATCTAAGGTGGCAGCAGTAGGAAGACGGCATAGGAGAATTGGAAAGAGAAGTTGACAGAGGGTGAGCTGCTCCAGAAGACTGTGCTGGCATTGGGCTGAGTGAGTTGGTGGAGTCAAGACTCGTTTCTTAAATCATTTTAGCAAGAATGAGTATAAAAATAAAGACATAGTAAATAAGTAAGTATATTTGTGTGTGTGTGTGTGTGTGTGTGTGTGTGTGTGTGTAAGAGAGAGAAGAAGGGAGGGAGGGAGGGATAGATAGATAGATAGATAGATAGATAGATAGATAGATAGATAGATAGATAGATAGATACAGTGGATTAGTCTTTAACTTGTAGTTTGAAGTAACTAAAGGACATCAAAGTAGGCATGGTGTTTAACTGCCAGACACAGAGGTTTGGAGATCAGCAGAAATCTGTGGTATAGAGAGCTGATATATCTGTAAAAGTCCTAAGATATTTTCTCTAGAACATGTACTTTATAGGGGTAGAAGAAGAAGAAGAAGAAGAAGAAGAAGAAGAAGAAGAAGAAGAAGAAGAAGAAGAAGAAGAAGAAGAAGAAGAAGAAGAAGAAGAAGAGGAGGACGAGGAGGAAGAGGAGGAGGAGGAGGAGGAGGAGGAGGAGGAGGAGGAGGAGGAGGAGGAGGAGGAGGAGGAAGAGGAAGAAGAGGAAGAAGAGGAAGAACAAGCATAAGTATAAGAACAAGAACAAATAAAAATAAAAGAACAAGAAGACACCAAAATCAACCATCTTTCCCCCCCCCAAAAAAAACCCAAACCCAAGAAAAAGCCTGAAAGTCCAAATCCAAACAAACAAAACCAACAACAGAAAAATGGTGGTGAAAAAAATTATTGCTTTTCCAAAGAATAGCTATAATTTATAACGTGTATGAATTATGGCCCCAGCACTTTAGAGGACTCTTTGCTATAATCCTATGAAATATGATTTTACTAAAACTTTAAACCTAACTAATTTGGCTGACCTGACATTTTTTGTATGTTCTAGATAAAGAATTTGAACTTAGGCCTTTCTGACCCAAAAGTCTGTGTTTTGGATCACTGTATTGTCTGGTTTTTTTATTTAGATCCAGATGCTACAAAAATTTTACCAAATTGAATATAAATTATTTCCACTTTGTAGCTTGATCTCTATATTTGCTGGAATCACTTCTTTAAATTTGAATATCAAAAATATGCATTAAATAAACACTAGATAAAGATTGGATGAAAGAAATCATGCATTTTTTCTTCCATTTAAGCAAATGAACAGATGAAGGTCTCTTTGGAAGCAGCAATTAAAAAGGGGAACAATTGGTACTTATAAATGTAAGTGTGTGAACGTTCATTTTTATAGAATGGCTGATTAAAAGGGTGTCATTTATGTTTTATAGAGCTCCATAGGTGGCAGACGTTCTAACACATTACTCATGAGTTCCACAATAAACCTGAGAAACAAATCTTTCTTCTCTCTTTATGGTTTAACAGTCTGAGTCAGTTGGGCACCATCAAATATTGTGACAATAGTTTTCATATATCAGCATAACCATGATATTGAAAAATATAACACTCTTACTTGAACAATGTGGAAGTTTTATGAAGAAAATAATATCCATTAAAGGTGTTATATACATTTTAATTTCTGAAAAACTCCCAGGTGATCAGTTTTTCTTTTTCTTTATAAGAATGATATTTTCTTTCACAGAGACTGAAAACTTAATCACACTATAGTTGTTCTTTAGCCAAGCTGCAACACAATTCCATTGATTGGAAATGATGAGTCACATTCATAAATTCAGTAGCATTAGGAGATGAAAGTATAAGGTACAATACTTTAAGGATAAAGTCACTTTCATAGAAGAAAAAAAAATCTTCCAAAGAGGTCATACAGAAAGAAAAAATTAAGTGCAGCATTTATTGGTTTAATCTTTTTTATTATTAATCATTTTATTCATTTATATTCCAAATGATATCCCCCTTTCAGGCTACCCCTCCACAACCCCCATCCCATCTTCCCCTCCCCTTTGCCTCTATGATGATGTTCCTCCACCCATTCACACACTCTCACCTCAACCCTCTTGCATCCCCCTATGATGGGGCATCAAGCCTTCCTCCCCTCCCCATTGATGTCAGCTAAGGCCATCCTGTGCTACATATGTATCTGGAGTCCTGGCTCCTTCCATGTATACTCTTTGATTGGTGGTTTAGTCTCTGAGAGCTCTGGGTGGTCCAGTTAGTTGATATTGTTCTTCTTATGGAGTTGCAATCCCCTTCAGCTCCTTCAGTCCTTCCTCTAGCTCTTCCATTGGGGTCTCCAGGCTCAGTCCCATGGTTGGCCGTGATTATCTGCATCTGTATTGGTCAGGTGCTAGTAGAACCTCTCAGAGAACAGTCATATCAGGCCAGTTTAATCATTTTGTTTATTTACTAACAGTTCAGTGCCATCCCAATAGCTCATTACTAGTAGATAACAGCCATAGAAAGACTAGTAAATGCTCCATCCATCCATCCATCCATCCATCCATCCGTCCATCCATTCAATCAGTAAGAGCCTGAACACAGAGTGAAGTTTTTAACGCTTGATCTGATTTCATCACAGTAGGCTTCCAAGCAATTCTAGTAGTGATGTCTGTGTTATTGCTTATACAAATACCAAGTCATTCTAAATATTTCATAGGCTCCATGTTTATGCTTAGACAAAACATTGTAGAAAAAGATTCCCCACATTGTTTGGAAAAATATTTTCACATAATGTAGGCTACAACAGTGTTATTTTAGTGTAATTTGCATACTTATTTCATAAAATTTGATAAAGATTGTAGTGATGTTAGGTGGCAAAGCGATGTAACAACAGTGCTCAGGGGGACTCAGCAGGAGCTCTGGGTTACAAAGAGAATATGAATGGAAGAAGAATCCATGGCACCTTACTGTCATCAAAGTGAAGACAGCTTAAAAGGTAGCACATGTTAAAAGTAGTTTTCCTTTGATTCCCTAATTGTGTTGGAACAGAGTTTGACATGAAATGGCAGATTGAGATTTTTAAGGCTATTTGGGGCTTTATTCAGAGAGAGATCAGTGCTTTGGGATGAAAGTGACCATCCTTTATTCTGTGACCGGGGTGACATTGAGATGAGGTCTTCATAGAATAAAGGAAGTGCTGAAAATTTTATTAGAATTTTTATTTTAAAGAAATTGAAGAATTAATTTATTTAAAAAATGTCTATAGCAAAATCCTGGAAAGTTCCATTACTCATTGCTTCATCATCCTGGGACCACATGGCTTAATTCAGTTGAACAGAACGTACATTTATTGCCTATTGTTAAATTCTGGAGGCCCCGGTACAAGGGAACAGGGACACCAGGTAGGTCAGGTCCAGTCCATGTCCTCAGGGAAGTTATTTTCTGAGTGAATGCTAAGAGAAGAACAAAAATGAAGATAGTATAAACCTCAAAATGAAAATATACTGAATTGTAAGCATATTATATACATAAGCAAGAGAGGAAATGATTTTACTTTTCCTGCTGAGATAGGAAGATTTTGCAGAACAGAGGCTTCAGAGGGTGTTCTCCAGGGAGCAATAAAATCTGGAGGGGAAGCATAGGACAGGGAGAGGATCATAGAGGTCACAGGTAGTAAGAAATTGAAAGAACTAAAGATCTGAGCTAGAAGTGACTTGACTGAATAGTAAAATCTGGGTAAAAAGACATCTACCAAAACAGTGATATATGACTGGAGGAAGGCAAGCACAGATCCCATGGTGACTTTTGATAGTCACATGGTTCAGAAACCAGGTAAGGGTGATTGATAGAACTTCACAGGAATCTCTAATCTGTTTATGTATGTTGTACTTCTTGACCCTTGCTATAATAAAAACAAGACATTTAGTACAAAACTCCATGAGTTGGAGAAATTTGATAAGGTAATGGTGTTCACTCTACAAAGCAGAAGACAATTAAGTGTTCATAATTGGTGATGTTATTGATGCATGAGTCAAAAAGATTTATTTAAGTACAGCATGCATGCAGATGGATAACAAGGAGATACTGAAGATGGAGACACCAGCATGGAAGTTATGCAGAAAAAACTGATGATGAAATAGGAATGATTTGAGAGAAAAAATAGAAACTCACACTGCCTGTTTCTAATGAAGAAAAGGAATCCCACATATGCAGAAATGAATCTGCAGCGTGTAAAAATCACTTAGATATATTCAATAGCCTAATGTGTTTAATCAATGTTATAATTTTACCATTAATGCCTATTATGTTTTTTTTCCTGGTCATTAAATAACTCACTGAAGTAAATGTCAGTCTCAGACTTAGAAGACACTGAGATTAGGAACAAGCCATTTGCTTCTGGGTCCTAGTTAATGATCTGGTAAAAGATAACGTCATCTTTGGTACTATTTAGGCCCAGAGAAAGTCTGAGGAAATATTCTTGGGCATTATCTCTATGCAGAGCCTAGGAGGAAGGAGATTGTGGCAGGTGAATCTTGCTAACACAATCTCATTAGAACCATTGGATTTAGAAGACTAAAGGACCATAGATGATAAAGAAATTCCAAAGGCAGAATCCTGAGAAATTTTCCTTAAATTTTTTAAAAAGCAGTCTTTGAAACAATAGTGTGAAAAAGTAGTGGCAGTAGAAGTTAAATTATAAATGATAATCTAAAATGGATATAAATAAAAATGTAATTTAAGAACTAGAGTTTGTGTTTGAGATGCTTACAAGATGCTTACTGGTGAGGGAAGTATTAATATACATAGGATTTGTATGTTAGCAAGCAGAGAGATAGGAAGATGGAGCCCAAAGAGGAAAGAACCATTTTTTTGCGTGTGTGAATTCTGGAATGGAATAGTAAGTAGAGGTAGGGTGTCCTACAGATAGTCTTAAATAACATCTCAATCCCTTTACAAGACAATTTTTTGGTCAGAGGTTCATTGTACAATACAATTACATCATGGCTGAATGATGCAGCTGTAGAGTGTGATAGTAGCATTCTGTGCTGTAACATAGATGAGCGATCAGATCAGAGAGGTTGGGTTGGAACTCTGTTTATACTCTCACTAGCTTTATGAACTTTAATATCTTAATCTTTAGAGCGTTGAATTTACTGGTCTATTAAAAAATACACAAAACCCTTTCTAAATATGTTCAGATACATAGAAGTTGCTCAATTTAGGATAGTTACAGTTAATATAATTACACAGGCTGTTTATATTTTAGTAAATGTTTCATTTCATCATTAATAATAAATTATTATATTTTGTCCTTTTTATTAAGTTATTTTACAATCCCCTGAAGTCATAGTTTTGTACATGTAGTTTGCTAGTGACAGGAGAAAAACCATTGTACGTTCATAGAAAAAGTTGTTGGTTAATTGTTCTCTTTAGCATAATCAGGAATAAACATACAGCAATGATTCAGAACTTTTATATTATGTACAACATGCCATAAAATATCATATGGTGGACTCAGAGGAAATAACAGCTCCCTTCCTTTATTTGAAGTCCCATGTACAATGGCTTGTTTCATCTTAATTCACCCATGTGTACTAATAGTGACCTTAGTAGAGCCCAGATGTTCCTTACATGCGCCTGATGACAGAGGTAGTTTTTTCTGTCCTGCCTTCTTTTCTTTGTCTCCTAGGGGCTTTGAAGACAGCTATTTAATGATTGTATATCATGTCCAGAGGTAGTGTTTTATAAATATTCATCCTGAATTAGTAAAAGGCATCCAAGAGCCTATGTTGAACATCCAGGTCATCAATTTCTCTTTCTTGTTTCCATTCCTCATTGCACCTCTACATGCAGAATTTCAAACAAATACCCCCATAGTAAAGTGGGTCATAATTTTATATAAGGATCTGAACCTTTAGATGTGTCTAACATCTAAAAATAATTGATTCCTAAGAATGAGGGCAATTGACAAGTTCTACCTGAGGCCAGTGGAAAGCTACAGTGAGCTGATAAAAATAAATAGTACCTTCTAAAATTTCTGAGAACCTTTATGTCTGCAGTCTTTGACTCATTCATGGACAATGCATAGAATTCCATGGTGGGCACTAACAAGCTCTTCTATTATGACCATATTTAGAGAAAATATATACTTAGGTAAATTAAAAAAGATTTTTGTGAGACTCGAAATCTGTATAATATTAAAAAGCACCTTTTCTCCTTAAAGATTTTAAATGGCAAGACTCTGTACTGTAAATGAAAGCTTAAACCAGAAATGTAAGGTACAAATCTGATTAAAGTGGTAGTGTTCTAATGTTTGGG
Source organism: Uromys caudimaculatus (assembly GCA_028551405.1). Taxonomy (NCBI): domain Eukaryota; kingdom Metazoa; phylum Chordata; class Mammalia; order Rodentia; family Muridae; genus Uromys; species Uromys caudimaculatus. The sequence continues at coordinate 51,540,478 of CM052705.1, forward strand.
GTCGCTTTGCCTGTCTTTGTGGTTTTCAACTGACTCATGTCTTGTCTCACTCTAGGAAGATAGCAGAACACAATGATGAAGGGGTTTCCCTATTATTCTTAGTGGTTGACAGTACTTTTAGCTATGAGAGACTAGGTTAGTTTCAATATAGTACCACTTATGTCTGTCAGATAAGCCTTTTCTTCTTTCCTTATCCTTCTTTCTTCCATAATATATCCTCTGAGTGTAAGAATACTCAGGGAATATAGAGTGGACTCTCAGATTTGGAAGTCTCCTCAGAGGTTGTCTCATGGCACCATGCAAGAGCATCTAGAGTTCCCTGCTGTGTGGCTGGACTATCTGGAGGGGCAGGAGGCTGCACAACATCTTCCATCCCCTGGTAGGTACACAGAAGAGGAACTACATAAGGCTCCCTGTAATGTCCACAACATGGTGTTTAGGTTTGAGGTTTAGTCATGGGAGAATCTATCCTAAAGAACATAAGGCCTAGGGTATGGTCTTAGGGTATTAGAATATTGATTGAAGGACTTAAGCTCAAGGATAGACAGAGATCTGGGTACTTGTTCTCATATACGAAATAGGCTAAAGGTTCTAGAGAAACAGTTCTAGCTGAGAGTTGGCAACCAAGTGAACCTAGGTTGTAACTTTATGGTAGACTGACTCTTTGACTTCTAGAGAAGTATGGTAAACCAAGGCTAGAAACATGTCCAGTGTGGCTAAGTTTTGAGTGTAGGGTTTGTTGCCTTGGTTCATGGCCACTGTTTTTCTATAAAGTGAGAGGAGAAGTTGGTTGGCTTAATTTTATATCTGTTTCTATCTTGAACCTGGAAACCTGGCAGAATAGTCTGTGTGTACTGCTGAGCAGGGCTTTGTTTCTAGGAAGGGTGACATACAGTACCTACATCATATCTTATCCCATTCAATAGTCACTTTGGGAGTTATTAAACATTTCTATCCCCCAGTTTCCTCTGTGCAGAGAGGATGGATATCTTACTGTTTTATTGAAGTTATAAGACACCATGGCCTAGACTACTTATATAAAACAAACAAACAAAGAAAGAAGCAAACAACCAAAAAAATCACAAAAAACTTTCAGTGGGGGCTTGCTTACCATTTCAGGAGGAGAGTTCATCATGGCAGAAGGATTAACAGGAAAGCTTACCCTCAGTAAAACACCTCCCCCAACAAGGCCACACCTCTAATCCTTCCTAAACAGTCCAACAACTGGGAACCAAATATTAAAGTATAAGAGCCTATGGTGGGCATTCTCATTCAACTTACCACAGTGTGTCAAATGCCAAAAGACTGCTTAGATTAAATAAGATAGTATATTTAAAGTGCTATGTGTTCAATTTATGTGCATTTTTTTTGTCCATGGCATTTTGAATGTACATCATTGTTACTTAGATCATCTACTAAACAAGAATGGTGAAAAAAAATTATTGTGTTCTCTTTTCCTGTGTCTTGGGCATGCTTTGCTAAGAGAACATGGTGTTTTTCTCCAGTAAGCCTAGATACAACTTTAGAATTAATTCTCCCTAAAGAGCTGTAGGCAGTCTGTAGTATTTTAGAGCTAGAAATGTATTTGCTATTTCCACTCCAATCTAATACATGAAATCCCCTCACAGTTCCAAACCAGAGGAGCACCCAGGCTTTTGCAGGTATTTCACTCTCAGTGAACTTACTATTCAAACTCATCAATTTTATTTTAGTCACAAACAATTATTCAGCTTTATTGATATTTATTCCCCATTGATATGTTAATTTGGAAAGGATTAGGAGCTGTGGTCTTGTTTGGCAGAAAGGTGTTACTAGCTTCGAGGATTCAAAACCCAACAACACTATTCCCAGTTAGCCTTCTCTGCCTTCTACTTGTCCTTTGAGATGTAAGCTTTCAGCTATTGCTTCATCACCATGCCTGCATGCCTGCTGCCATTCTTACCACCATAGTGGTCATGGACTCATCCTCAGAAACTATGAGCTCCAATAAACTTTTTTTTATAAGTTACCTTGGTCATAGCAAACTGTGACCGCTTCCAATATTCAGTCTGATTTCTTTTTCTTTTAACTGTTTTTCAGGACATTTGTAAATACATGATGATAAATTTACCTGCTTATTTTATCTTTTCAAGAGAAAAAAATTGAATTGGCCAAGTTGATATATAGATGCTAATAATTTTCAGATATGTCAGAGACATGTTTTTAAACAAATAGATGAAATGTTCAGTAAGTATAAACACTATTAAATGCTTAAATGCCAAGCAATAGAAACCCCTTATTTATTGATCACCTCTATGACGTATAATATTTCACAGAAAGGAAGATGAAGACTCAGGAAGTTCAAGCCACTTGAGCTCACTCTCTATAAAACAGTGGAGGCAGAATTTAAATATAGTATCTGCATAATCTGACCAAACTTTTCTACTTTCCACTAAACTAAGGATTGAAAACAAGGATTGAAAGACTCCTAACAAGGATGGAAAAGACTTGTTCTTGACAGACCAGAGGGAAGAAAAGGAAGATCATGTCCTCAAAGTTTATTTTCTATGAGAATTGCAGCTGGTACCTATCTGTTTGCACATTATCTTAGACTCCAGGGAAGCAAGCTAAAAAGAATGGAAATGTGACTTTGTCTACATAACCAAGAGTTTAAGATTTCTTAATAAATACTAAAATTTGTGGACGATCAAGTCTCTTTAGCAAAACAGGGTAGTATTTTCCTACAATCAAAGCATATATGTTCTAAATGATTTCTAGGAGATCATAATACTCAGTCCATTGTACTGCAGTGTTAATAGTTAGGATATGGAATAGAGAGTAATGGTAATGAACAAATAAATGTATATATATATATATCATTGACACAGTTTTTCTTTTAAATATTTTTTCTTTTATATTTGATTGAAATTAGAGGTGTGGAAGCCACACAGTAAGTGTCAACTGTAGTCTAAAGTGTAAGAAGTCTGTGTGAAATTATGAAAGCCCTAGGATTCATTCTGTTCCAAAGAGTTAAATCGAAGACAAGGAGGCATAAGCAGCTTCAGTTCCCAGCCTCCTCAGGAGAGTTGTTACTCTTTGTCTATTCATTTTACAGCTATTTGTCTGTGCTTTTATTACAACTTTAATTGGCTGAAGTCTTTAGTTATGCTTAGGCAAATCCATTTGTGTGAAATAACAAAAATAAACTTTTTTTTTCATTTCAAAAATTTCATTTCAAATTGATAATCCCTTTTTTCCTGTTGTACATCCTTCATTCTAGCCTCCATTTCTGTGTAATTTGTGTCTTTCAGACTTTATATTATTAGCTGTGGAATGTGACAGGTAGAGAGAAGGCACAAGGTCATTTCATTATTCTTTAAAAGTGTTTCAGGCACATCACTTTTTTGGTTTTTTAAAAAAAATCTATATAATGTGGAATTGAATCTTCTGTTTTAAATATCTCCTTTCCTGATGACATTCTTTCAGTTGCTTGATTCTGGATAAATGCTAAAACAAATATCAAAATTCTCATTGACTGTTCTACCTTTTACTTCAAAAATATAGATTTTAAAAAATACAATTCTAACCTAATTTAGGGAAGAGGGGATCAATGTAAACATATGATTTTAGGTCTTTTTGAATACCGGATCCCATAAGAGGGGTTAGAGAGCAGAAGGAAGAAGACACACTCAGCTTCCCCTTGAGTACTGCAGGCACTGCAGTTCTTAAGCCCCAGTTACAGACAGGATGTACCCACTTTCAGGAGCCACAAAAGATGTAAAATCAACATCTGTACAGTGACAAGTTTGAAGAAATGTAGATTGACAGAAAGAATTGCCCTCAGCCTCTGTGAGAAAGGCCATCTTGCAAGAATGGAGGCACATGGATAACCGCACCAGCAACTCTCATTCTTTAGCTAACTTTAGAAGTTAAGCCTTCTTAAAAGGTCATAGTCTGTATTGGAGTGTGGTGAAAAGCCTAACTATTTGCACTAATGAAGAAACACTGAAAGACAAATATAAATAAATAAATAGACAAATAAAGAAGACTATACATCTGGGTTGTGATTTGGTAGTTTTTTGACTCTTTTCTTTTTCTTCTCTTCCCTTTCAGAATAATATGCTTTTGTCTATATCACTGTCTTCATTTCTGTGGCCAGATAGACTCCACTCACCTAGAAAGGCAAAGGTTGCTCTGGGAAAGCAGGAGATGAAATAAGATGCTATGCTTGTTGATTGTTGGTACACCATGGACCAATTTCCATAACCTTTGCTGGAAGTAACTTGAGAGAATAGTTTGGTGGAGGAGACCTGCAGGTACAATGATTTGGACTTTGTATGTTTCAGGGAAGAACAGTGCATACAATATGATAGAATTGGCTGTTTCATACCATTTCACTGGTGGAATATACAAGTCCAATGGAAAGATTAAGACAGTTTGCAGGCAATTTAAAACCATGTCTGTAGGGCTACTGTAGTATAACTTAATAACAAGCCATTGTCCTTTGCAACAGGAAAGCAGGAAACCAATTGGAAATGCAGCCATCTCCCTTAGGGGAAGATATTGTTTCTCTTGAGTTCTTATCAATTTCTTCTATGTTATTTCTCAGCTGTAATATCAACAACTAAGTTTAATTTGCAGTATACACCTCATTAAGGACATGATACATGTGAGAATGGAAGGATGAAGCTATAATCCAAAGGAAATATAAGATGAACCAGTTCTACTAAAGGAAACTGTATCTGTGAACTACTTTTTAATGGAGTTAAATTGAGGGGGACATGACAGTTCAGTTAATAAGTGGGACTATTTATTTGGGATGATCAATGAACCCTTATGACTAAGGCTTCAGAAGGATATGCAAATTCATTTATAGTATGGCTACTTGGAACCCTGGAGATTTATCACTGAAATATCTGAATTACAGCAGTAAAAGAGGACAACAAGAAGTTTAAAATGTTTGTGGATATCCTGGAGTAGCCAAAACAGTTGACACCAGAAAATCCTAGAAGACATACCCCTCACCAAGGTCATCAGGAATATGATATCCAGAAGGGAGTCAGCATTACTAAGAGACTCTGTGGTGACTCTCTCTTGGGAAGCATTGTTAATGGCAGGACATACTGTTAGAGAGGTTGGCTCGTTAATCGAAATGGGAATGATAAGGTCCCAAAGTAATAGAGGCCAGGTGGTATATTTAATGTCCAGATGTCACAAAGGGGCAGCCAAGTGACCTGCAGAGATTTTCAGAGACAGGAACAGAAATGACATTCTCAGGGCAAACTAATGTAGCCCCAAAGAGTCCTTATGAATAGGGACAATCGCAAGAATATATATGATAAAAAGTAAGAAGAGATGGGCAGAAAACTGAGAAAAAATTTTCCAAGAGAAACATTGAAATCTGTAATTAGTTTATAGACCTGTACCAATTTTTTTAATAAAAAGAATTTTAAGCTAAAAGTTTATGTGTATGGATAGTTTGCTTACCTGTGTGTCTGTGTACCAGGAGCATGGGTAGTGTCTGTGAGGCTAAGAAAGGTCATCAGAGTCCCAGGAATTAGAGTTCTAGATGGTTGTGAACTGCCTTGTAAATTCTAGGAATAGAACCCCAATTCCCTGGAAGAATGTCAAATGTTCTTAACTACTGAGACATCTCCCCTGTCCTAAATGTGAATCAGTTTTCAGACAGAACTCAATGAATAGATTGGTTGCTGAGTCACTAAGATGGATGGCTTTGGAAGACAACAACAAAAGTGTGCTGTAACGAATCTCCCAGGTTTCAGGGGCTACAAAATAATTCTGTATTGAGGACAAAAATACACCAACTAAACTCTCACCATTGTTTCTAAAGTCATATGCCCAACATATGTGAAATCTAAAACTTATGTGCATTTTTCCATTTTGGTGTCAGAGCAGTCAGATTTTTGACAAAAAAATATCATGGTTCATCTGATTGAATGGATTGCTATATGACTTAGGTCTTTACTATTAAAAATAACAAAGCCATTTTTACTATACTGCTTTTATTAACTAGATATAATTCTTCACTGGTAGCAGTTTCCCATGTCAGATATAGCTTCTTTTCTCATCCTTTACATTAATTTTACAGATGGCTACAGCAGCAGACCCAGTCCCATTTATTTACTTGGATAGGCCCTGAAGGTATGTGAGCCTTAATCTTGAGCCAATATCTGCTGTACCACTAACATGACATCTAACAGCTGAGTTGATACTCGTACGATTTTATATGTTTGTTTAGTTAATTAATTAATTTTGTGTAGTAACATTGCCTAAGTTTTGCTGGCACCTCCCCATCTGGGTTATATATCCTGAACCCAAATCTGTACCATCCAGTGACATACTTATTACCTTACCAGTAACCATCTTGTTTTCTATTCTTCTGATTGCATAAATGTTATCAGCTCTTTTGACTCTGTGCCAAACACAGTATACCTACTTACTGCCTCAGTTTTCTGCTTCTTCGGGATCTAACTTAAATTATAAGTTGGATTTTCTGAGTCCAGTTCAGTCATTCGTTGCTTTTTTGCCATCTGGCCAGGATCTAACATGCCTAATTGAGTAGTCTGGTATTTTTGTGACTACAAAAGATTATTGTCTATGTTAACTTTTATTAACACAAAGGTAACTTGTCGTTGTATTGTGAGTTGAATACTCTCTCCAATGCCAGATACTATGGAGGTTTTAAGATATTACTTCAGTTCTAGAACTATAGACATAAGCCTACTGAGTGGGACTGGCAGGGGACTCCTGTGTCAGAGATAGAGGACTCTGTTACTTAAAAGAGTAGCAAGTAGAAGGACAAACATTGTCAGGTCAGTTTCCTGTTTCCCCAACAAGTTCCATGTAGATGATGTGGAGAAACCTTCATTAATGCATTATACAAAGGAGATCAACACCACAGCAGAGGAGTCCAGACCTTAGATAGCTGATATTTTTATAAGGGCCTATCATTATCTTCTAAGCTATTTTGCTGAGTCCAGCACGGCCTTAGTGGGGGTGAAAAGTCCTGACTCCAGTCCCTGGAACCGGGCCAACAGGGCATTTGTTTGTATAATACTGTACATATTTTTACATTCTTCCCTCAAGAAATGTCCTCCGTGTTAACGTTCATGACTCCAAGATGATCAGTGATAGTACTAGTCCCGGAGGCAAAGGTGTGGCTAATGTCTCAGCAAAATGGTAAACTCTAGGACCTTCAGGACATCCTGTAAGGCTGTGGCAAAGAACTCTAAAAACAGGAGTTCGAAAATATGTAATTTCTCAACTATGCAAAAAATAGGATGCAATGTAAATTATGTGAGGGACTTCACAAATCTAAAGGAACAAACACAGTTGCATTAATAAGCCAGCTTTTCAGAAAGATACAAAGGCAGGCCGATTATTGATTTCAGGGCAGGCCTGAGACAGCAAAATTAGGTCCAGGTGTGATAGAAATGGTAATTTCAGGGCAAGGTCTCACCCAGCTAGCAAATCTTCTGTGCTTAACAGAGGCAGGAAGATCTCCAGATCCTTTTGTAATGTTAAAAAAAAAAATATGTTCAGTGTCTTCTAAGAATCAAAGTACTGGGATAAGGAGATGCTGACTCATAGGACAATCAAAAGAGAACCTGGAGTAATGACTGAATTGATCTGTAAAATAAAAGACTGCAAGAGATAAGCTATCCAGAGAAATTTTTTAGAATAGCAAGAGAGAACTGCTTAGAGAACTGTCTTGAGCAGAAAATAGAGAGAGAGAGTTGTCTGGAGAGCTCCAGAGAGAAAGCAGAGGAGAGGAAAGGCAATCTGGGAACCTGTCTCCGTGCGCATAGAATAGGCCTCCAGCTTGGAACCACAGTTTGAGTTGTTTGTTTTCACCTCTCCCAGACACCCCTCTCCCAGAATCCCCCTTGAAGCCGAGGCTGGTCCCTGGCAGTCTTTCTACAAAAGTCCTTAAAATGATGTAAGGCTAGTTAAGTGTTTTTCATAATACTAGCCATCTGTGGAGAAGTGTCTCCTGAACATCCGTAAATTTGTATTAGACACAGTATACTAAGTCAATATACAAAGATTTTGTTTTGAGGGTTCTCATCTTTCATAATCCTTTTTATTATTTCCTACAGTGTTATAAAGTATTTCCGATTTTTGATATTTCTTAAAGATAATAAAAAGTATAACACTGGAGAAGAAGTCTTGAAACAGCAATTTCTCCTTTAATATATATATTTTTTTTGGTTTTTTGAGACAAGGTTTCTCTGTGTCTCCTTTAATCTAAAAGAGTAAATTATCATGATGATTTGTTCCTCCCTCGCTAAACAGCTTGGCTACCTTGCTTCCATCCTTAAATTTCTTGATATGATAAAGTTTTTTGCAGTGGCATTAAATTCACTGCTTCCAATAACTTCAGATCAACTATGGAAGCCTGTGAATTAAAGTCTCCTGGGATAGGATGAATATATTATTTGTTGTTCATAAATTGTCTCTAATTATAAATACTTTTTCTGTGGCTGTTTTTTTTTTTTTTTTTTGTGACAAAGTACTAGGAAAAATACTCTTGTTTGTTAGTGTTAGTATTGTTTGTTAATATTTTCACAAAAAGATAAAGTGCAATTGTATAGTGGTTTGATACTTTCTCTGATGTCAGATAATATGGAGGTTTGGAGATTTTACTTCACTTTTAAAGCAGTGGTGTCTGCATTTACTACATCAACCTATGTGAGAATTTTTGGATAATATTGGCGTAATTCTCAGTGCTTTACTTTTATTTGGTTTACATTATAAGGAGGGATAGACTATCCTTGTGAAGAAGGCATTGTGGTGGAATCAGTTCTTGACTATGACAATGGAACCAGGGGGGTGATTGCTCATATCTCAGTGAATCAGGAAGCAGAGACCTTAGATCCCTAAGGGGGTGTGGCAGGGCATGGCAAAGCAGGGCAGGGCAGGGCAAGGCAGGGCAGGGTGGGGCGGGGCGGGGCAGGGCGGGTCGGGTCGGGTCAGGGTAGGACAGGGCTAAAATGTCATGGTTTTCTTCTGGTGACCTACTTCCTCCAATGAGACCTATGTACTAATGATTTTGTGATTTTTCATAAAATCAGTGACAATTAAGGATCAAGTCTTTGTAGACATAAGCCTACCAAGGATAGTTTCACATTCTAATCATAGTGTAAATATGGAAAAAAAAATCCCTGTATAAATTGGAATATGAGCAGATGTTAGGTATGGCTGCACATAACTATGCTCCTAGCACTTGAAAAGCTGAGAAAAGAGCACTATAAATTTGAGGCCAGCCTGGGGTACAGAGTGAGACCATTTTGTTTTGGTTTTAATGTATTCAGGTTTTAAGTACAAGTATGTCAAAACTGAATGATCACTACCCCTTGCCCCAAGTCACAGACAGGTACAGCGTGACAATACCAACATCTATTTGCACCAGCCTTTTTGTGATCTTTGAATACTTCTGAAGACTGATTCTTAGCAGTACTGCTCATTCCCCAAAAGTTTTATAAAAAATTGCTATTTGTGGTACTGTCAGAGAAGTGTGGGAGCAGAAAAGTAAAAAGCAGTTTTGTCACCTTGAATAGGTTAACCCCTCTCATTAGGTTCCTTGTTCCTCCTGGACAAGGAGAAGAGATTGCCTTCTCCTTTACTGAGTCATTGCTAGCATATGGCTTTTTCTCCTAATGATATGGCTGTTACTCAGTGCTTTCTGAAAACATAAGCCAACTCATTTCATATTTGTTTTTCCTTGTTTGTGTTAACAGGGTATGGCCCCTAAGATCTATTTCAATTTTTAAAGAAGCAAAATTTATAAACTCAAATATTGAATGTTTTTGTGATTTTATAGCTTATTGTGTTTTATGTATAATAAATTTGGCGACTGGGAATCAACTTAGATGAAACTCAGACTTGGTTATTTAAAATAGGTTCTTTCACTTGCTTGGTTAGAGTCACACCAAGATACTTTATATTGTTTGTGACAATTGTGAAAGGTGTCATTTCCCTAATTTCTCTCTCAGCCTGTTTATCCTTTGAGTATAGGAAGGCTACTGATTTGTTTGAGT
>CM052705.1:51551017-51572779 GCA_028551405.1 Uromys caudimaculatus
AGGTGGAATTCCCTCCTTGAGGCGGGTTGGGGAGGGGATGGGGGGTATACAAAGAGGAGACTCAGAAAAGGGGAAACATTGGAAATGTATATAAAGTATCAAAAATAAAAAAGGAGGAAAAAAAAATAAAATAGGTTCTTCTTGAAAAAAATGAATACGATGTCCTAAATCTCCCTTCCTGGAGACTATTTGAGAGCTTCCAAATCTAGAACACAAAGTATCTCGCACTCTTCCTTATTATATTCAGCCACAAAGTGTTGCCCAATTCCCAAACAGAAAGCTGACAAGTGAGTAGTACGTCAAATTTGACCATCACCTAGTTTAGAAATTCCTCCTACCTTAGTCTTGATTCCAGAACTCTTCTCTCTGTAGGAACAAATAGCAGAACCAGTTCTTTGAACACTGGACTTGATTGAGACCGTGTTTGCAGAGAGTCAGTCCCTGTGGGTATGAGTCCTGGTCTATAGGTCTAATTTGGAAATTTAGAATAGATGTAAAGTGTTTCCTGGCAGATCAGTATCTTTTTCCTTCTCTTTCTCTGAAATAATCAGTTTGACAGCAAACCCAAACCAATCTGTAGTATAGGTCAGGTATAAGCTTCCACTGTGGTGAGGAGAGGAATCCAAACACTAAATCCTTAAAGTTCTCACTTAAAATGGAAAGGAGCATGAATAATCCTTTTTTATTTTTTTTGAGATGTAGTGCATGAATAAGGCACGGTGCTCTTTGAGAGTGTTATTCAAAATACAAAAGGTGTTATTCACAATGCCTCTTTTACTGTAGAAAATGCATGCTTGCTAACTTGGGCTTCAGCGGTTGTTAAAAGAAAATCTGCAGATAGAGCAAAAGGGCAAAAGGGTGACATCTGGCACAACAGACGTTCTAAGATGGTTTTGGCATAAAGCCTGCATTAAACAGCAGAAGCAGAAAAAAATCTATTGAAATAAAAAAAAAGAAAGAAAGAAAAAAAAATGAGGGCAATACAACTCTGACTTCCAATCTTCAGAAAGGATGCTTAAAATTAGCCTAACAGTTTTGTTGTTCTCCTGACCTAAAGTGGGCCATCACCTCAAATATGGCTCTGATAGAAAGAAGTCGATGTCTCTGTGATATTTTCTCAAGCGGAGGAGTTTGAATGTTTTCATAAATTCCCAGCCACTGCACACTTGACTTCACCTTTTCACCCGAGTGAGCAATGCACAGAAATGTCTACGTTATTACAGGATCTCCTCCACTTGACTTGTGTGAACACTGGCTAAATGTGATGCATCAAGTGCTCTTTGAGGTAATAAAGGACATATTTCATCTTCAAAACAGCAGTGGCATGGAAATTATGAACCCTGGAGCTTGAGAAGAAAATAATATACTGCTAGATACAAACAAGGGACAAACTGGGATAAAGTTTCTAAATTGTGTAATTATTCAAGACATTGAAAGATAGGAGGTACTGCACAGGATTACCTTTGCAGGAGGCAGGTTTAAAACTAGCAATTTTAAGGACACCAATTTTTCGTAAAGTATATTATTTTGACTGCAACAGCTCGGCTTGAAGCTGAGTGGGTAAGTGAGAGGGAGGGAAGACAAGAGTGCCTGCTTCTGGATGATCAATAGCTCCTTGTTTGAGAGCTTCAAGGCAGCAACCTTGCGGGATTCTGAGTGAGAGCTCTCGGGTTGGCTCTGATCTGAGCAGTCTCAGTCAGTTGGTGCCTGTTGCTTTGATACACATGCACATTTGTGAGGTGCCCAAGCCATGGCAACAATTCTTTAAAACATAAGCCTTTGTATTTGGCCTTGGACCCTAATCAGTAACATAGGCACTTGAACCTTACTGATATAAGATGTATGCCTTCGCCCCAGTTTCTCTCATGGAGATGAAAATGAGAATATTAGCTATGGCCTGACCTTGATCTGCGCATGACTCTATCTCAGTGAGACTTTGGCAGGTGAATTGGGGACACAATATGGTCTTTCAAAGTTTTTTATAAATAGCATCTGTGTTGCCTTACATTATTTATGAAGCCAGGATTCCAGAGATTGAACAATATTTGTTGTTGGAGACTACACTATAATGACAAATAACTGAGTGCTCCCTTTTTACATCAACTGAACAAAAGCCTTCACAGGATTGAGTTCTGTTTGTTCAGACACTGAACTCTGTGTTTTATTTGTTCCTAATTTCCCATTAATTATAACACCAAAAATGCAGAGCTTGCTATTTGCCTACTTTAAGAATTACAAATATAGAGTAAAAGTGTTAAGGGTAAAGGAAATGAGATGCTGAGACTTCATTTATAGGACATCTATCTTGAATGAGAATAAGAACTACAGTCATTCAAATTCTCAGACTGATTTGGAGGTAAAGGTCCATGGATTTAATATTTTATTGTTTGTTTGTTTTTTTTTGTCACAGTGGTGACTCCTTTTATGAGAGTTCTAGTATCCTAGGGCCTTCTCATTCTCCGTCTGATTTTGTTTGTTGGGTTTGAATATGATAATATGTTAATAGTAAATTCAAAGTAGAGAAGAATCAGGCTGGGTGAGAGTGAGCGGTTGATTACTAAGAGGAATGAAGTACAGAGGTTTTATGTTTCTAATTAAATTCTTCTACTTGCTATCTGTCTCCTATTTTCCCAAATATTCTTCTCTGAAGCATCATCTAATATGGGTAGATATGGTGGATTAGCATTGAAAACTTTTTCTATTTTTATCTGTTTTATGCAGTGTTGAAAATGAAAATTTCTGAGTATCTCTGTTTCTTTCCACGAACTCTTAACACTTCTAAGTGTTGCTCTTTTAACATATCAGCAACCAGAAAGACAAAATTTGGACATCAAACTCTCTTAGAGTATGATGCCTGAGAAAAGGGAAATAGGTGAAGTGAGCCCTGGAGCTCCTCAGTTTACTACCAGAGGAACATGCCTTTACATTGTAGACTGAGAAAACCAGCAAAGGCCTGGTGGTCTTGCCAAATTGAGGAGACTAGAGCACAAGAAGTTCAATATAACTGTAAATTGAGTGGTCAAATCTAGAAATAAGAAAGCTTAAAGTTTGCAAAGAGGGCAGCAGAGGGCCTCCCTTGAGTAAGGATAAGCATGAGTAGAGCGACTTACTGTAGGACCATATTAGGCTACAGGTACTTTACATTCCTTCCAGCAAGAGCACAAAGCTTCCTAACACAGGAGCCCTCTATGGAATCCTCAGACAGATCAGGGTTTCTTAGTGAAAGATATTGTCCTCAGAAGAAAATTGCTCTGTCCGCACCAAACCAATAACGAACACAGAAAAACAGACACGCTAGACAACCATTACGCAAAGAGGCTAAACCCACAAAAGGAGTAAAGGGAACTGAAAATGCTTTATTGCAGGCCAGAAAAAGGTGAACATTTATGAAAAGAAAATAACAAAATCTACCATTTACTAGCTTTAAATTAATGATGTCTGTCATCCAGTTAAAAATACTCCTGGCATACAAAGAGGCAGGAAAAATGTTACTCATGGCAAGAAACACATTCAGAAGTTATAGTGATAACAGATGACAACAAAACCCCCAAATCAACTTTTATAAGTACTACACATTTACAAAACATATAAAAAGTATTATGAAGAGAAAAATGGAAAGTATTTAAAAGAGTCAATGTGAGCTTAATACAATGAAAGAAACCATAACTGAAATGTAAACTATGTTAGAGAAATGAAGAGAGGCCTTGAACACATACCTAAGAATTATAAGCATAACTTAGTACTAAACATGGAAAACTAAATGATTGAACAAAACCCCAAATGGTGCCAGCACCTGTTGGACAAATATATGTATAAATATAAATCATGTTTCAAAACATAATTTGAACATACATTTGAATCCAAGAAAGAAAGACTGTTGGTGGTGGCTGAGTGGGAGCAGAGGACATAAATAATATATAAAGAGAAAGTTGGCCCAATTTTGTCTACATTGATGAAAACTTGAAGCCATTGACTCTAGAAGCTCAATTAATAATGAGTCAAAGGAAATCACACAGCCTGCCTCAGAGAAGCAGGATGTGATATTATGATACATCATGAAATTAATCCATGGCTGAAGTAAGAGATTCCAGGGTCCGATCACCAGCTAGGGACTCAGGATTCAAAACATGAGCCTTTCAGGGATACCTAATATATACTTCATATCTAATATATACATAATACATAAAAAAAAGAGATGAGAGAAAAGGGAACAGAGAAATAAAATGTGAAATAAATGAACAATGAGCGTGTGGTTTTCTAATTCACAGACAGAATAAAATAAATGTCCTAAGCATTCTAAGTAAACAAAACAAATAAACACCGGAGAGATTATCAGAGGAAAGGATTAAAAGAAAATTCACAAATTATTCTGTCTAAACAAATCCATTTTAAAGGATAAAGAGCATGATGGTTAAAAAGAAAAAGAATAAAGAAGGATAGATCACATTTGCCGAATGAAATCAGAAGGAAACTGGAATGCTACATGGAAAAAACAAAACAAAACTGGGCTAATAACTAGTGATTTTACCACAGTTAAAAAAGAGATGTTTTACTTAGAATGGGTAAATTGATGAAATAACAATTTTAAATATGAAACCAATAATATTTGACTCACAAGCTGATAAAATGGAAAGATTACAGAGGCCTGTCCATAAAGTTGAATATTTCAATCATTCTCGGACATTTATATACCAAGATAACAAAAATAAATGATATTTACATACTAAGATAACAAAAATAAATGATGAGATAGGACTTTAAAACAAGGTCAGCCCCCTTGTCATAGCTGACCCATAATCAGCTTGTAACTACAGCACGAGTGTACAAGGAACATTGCCTAAGATTTGCCACGTACTGGACCATGATAGTGTCAGGAAAACTTAAAACATTTTAATTAGTTAATTAATTAGTGCTTTAAATATGGGTGTTCTGCCTGCATGTGGACAACATGAATGCCTCATGCATGTAGAGTCCAGAAAAGGACATTAGATTTCCTGGATCTGGAGTTATAAACAGTCCCTAGCCACTTTGTGAGTGTTGGGAATCAAATCAGTTCCTCCGGAAGAGTAACCAGTTCTCTTAACCAAGTTTTGTCTCTCTAATCCCATAGGCATGAAAACCTTTTTACAAAATTGAAATCAGGGACTAGAAATATGGGTCAGTAGTTGAGAGGTGTTGTCATTCATTTTGAGAACCCAGGTTTGCTTCCCAGCCCCACCTGGGAGCTCATAACCATCTATTAGCTCCAGTCCTAGGCAATATGATGTCCTCTTTTGGCCTCTGTGAGCATGAGGCATGCATGTAGTAAACATACATACATACATGCATCAAAACACTCATACATGGAAATAAATCTTAAAATGTGAAAACAGACAAAATTTATTCTCAATACATGTGAATTAAATTGAAAAGTAATAAGATTATTTGGAAATTATGTTTATTAAGTAAACTTCCAAGGTTTACATAATGCACATGTCAGACAATAAATTAAATATAAATTGGTATTTAATGCTGAATGAAAATTAAAATAATTCTTCAAACTCTATGATGAACAGATTAAATAGTATCTAACAAAATATAGGATTGCATGCTTATATGTGATGAGACAAAGGGCCTAAGCTAATGATTTCAACTTTGATCTAGAGAGAGTAGAAACTGAAGAGCAAATGAAACAAAATGTAAAATAAAACAGAAAGTAAAGAAGGAAGGAGTCAATAAATTAGAAAACATAAAAAAAGTTAGAGGAAGGCAAGAGTTGATTTTCTGAAAAAAAAAAAAAGTTGATAAGCATATACTACAGTTTCCAAAAAAGAACAAAGATAAATTATTAGTATTCATAGTAAAGGCATATTATCAAGGGCTCCATAAACAGTAAGGGAATATTTAGGAAGTATTATCAGTATTTTGTGTAAATGAAGTTGATGACATCACTAAAATAAATTCACTGAACAGTATTTTACTAAATAGTCATGAGCTTATTTCACACTGTTAAACATGTACCTAAAAGATGTGAAAGAATTTCACCCTTAAGTGACTTTTATTAAATATGTAAGAAAATAAATAAAACTACCCCAATAAAAGTCTTACGAAAATGATGAAAGAATGATTCACAAATAACTAGAACAGGTTATCAATAGATTGAATCCAGTCATCTGTGAATGTGATAATAAAGACAGTACATGCCCAAGTTGAGTTGATTTGAATAATATGATTGGTTTAAATAAATCAATGTAAATATCCATAATCACTGACTGTAAAGGGAAAGGAATGTATGTACGCCTATAACCTGACAATCATTTTACAAGTTCAATATTTATTCATGATAAAACACTCAGAAAACTGGGTTCTAAGAGAACAGTTTTCAATCTGATAATAAAAGTTAAGCAGAGCCTATTTCTCACACCACTTTCATGATGAGCAGGCTGTTCCTCCTCTAGTGCTAAGTTAGCCCATAGATGAGATGCTACCTTGGCCATTTCTCTTCAGAACTGCAGTGGAGCTGAAGAGGACAGTGAGCCATAGATGAACTGGTCAGGAAGAAATAGAAGGGATGACAATAGAATCACTAACTAAAACCCAATGACATAAAAAACCTACCAGTTCTAATCACTGAATTAGTCAATATCACATATCTAATGTGCAAAAATAAATAGCATTTCTATAGAAAATTAAGCAATGAGTAATTTAAAATAATAGTTGTAATTCTATACAAATATTAAATACTTCAGGAAGACTTAACAGAATTTGTGCAAACCTGTGTACATTTTTACATTGGAAGCAATGAAAAACTGATAGCAATGAGGAAGACTTAAAAGCAGGACTCTGTCTTCATAGAGAAGGACCCCACAGTGTTGTAAGTTAATTTTTCCCAGGTTGATCTGTAAATTCAACATACTCACAATAAGGAAGCAAGAATCTTAAAACAGATAAAATTTTAAGAAGGCTTACAACGTAGTAGGTTTCACTGTAACATTTCAAACATATCTACCTTTTTACCTTGTTTGATCTTGCCCACTACTGCATCCTCTCTGACGCCTTCATACTGATTTCCACCTCCCTCTCTTTGCTTTAGTGTCATATGTATTCCACTATAGGGCATGAAATAACTGATTCTAAAATGCATATTAAAACACAAAATCAATCATTGTAATCTGTGTCAATCATGCATCACCTAGTGTTTTAGAGGAAAGTCCATCCCTTAATTCCTGGAAATTGTGAATACATTATCTTACAAAGGCAAAGTTATTATGCGAAAATGATTAAAAATTGAACCCTAAGAGGGTCAGAATATCCTTGATAGTCCTGGTGGACCCGGTTAATCTCGTGAGCTCTTAAACTACTTGCATTTTCTTTGTAGGTCTTATGGATGACATACAAGGGTTTATTATATTCATAAAATAATAGAATATCCCAGAATTAGCAAGATGGCTGACAAGTAAATGTGCCAACCGCTAAGCATTTTGATCTGAGTTTAATCCCTAGGTCTCATCTGATAGAAAGAGAAAACCGACACTCCAGATAGTTGTCCTCTGACCTCAAGATGCATGTGTCAATGCATGGATATTCAAACATATGCACACATACAAAATTTACTTTAAAAAGTTAAAAAAATCAAAGATTCTAAAGTGCTGTTTATGTGAGCTTTATGGGTATCTTTAGTTATCTTAATTATTACAGTTTAATTAATATAAAAATTGAGGAATTTTACTAGTATTTGACTTATTTATTTATGTGCTCACTCTCAAAAGATTATGATGGCTTTGTTATTAAAAAATACATTTTGATGGAAAAATAATCATAGTTTCATATCTAGCCTTTCATGAAGTTAGTAGGAAGAGTAGTATTGTCATTGTATGTTTTTCAAATGATCTTATATTTGGTGTATTAACAAATTTTTCGCCTCTCTTTCAATTTGGTGCACTGTTACATCTATCCTTTAAAACACACTATCAACTATTTATGAGAAAATGATAATTAAAATCTTAAATAATGTCTTAATATTATGACAAAAGTGAGTTTGACCTCTGAGGACCCTGGGAGAACTTCTGGGAGTCAGAGTACACTGACACGTACATAGGGCAGAGTGAAGAAATAGGTCCATTAATACAGAGTCAGCTGATTTTGGACAGAGGCACGAAGCCCATTAAGTAAAAAAGGATGATCTTTTTAAAAGTGTCATACAACAATTAGGTAGCTTATTTGGAAAAATGAACCTTCAGGCGCTTATACCAACCTCAAAAACTTATGCAAAACATGAGATAAAACCTGGAAACCTGAGTAAAAACACAGACTAAAGGTCTTTGTGATCTTAGGTTAAGCTAGTATCTTCTACTCAGGAATTGTAAAATGCATGAATGATAAAGGGAAATAAAGACAAGAAAGGAATCATTAAAATGTTCCTGTTTTATTCATGCCTCATGGCTCATGTCTGTAATTACAGAAGTCAAGAGCCTGAGCCAGAAGGGTGGTCATGAGCTGGAGACCAGCTTGGACCACATAGTGAGTTCCAGGTCAGTACATCAGAGTAAGACTCTGTCTTAAAACAACACTCCCCTGCCCCATAAACATTAAACAAAATAATCCTTTTACTCTGAAGAATTCATGGGCTGGAGAAATATCTCATTGGGTGCAGGGCTTGCTATGCTGGGGGCGGGGGGGGCGGATCTTGAGTTTGGATTTCCCAGAACCCATGTAAAAGCCAGACTAACTAGCTCCCTGTTCTACTTTCATTTCTGCTGCTATGATAAAATAAATTCTGATCAAAAACATTTTAGGGGCTAAAAGAATTTATTCAGCTTGTAATTTCAGGACAGTCTATCATTGAGAGAAGTCAAGGAAAGAACATGACAGCAGGCCTATTTGCTATTTGATACAATATAATATCTGACAAAGGAACTTCCCAGCCAATGTAGTACCCCAGGAACGTTGGAGGATTCTGCTTGTTAGCTAGCTCACAGCTATTATAAACAGGTAGCTTTCTTATACAGCGCAGGAGCTCTGACTGTAGATGATAACTCTTTTAATGGCTGGCCCTCCTACATCAATTAACAAACAAAACAATCCCCTACAGAGATGTATGAGCTAGGTAATTCCCTCACCTGAGGCTCTTGGATGACATTAGGCTGTGTCAAATTGCTAGTGAAAGCTAACCAGAACATGCTCTATGTAAAATCCAGGTGCTGTAGCTCAGGTATCTGTAATCCTCTTGTTCCCATGGGAATATTAAAGTCAGAAACAAGAAGGTGAACATTAATAGGCCAACTAGCCTGGCTTATACAGTACCAAATACTGAGAGATCCTTGCTTAAGCAAGATAGAAGATAGGGACCCATACTAGGCCCCAGATTTCTACATTCACTGCTTCGGCATGAGTATGCTTGCACTCACAGCACCCCCCCCCCCATACACAGCACAGCATAGACATACACACATACTCACAAACATTAAAAAATTATGAACCTAGAGTTAAACATGGTTGGTGCATATTGGAGAAGCTGAGGTTGGAGTAAAACAAGTTCAAGGCCAGGGTGTCCTACAAGATGGATTCCAAGCCAATCTGGAACTCTTTAAAGAAAATGAACATAATATTTCAACAGGCATTTCCATAGAAAGATATGCAGATGGCATGAAATATGTTTACCACGATGAATGAGCAGGAAATGCAAATTAAACTGAAACATAACCCCATGCACTCCCTGGAATAGATAGAATAATAGCAAATATTGGTAAGGATGCAGACTTTTCATGACAGATAAATATAGCAGGTAAGGATGCAAAGCGTCAAATCGCTTTGAAATAGTTGATGGATTCTCACAACGTTAAGCAGGCAAACATCCAAATTCCCTGTGACCCAGTGATTTCATTTTTAGAAATTGATTACTGAAAAATAAAGGTATATGCTTATAGGCGTGTAAGTGAATGCTCATAACACTAATCATAGTAGCTTAAATTAGACATCAGGTGACTGATTGTTCATTTAGATCAACAGGTATGTAAATTATGTAACACTTGTATGGTTGAATAAAAACAAAACAAGCTCATATATATATATATGTATATATATATACATATATATATATGTATATATATATGTATGTGTGTGTGTATATATATATATATATATATATATATATATATATATATGTAAAATAAATTACCTTGTTGTGGGTGAAAAAGCTAGACACAGGAACCAGAGAGATGGCTCAATATTTAAAAGTACTGCTTGGTCCCCTTGTTGAGTAGTTTATAACCACTGTAACTCTAGCTTCAGGGGAGTTCCATGTCATTTCTGGTCTCTGACAGTACTTGTACCAATATACATATTCTCATGCACATGCTCATGTGCGTGCACACACACACACACACACACACACACACACACAAACACCTAAATGAACTTAAAATAATTTAAAAGCTAACCATTGAAGACTTTCTATCAAATGGTTGAAAGGCATAATTATAATGATTAGAGGCTGACTGTACTGATCTAGAGTCTGCAGTAGCAGCAATTGGGGAGGGAATATTTTGGAATGATGCAAAGGTTTTAGAGCCCAATTTTAATAACAATAACTTATATAACTAAGTCCTGAAACCTCTTTGAACTTCATATTTATAATTGAAGAATTTTATTTTCTGTAGTTGTATATCAATAAATCCAATGAGAAATAAGTCTCCCAGCCTTGCAGCTATGTCTCGGGGTAAGCTACTATGAGCTGTGAGGTTTGACTGACTGAAGTGAGACAGATGACGTGCCCATTATGCAACCTTAGTTTATTTATTTATTTTCTTGGCATAGAGGGAGTACAGGCATCCAGTTTGTTCTGTGCTAGCACTGAGCAGAATTTGATATGTCCAGTCATTTGCTCTGTTGGTGCCAAGAGGAAGACATAGAACATCCATTCTGCTTGGGCAGATTGTGCTAGCATGGAACTGTTCCTAAGCTGGCAGCTGCAACAGTTTCTGATTTATAGAAGTTCTGTATCAGCCACTTGGCTGAGTGACTTCCCAGACAACATTAGTTTGGGGGCCAGTGGCTTCCCATCTTTGAAGACCAGTACTGGTTCTGTGGTATCTTCCCTCTCCATTGAGCCCCAAATCTGTTTCTTCAGGTGTTTCAATGATTCTTTAAGATACATAACACCCTGTAGTAGAAACAAATTCTGTACTTGCAATTGAGAAGATGTAGGTGATTGTGTAACTGGATGTACTGGATGTGCCTTTTAGGCACAGAATGAGAAATAAGTTACACAAATAATTGACAACCCAGAACTTATTTTAAAATTTCATCATTTATTGTTACATTTATTATTATCTTATGCTAGGTAGATGGAGTGAACAGAACGAAATGGGAATATAAAGAAGAATGTTGACTTAATTTGTTAAATTTGAAGAGAACTGTAATCATGTAATAATGAGATGGCTCCCTAGATCTGCCTGCATTTTCAGTTTATGCTAATTTGCCTACATGGGCTGGCCTTTCCTTACCTCCTTAATCCCATCATTGACTGCTCTCCAGCGTGCTTATTGGACTGCATACAAGCTGGCCTTCTAATGGACTGTTTTTAATATGTTAAATTTCTATCTGCCTCCGGGAGTGAGAGCAGAATATTAAGAGTCCTGGGGACTTCACTTCTGTATTTTAAGTAAATTCAAGATGCAGATGCCTCACATCCGGTAATCCTCTGAAATCCTGGAGTCATTGTTAGTGCTTGATAAATCACAGGGATGAGAAATGTTTCTGAAGGTGGAGGAAGGGCAAATGCTATTGTAATGTTTAAAAGGAGAGCTGGGAAAAATTAGATTTAGAAAAGTGTGGAGTAAGAATTTAAATATAATCATCTACCTGCCCTATTCAATAGAT
Source organism: Uromys caudimaculatus (assembly GCA_028551405.1). Classification (NCBI taxonomy): domain Eukaryota; kingdom Metazoa; phylum Chordata; class Mammalia; order Rodentia; family Muridae; genus Uromys; species Uromys caudimaculatus. The sequence continues at coordinate 51,562,877 of CM052705.1, forward strand.
GTGTTAAATGTGCTTTGAATGGCTGAGAAGAAGGACTGTGTTAATAAGAGGCAGCACTAGTGTATGGCAAACAAATTCAGCCAAGTAAGACATATCATTCTTTTTGATGGGTGTTATGTGGCTGCCAGATAGGAGGGCTTCTAGACACACTAGCAAGGTGTTTGCCCAATTTATATTATCTTTAGCAATGAACTGGTAATGCATAAGCTGTTCATTATATGATACAATGATCTGGTTAATTCAGCACATCTATATGGGACCAGTTAGGGAGTAACCACTGGCAGAATAAATTCTACCTGTGATTCTGAATTGACTTTGGACTCAGTTCAGGATTTGGGTCAGAAGCTCAGTGCCTTTAGCATGAATTCCCAGTTGGTATCCCTTTTTTTTTCAGACATATGACCTGAAATCTTATTTTGGAAATTTGGAGCCTTCCTTGGCATCATGTTCATTCTTTATATTGAGTTATGTATTGATTATTGGCTCAGCTTGTCTTATGCTAGCATCCTTACTGGCATTTGTTTTAGTGCCTATCCTTGTGTTCTTTCAGCTAACACGACAACCTTCTAACTAGTCTCTGTGGCAGCTGCCCCACTTCTGTAAATTTGTTTTCTACATAGTTGTCAGACATTGTCCTAGAGTCATCTAACTATGTCACCTTGTTGATTATACATCAAACTAAAGTTAGATTTTCCTCATGAGGTGGCCCAGATCTGTACTCATAGATGGTTTCCCGTGGCCTTCTGTCTATGGCGAACACTCCCATTCCAAGAGACCTCATGTTCTCTCATAGTCTATATTGGACCTACTACAATTGTGCCACTTGTTGACTTTTATATACAAGCTGCTGACTGACCATAGCAAAACCTCACAATTCTAATTGTGTCAGTTATGCCGAGCATTATATGAAAGGCTACATTGTGTACCCAGAACAAGCTGTCTTCATCTTTTATTCACTCATGACTCCCTTTTGCCTACGAAATTAAAAACAAAAGTATTTATGTAAATGTGTTTCTGCCTCTGTGTGTGTGTGTGTGCGTGTGCGTGTGCGTGTGTGTGTGTGTGTGTTTAAGGATTAAGTTATTTGCATGTTTCTCTACATGTATGTATGCGTGTGCCACATTTGTGCCTGGTGCTTGTAAAGGACAAAAGATAGTGCTGGACACTCTGAAAGTGGAATTACAGATTATGAGTTGCCACCTGGGTGCTAGGAACTCAGCTTAGGTCATCTGCAAGAGCATCAAGTGCATACACTTAAGAACTGAGCCATCTCTCCAGTCCCTCTGTTTGACTTTTGTGTACTGTGTGTATGCAGGTGCTGCTGAGGCTTGAAAAGGGTGTCAAATCCTCTGCAATTACAGGTAGTTTTGAGCTATCCATTGTGGGTTTTGGAAACAAGTGTTATTAATTGTTGAGCCATCTCTCCAGCCACCACCTGATTAATTTTCATGTGAACTGGATAAATAGGTGTATAAAATAGGTATATAAGTCATAAATTTATTGATAATAAATCATAAAGGAGTTTATTATAAAACAATTCTTGGTATAATATAACTATATCATTCACTTAATACAAATAAATTTGCATCCTAAAGATGTAGATGGGCTTATTTGCTTTTATGTAAAGAATTAAATCTTGGCTGAGTACTTGGCACTACAGGATGTGGAGCATCTGTATGTTTTTCAGAGTTGACTGATATTTTAATTTTATAATTGTCAGTGTTGAGAATTCTATTTGCATAATTACATAGTAGAAAATGGCCAAACTATATTTAAAGCCATTTCAGAAATTTTTATAAATTCTATCTTAATCACAAGCAAAAATTCATTTGAAATTTTCTTGTGAAACTCAAATCATCAACATAAATAGCAATTGTTAAAATCATTCATTTTAATATAATACAGTCCTAAGGTTTACTAATTTTATATACTCACATGCTGAGGAATGACAGTAGGAAATATTGAGTTATTATTTTCTTTAATTAAATTATTATCTTACTTTAGTAAGAGAAATCTTTGTATATTCAGCTAAACACTACCATTAGTAACATATAATAGTCATGAATCTGAGCCAAGGTGGTTTAGTTAGCATTTATTGGCATTGCATGAAATGATAACTTGCACAGTGTATGGTATGAGTGTTCTGTGTTCAGACCAATGGTGGAATGGAATATCACAGTACAACACAGATGAGTACTGTCAGTGACACCTCAGATTCATTACATGATTGATTTTTGGACTAATTTTTCATCTTACTCCACATTGGAAACCCCTGACTGTTGTCAAAATTTTACAACCTTTACATTCAATTGCATAAGCACACTTGGGGTTCAATCTACAGTTTAAGCTGGGTGGAGGTTGTGAAATTGTGTTTCCCACTCACTGAAGTGCAAATGATAACCCCTGGAATTATAATACTCAGTAGGCATAACCCAGAGTATGAAGATATATGGTGCAAATATTTTTAAAAATCCAACTTTTTTGCAAATATAGGAATCCAAAAATATCTTGCTTTATTGTCCCCATCCCTTCTTTTGATAAGGATTATCTTTTGATCTTTTGGGCATCTTATCTTAGACCCTTGGGGTGATATCTATATATCTATGTCTATGTCTATCGTCTATCCTCTGTCACCTATCTCTATTGTCTATTGTCTATCGTCTATCTCTCTCTCTCTCTCTCTCTCTCTCTCTCTCTATATATATATATATATATATATATATATATATATATATATATATACACACACACACACACACACACACACACACACACACACACACACGCACCCATTTATCCATTTATATATGTATAGAGTATGGTGTTTTTCTTATATAACTGAGATCCTAATGGGAACTTTGTTCACCAACTTAATGCTCATGTTTTTCAGTGTGATTTAGAAAGTATGGAGGTCAATATATCTGGATCCACTTCATTTCTTCTTGAGTGGACCTCAGCTGTTAGTTTCCAGCTGAAATAGAATCTCTGATTTTGCCAAACTCCTGTCAGCAAAACTTAAGACTTCGTATGATTTCTTAACTCTGAGTGTTCCTATGTATCTTATCTCTGTTTTGTAATCCTTTATGTTCTATTCCTAGATAAACTCTAAGGTCCTAAGATAGAGACTGGATCTTGGAACACTTTTGTGACTCAACATGTTTTGTGTTAACTGACTTAATTATATTGACAATTCCCTCATAAACTTACTAATAGATAAACCAAGTAATGTAGGGCAGAAATGCTGTCTTTAGACATTCCTTTGGATTGAAATAATTGTCTTCTTGTTTCTGAACTGTCTAAGGGGAGGTATTGTTTGTGTTGGTATTTGGGCCTTTTCTTGGCTTTCTAGGGCAGTATTATTGGAGCACTCTGTAATTTGTTCTGTAATGTAAAATCCACAGTAAAATCCAGAAATTGGGGAGAAGCTCCTACAAGCTTAAACTCGTACTGTAAACCTCAATGGAACAACACTCTTTTCTCAGCTCTTCTTTGGTTGCAAATGGTAACTTAAACTCATATTCAAACCCTCCTTCTCTATTACTTACTATTCTTTCTCTAGGATTCAGGGATTTCTTTCACTTATTTAATTCCCAGTCAGTTCTGAATAAAAAGTTTAATAAAGAAAGGGTTCAAAAACTCACTTTGTTCAGCAAAACCATGTAGAGTCCTAGCCTATCTTCTCATTCAAATTTATTCTCTCCCTCTTACTCTCTCTTTTATTTTTTCTTGTTCTTTATTTTTTTAAAAAAATTTCAATTATTTTATTTTTAATAATTATTATGAAGATTTCAGGTAATGCAGAACCTCTCTAGATAAGATAATCTGACTAATATCAATCTTTACAAAGAAAATTATAATGAATCTACTTTATAAATGTAAGTATAGAGCAGAGGATTCAGAGTACTGGTAGAGCACTTGCCTAACATATCTAGGGTCTGAGTTTGATCTCCAGCATTCAAAAGACACAAGCACACAGACATACAGACACATAGATACACACAGATACACATAGATACAGGTACAGACACAGACAGAGATAATGTTTTGCTATCCAGTGGCGATATTCAAAGTCACACTGACATCAGTCAGTTTTATGGTTTGTCTTCTACATCTCTAACAAAAGATCCTCTCCCACTCTTATATATGCGATTTCCTGAAATATACAGCCTACTACATTTTACATATAATTGGAAATAAGTATATCCTTGGTGGCACTTCTATGGATGTTAGTAATACCAAAGTTACAGGAGTGTTCAAAGTGATAGAGGCTTTACCATAGTATGTACAATTAGGAACGTCAGTATTTTATGGAATAAGTCTTCATGTTAGGACATGAAACTAAGGTCATTAGTTAGGGGGGACTAGTCAGAGAATCTATACATAGAACTACTCCTTCCACTTAAAATGCCACATAAATACTTGTTTTTATTAGGAAATGTCTGCTTTCTTCTTTTCTTGCTGTGGCAAGCTTACGGTCATGATAATAAGGTCAGTCCTATGGGACTTACAGACCTTTGTTACTGTGTTGTTATTAGGTAACATCTGTTCCTACTGCATTTAAAACTGGGAAGATTGACACAGCTAGAGATGGAAGCAATGCTATGGACCTGAATTTGAGAGTATCCATCATAGGAAGATGCTATAACCTTCATTTGACGGGAACACAGTCATTACAATGGGATAAATCCGGCGCACATGGGAAGACCACATGCTAGGCAATAACCATACTGAGGACTCATATGACAGCTGGTGGTACGTGCTAGACAAATTATTAAGTAAGACTTTCAGATGACACCAGAGCAAGTAAGTGGAGAGCTGCAATTATATGAGAGAACATAATTCACCTGGTTCAATCCTGCCAACACCCAGAATTATGAGACATTGAAAATGAATAATTCTTACCATATTATATAAGTGAATTTCATTTATATTTTATGCAGCAGAAGATAAAAGGCTTTTGTGCCCAAGAGGTAGGTGTGATTTTCAAACACAAAACAAAACACATGACACTGTCAACGGGACCAATTGGTAGGTAGAATTTGTAAGGTACTTAAAATGCTTTTGGCAGAAGAGATTTTAGCAGTTGCTGGTGAATAACATATGATGAAAGCCAAAGGCAAAGGGACCCTTGTTATGTTGTTTTATTTGTTAACTTCTCTTATATTGCAAATATAAAATGTACCTAATAAGTTGATGGATTTGGCTAAGGAGATTTCAGGCTGAAAAGACCAACAGACTTAGGTTTTAAAAGGCCCATTTAACTCTTAAGCAAGTTAAACAAGTAGGGTCGACTGGACACTGAAGAGTAGTTCACATCTATATGAAGAAGAAAAGATAATGGTAATGGTAATTACACAGATAAATAAAATGAGAGTGTATGGTGGTTTGAATATCCTTTGTCCATGGAGTGGCACTATTAGGAGGTGTGGCCTTGCTGGAGGAAATGTGTCACTATGGGAGTGAGCCTTGAGACCCTTCTCCTAGCTATCTGGAGACAGTCTTCTCTTGTTTGCCTTCAGAACAAGATGTAGACCCCCTGCTCCTCTGGCATCATGCCTGCCTAGACACTGCCATGCTTCCACCATGACAATAATGGAATGAACCTCTGAACCTGTAAGTCAGCTGCAAATGTCCTTTACAAGAGTTGCCATGGCGTGGTGCTTCTTCACAGTAATGGAAACCCTAACGAAGAGTATAAATTTTCTTCTATGTAAATTAAAGAATAATCCCTAAAGCAGTGACTATAAAATATTTTAATGGAGTTAGAATGTATTTATGTGTGATATATATTAATAATATAAATGGAGGAAATGAATAATGAAGATACATTAGAAAAAATATTTGTATAGAACTTAGTCTAACCCTTTATGGGAAACTAATTCTAGTACTCACACTCTCCAAGGATAGCAAAACATACAAAATCCATGAATACTCAAGAACCTTATATAACATACCATAGTATTTACATATAATATATGTACTTCTTTGTAGGGCAAGTGGGCCATGCCACCAGTCAAGGGAAAGATCTCCTTGTTAACATCTACTATTTAACATAATGCTAGAAAGTATCACCAGAATACTTACTCAAGAAAAAGATATAAAACATATAAATTTGAATGCAAAAGTATAATTATGTCTCATAATATAGTAGACATAGTCCATATATATAATATGTGTGTGTATGATAAATATACATGCATTAAAAATCCACACAAGCAAAAATGCTATCAACATTGTAAATTGGTTAATGGAAATTAATAATGTAGAAAGATAAAAAAACCAACACATCACAAATTAGCTGCCATTTCCAAATATTAACCATGAACATTTTTGAAAGGGAAATTATGAAGAATTTTGTATTTGAAAGAACATAAAAAAACAACTAAATACTGAGGAAATACTACAATAAAAGCTACAAAAAGTTACTGAAAGAGATTAAAAAGACATAAGTAAACTGAAATGTATGCCAAACATGTGCACTGGAAAACTTAAAACTATTCGGCTATTACTACAACCTAAATGACCTTCAGAATCTTTGCAAGCTATATCAAAATTCTACCAAAACCAAACCAAACCAAACCAAACCAAACCAAACCAAAACAAAACAAAACAAAAACACAAAAACCAACAAGAAAACCACAGCCCTTCTTAAAATTCAACACCTCAAGGAATTTCAAGTAGGAAATAAAATGTTTTTAAAATGAAGTTCAATCTAGAAGACATATGTGACCTTATTTCAAAATTTACCCCATGCTTTCTTTTCTTTTTTAAAATTGATTATTTGGGAGTCTTGCATCGCACCCTGATTGTGCTCACCTCCCAGTCCTCCCACGACTGCCCCCATTCCTCTGTGACAAGTTAAGTTTGTGTTGTCCATATACCCACTGAAGCATGGTCATATTCCTAGTGGCCAACCCCTCAAAGAAGGATGAGTCTTTCTTGTCCTGAAACTATGCTAGAAGCCATAAACTGAAGTGAGCCAGGCTGTGGATAGTGCAGGGTGGTGCTGGTTCTCCTGTGCCCACAGATATCAACATGGCTTCAGGCAGTAGTTCAAACCACTGACATCCACCTGAGCTTCAGCGGTAACACAGACTGCACTCAGCAACATGGCCACCAACCATATCAGGACCACCAACTCTTTCATGGCCCTCAGTAGCTGCAAGACTACCAGTCTCAACATGGTTTTAGTAGTTACATGTGCCACTCATATCACAATGGCTCCCCAGGACACAAAGCCTGACTACATATTTCTACATGGATGTCAGGATTCATCACAGCCTCAGGCAGGAACACCCACTGCAGACACTAACAACCACATGGCTTCCTTAATCCAAAGTGTTTTAGTGGAATAAGGACCAACATATAGGTAAATAGAATAGAAATATCAGATAAAGTCTTCATGTGTGTGGCTAAATGATTTTTGCTGAAGGTGTTAGAACTATTCAATGTGGGAAAGAACAATGTTTTGAAAAATGGTGCTAGAGGAACTGATTATCCACAGTGTGGACTAATTTGTGCTTGTTAATTTTTGTCAAATCGACACAATCTTATTTGAACAATTGACTCATTCAGGGTAGACTGTGCAAATATCTGCAGGGCATTGTCTTTATTTACAATAAAGATTATTAATATTAGAGGCCACAATTTACTATTGGCTGAACTATGTCTGGGCAGGTGGTCCAGGGTTGTAGAAGAAAACAAGCTGAGCAAGCCATGAAAGCAAGCCAATAAGGAGTCTCTGACTTCGTGCCCTCCTGCAGATATGATACCAGTTCCTACTTTGACTTACATTGATGATCTGTAAGTCAAATAAACCATTTCTCCCTAAGTTTGCTCTTGTTCATGAAGTTTTATCACAGCAAAATGAAGCAAAATAAAATATATACTATGCAAAAAGAAAAATAGCTCACAAAAGACCAAATATCTAAATTTAACTCCTAAAACTAACCCTGATAAAACACAGTATAAAATATTTATGGCATTGGACTTGACAGTCAAACTGAGAATAGGCACAGGAAACCAAGAATAAATATGCCTTCCCCAAAGGAATAAATATGCTATCTTTCACAGAATTAAAAAGTTTTGCACATCAATATCTAACAAGAGTATAAGCCATGGAATAGGAATGTAAATTTGTAAATTACATAGATAATAAAGGATTAATGGCAAGACCATTTAAATAATTCATAAAACTCAACAAAAACAATACAGAACAATTTAAAAATAACAAGACTTGAATAGGTCGTTTCTTTTTCCCCATAAAGAAGATGTACATTTGGTCAAGAAACAAGTGAATGCTGCCCAGTGTTACTTACCTTTAGAAAACTGCAGATCAAAACTACAATAATACAGCACATGACACTTATTAAAATGATTGCTCTCAACAAAGCACAAAGTAACAGGTATTAGCATAGATATGGAAAAATCAAAACCCTAGAAACCCTAGAAATGTAAGGTGGTAAAGCCACTATACTCATCAGTATAACAGTTCCTTAAAAAAAATTAAGAATAAAAGATTCAGAGATTCTAAGTCTCAGCACACACTCAACACATTTTAAAACAGGGAGATGAAAATTATTTGTAAGTTGAGTGTGGTGGCATCTGCCTATAGTCTCAGCAAATCAAGAGAAATTGCCAATTTGAGGAAGTGTAGCTAGGTCCTTTCTTTTAAAAACTATATTCATCCAGCTGGACAGTGGTGGCACATGCCTTTAATTCCAGCACTTGGGAGGCAGAGGCAGGTGGATTTCTGAGTTCGAGGCCAGCCTGGTCTACAGAGTGAGTTCCAGGGATACACAGAGAAACCCTGTCTCAAAAAACCAAAAAAACCAAAAACCAAAAACCAACCAACCAACTAACCAACTAAACAAGAACCCCCAAAACTATATTCATACAGTCATATTTATAATGACATTTTAAAAAATAACTAAAACAACCAAGCATCCTTAGATAGATGAACATGAAAGAAAAATGTTACATATACTTACTTTGAACTATTATCCAACATAAAAAAAAAAAGAATAAAATTCTGACATGTGCTACAACATAGATGAACTCCGAGGATAATGCACTATGTAAACAAGTTGATCAATGGGAGACTCTTCATCATTTTACTCATAGCATAAGCTTAAAAGAAGTCAAAATTTGAGAGACAGAAAGTAGAATACTGACTTCTAAGAGACTAGGCACAGGGAGCTACACTGGTGCAATAAAAATGAAAATCAGCAAGGTACCGATTCATGGAAAATATTGGTGATTCATAAAATCTAAGTAAAAATGTCAGCCACAATTGGCCATATGTAGGTGAGAAGTGGGTGATGTAGCTCAGTTGATACAGTACTTGTCTAGACTGTACAAAATAATAGGTTCAATCTCGACACTTCATGAACTGGGCTTGGTGATGCATGCTGGTAATTTCAGCCTCTGGAATGGGATAGGAGAAAAATCAGAAGCTCAAGTTCATCCATAGCTAGATAAAGAGTTCAAGGCCAACCTGAGAAATATGAGAGCCTGATCTCAAAGCAATGACCACATATTGATTGACTCATTTATATTTGATATCCAGAATAGGTAACTCTACAAAAACTGTAATGTTAATTACTCTCTGAGGATGTTGGTGGAAGGAGACTGATAATGAGAAAAGAGTCTGAAAATTTCATTAAGTCATTGTTTTTAATAGCTGAATAGTACTCCATTGTGTAAATGGTATTGGTACAGTGACAGGCAGGTAGATCAATGGAATAGAATTGAAGACCCAGAAATTAACCCACACAATTATGGTCACTTGATTTTCAACAAAGGAGCTAAACCCACCCAGTAGAAAAAAGACAGCATTTTCAACAAATGGTGCTGGTTCAACTGGTGGTCTACATGTTGAAGAACGAGAATTGATCCATTCCT
>CM052705.1:51572879-51621032 GCA_028551405.1 Uromys caudimaculatus
TTAACCAATCCTACATCTGATAGAGGGCTAATATCCAATATATACAGAGAACTCAAGAAGTTAGACTCCAGAGAACCAAATGATCCTATCAAAAAATGGGGAACAGAGCTAAACAGAGAATTCTCAACTGAGGAAATTCGTAGGGCTGAGAATCACCTAAAGAAATGTTGAACATCCTTAGTCATCAGGGAAATGCAAATCAAAACAAGTCTGAGATTCCACCTCACACCAGTCAGAATGGCTAAGATAAAAAACTCAGGTGATAGCAGATGCTGGCGAGGATGTGGAGAAAGAGGAACACTCCTCCATTGTTGGTGGGATTGCACGCTGGTACAACCACTCTGGAAAGCAATTTGGTGCACCCTCAGAAAAATGGACATAATACTACCTGAGGACCCAGCTATATCACTCCTGGGCATATACCCAGAAGATTCTCCAACATGTAATAAAGACACATGCTCCACTATGTTCAGAGAAGCCATATTTATAATAGCCAGAAGCTGGAAACAACCCAGATGTCCCTCATCAGAGGAATGGATACAGAAAATGTGGTACATTTACATGAACGGTGGATTCTTACAAGAAAAACTTAGCCATTATCTATGCCTAGGAAAGGGAAGAGGAGCTCTATGCACTTTAGGACAAGTCATAGAGTATCCTTGTTCTATTTCTGCAAAGAGGGTATGTGGGGTGTGGGGAGAAATCTCTATTTCCTTTTTATGTAATGACTTGACTAGTTGTGCTGTAGTTGTTGTTGCAGCTCCAAAGATCAGAGGGACTCTGTGCTTCTTCATTTTCCTGTGACACTAGGGGGTCTAAATATAGAACCAAGTGACTGGCTCCAAGAATCCAGAGCACTAATGTGTGTCAGAAAATTGTCACCAATTGCATGCTATCTGCAACCCAAAATGTTATCTTTTACCCCATTCTTAAGTGTAGTTTACAGTCAGCCTTAGAGTTTTATAATGACAAATTATCTTACAGTCTCTCCAATGTTTGTAAAACACTAATTAAGATATTAAACAATTCTAGACACTGAACAACTCACTAAAATACAGAGGAAAGAAATCCAAATCCCTAAATAAAATCCTTTAAAGTAAGTAGATTTGGTTCATCCCTACAATGTAGAACCCTGGTTCTCAAACTTCCTAATGCTGCGGCGCTTTAATTCATTTTTTTCCTCATACTGTAGTGACCCCAACCATAAAATTATTTTTATTACTATTTTGTAACATAACAATTTGCTACAGTTATGAATTGTAATGTGAAATCTGCTTTTTTCCCAATGGTTTTAGAAGACTCCTGTGAAAAACCTGCTGGCCTCCAAAGGGGTCACTATCCACACCAGGGGTCAAGAACCACAGGTGTAGAACATTTAAATATTCTTATGCAGTTGATAAGATAGCTTATCTATTTACTCCAAAACCACAAAGATCTTTAAAATTTCCACATTTAATTTTGTTTCAGATTAGGTAAAATGTTTATGCATTTCAGAATTAAAATATTTGAAATACATTCAGAAAACTGACTACTTCCTTCTGTTGTCATAATGGAAGTCATCTCTATTTCTCAGACAAGTAATAATAGACTATATATCTTATGTTCCACTGAGTATTTTTCTTTTCTTCTTAAAAACATTCCCAGTATAATTTTCATGATGAAGTCTATTCTAAAAGTAACTTTTATTTATTCTGATATAATTGTTGTCTTGGAGGCTTATTGTTGAATAAACTCACTCTTTCTAGTTCTTTTTGAAATCTAAGTGCCTGGTTCAATTTAGATGTTCTTGTTCAAAACTCTTCTCTAATCTGACTGATTCAAACTGGCTTCTCTCAGCTTCTGTCTGAATTGCTGTGCTTGGCCTCACATTAACTATGGAAATCTGTTCTAATCTTCTAGCTCCTTCTCATTCTCTGGCTAATTCTGTTGTCAACTGCAACCTGTCTCTGTAAAACAGTCCTTGTAAAACTAAAACTGCTCCTCCTCCTCCTCCTCCTCCTCCTCCTCCTCCCTCCCCCTCTCTCTCTGAAATGTTCTCTTAAGTTACCTCTATTTCCTGTTTGTTCTTTTGAGAGTTGGAGTCTCTGACTCATTCTGTCAAATCTTTCTCTGACTTGTCACTTTGTCTGCCCCTCAATTAGATGTCACTTACAAACTAGCTTTACCAGCATTGTTTAGAGTTGGAATTAAAGGTGTGCCATTCCAGCTGGATCACACAGACCTACAAGGTCTTTGGATGTGATCTCTTGATATGTTGCTGGATTAAAATTCTCTACAATGTATGGTTTTATTGGGAGGATTAACATTGACATCTTTGTGCTTTTATCACTGCTTAATCTAACAGCTAACAAAATCATTCAGGCCCTTTTGGGTAGCTCCTCTTGCCCACACAAGGTATGACAAGGTATATTGTACTTCTCAAGGAATGAAGACACATCTCCCATCCAGTGTCTGCCATTGCCTTCACCTGGAGCTAAGATAAGATAAGATGGTGGATACTTATGAGTTCATTGGTGGTTTTTCAGATTTCCATGGCTATATAATATTAACAAATTGAGTTGCAATTTAACCTGCACAGTGACAGATAGGGAAAATGTCTTGCCTTTTTACAGAGAAACATTAAGATCTGAAACCTTAAGTGACCACTTACAATCATTTTGAATTACTCAGGTTAGCAGCTTGATTCTGCTGTTTTTAACAAATCTAACTTAAATATACTTAATATATTTTCCATATTAAAGGCATTAAATACTTGTTTGATTAGCATGTGAACAATTTCCATAAATAAGAATAGAATTCATATTCTAAAAGAAAAACAATTTTCCATCATCATCATCATCATCATCATCATCATCATCATCATCATCAGTATCTTACTATATAGCCCTGCCCTGGCCTGGAACTCACTATGCAGATGAGACCTTGAACTCACAGAAATGCACCTACCTTTGTTCCTTGAGCACTGGGATTAAAAGTGTACACCACCATGCTCAGAAATCTCTCTTATGTAACTGATTGAAGTTGAGATCCAACTTCAATCTATATTTTCTCATTGCTTCATGTGTTGATTAACTTCATAGACATTTACAGAACACCCACTGCATCAGGTCTATGTTGGTTGTATGCTTCCCATAGACCTTTCTACCAGCCTCTTCTCCTGGGTATTCATGTATTTCATGTCATCTGAAGTACTTTAAGGATGTGCCCCAAAAGCATGAGCCTAACAAAAGGCGATCTCTTATTTCCTGACTCTTTCCAGCAGAAATCATTAGGCAAAGATATGTACAAATAGCCAGGGGATTCTAGAAAATGGAAGACAACAGCATTTCTAGTCTCTCAGTTATAGTTACAGAATATGGGAACAAGCCTGCATGAACTTTCAGAAGAAGGAAGATGATTTTTCTTCAATGAAAATATAGATTTTCAAGTCAAACTAAAGACAAAAAGTAAAAAAAAAAAAAAAAAGACATATTAAAATCTGGAAAGCAACTTTAAATGTCATATGAGTCCCATGTTGTGCCAGATAAAAGGGTATGTGTGTTCACTGAGTCTGGCCAGAAGACACCACCAGACAATGCCCTGTGACTTTACACTCTTTTCTGTATGTTTACTGAGTTTCAGATCTTTGACTGGCATTTTATACAAGAGCAATAGGAGAGAATGTTCCCACCATTTAAAACAAGCTCCAGTTACTACTGTGGTCATTGCTGCTCTGAGACCTCACCAGATCAATAGTACAAGTCCAACTTCAATACAAAATCTATATAAGAGTTCAGCAAGGTTCTGCTTCAAAACCTGAAATGTAATGTCTAGACTTTTTTTTGTCATATGTTCAAGCTACTTCCTTCTTCTATGTTCCTCAGTAAGTATTTCAAATGTTAGTTTTCATTGTTTGCACTATTGATTTGTACCTGAGACTAAGCATGCCCAAACTCTAGTTAGTATTTCATAAAGAAGTAACTGATTTGGGAATGAATGAAAACTTCCTGTCTTCTCATTACTTTCTAGTGTTTACCAGTTTTTTAGGAATTATCTCTCTCCACCTTCTCTCAGAATTCAGATACATGACTGTCATTTTCAGTAGAAAGGAATGTTATGTTTGCTGTTTAGTTTAAAACCCACTGTCTGTTACTTAGGGGCTAGAGTCATAGATAAACAATGACTTTCCTTATTGTTCTTCTTAATTAAATAAATGAAATCTGTTGAGCACAAGAGCAAGAAATATGGACACCACTTCCCTCCTTTTCCACTGCCAAGAGGAAAGCATGTTAGAGTTCAGGAAGTAGCTCATTAAGATCCAGGAGTCCCAAGTAATTTCATGTAGACTCTGGTCAAGAAAGCAATATCTCTGGTAGAGTGAATTTGATCTTGTCAGCAGAGTTTGCCCCAGACACTGTAGTAGAAGTTGGATTATTTAGCATTGTCCTTTATCTAGTTTTAATATATACATTTTGTATTGCAGATACTGCAAAGTGGTGTTCTTATTGTGCCAGGACACAGGGTGTATTCCCTAAATGGATGTACTTCCACGTGATTTGAATTTGGAACTCTGGAGATGATGGGAAAGTCTAGAAAGAGAATGATTTTGGAGCTGGCAGTTCCATGTAACCTTAATCCTGAAGACAGAGGAAGGCATTCCCTTCAAAGTCTTATATTGAATATTGTTTTATGAAACATTAAATTGAGAAGCTTTAAAAAGTCTGTGTCCTTTCACACTTCTTAGTGTTTCTTTAAATGATTTCAAGACCTGTAACATGTCAAGCCCAAAGCACAGCAAAGTTTGGAAAGATGTTTGTCACCTTGTTTATTGGCTAAATTGTTCTTTAGTCTGGCCAAATCTTAAAAATGATGAAATTTCAACACCATTTCTGGTTAAGTAGAGAAAATCCATTTGAAAATGAAAAAACAGCTTCAAGAGGCAGAAACACTTGACCACGTAGCTTACCACTGAAGCTGTAGCTGCTACTGTGAGAAGTAATATTTTAAGCATCCCAGAATGTCAGATGGAACTATCAATTTCTTCCAGCAAATGTATAGTTTTCCAATAGTGCCAGCAAATATATAGTTCTCCAGAGGTAGGCAAGTCATATGCCTCAAAAACAGAATCCATATGTTTTAAAGTCCAATGGCTCCAGAGATTTCTCCATTTCAAATCTATAGGATTGCTTTGGTGATCTTAGCAGAAACTCATGTGGACACTGCCCAGTGTCTCAGTCTCAGTCAAATTATGTCATACTTTCAAAGTAAGGCAACTTCATAGGCTTGCTATGTTGTTGTTACTGAACAGTATCCAAAATATACCTTCCGTACTTAGAGGTCAGGGAGTCTCTGAATTCTTATTGCATGTCTTATGTTTTATTTAGAATCAGTTGAATTCTTTCTTTACCTTGGAATACAGCTTTCCTTCTTAAAGGCATGGCAGCTGATTCTGTTTTTCATAGTCTCATATACTCTTGATAGGTTACTTCTTTTTAAAGCTCTTGCAGTAATTATTTCTTTTTGTTAAAGTTTGTGCTACTCTGCTATGATATAATTTTAATTATTGTGTACATTTATTAATTTACACATACACACAGACACACAGACACACACGCACATGCACACACACATATGTATATATGGTCACCTTCTTCATCAAATGTGTCAAAGGTGCACCATGCTCACAGCCTTCACTTCTCCCTAAGTTTCATTGTTTATCTGTGTCTAGGAAGAGTCCACGCCACCTGTTTATATCAGAGTTTGTTGACCTCTTTAACACAGGGCAGTTTTATCCCCAAGACTTTTCTGCTGTTTCTATTAGGCTGCTGTCCATTAGCAGTAACCTTCATTCCTCTAAAATCATGGACTGATATTCTTCCATTTCATTTCCACTGTTTAAAATTGTTCCTTCCTTCAGTAATATTTTCAGGCCCAAACAGGCATGCTCAACCTGTGACCTATGGCCCTATGCAGTTCCAAGATCACAATGAATGTGGTCCAAAACAGAATTAGGAAGCTACTTAAAACATTCTGAGAATTTTTTGTAACTCAATTGTCCAGTTATCAAGAGAAAGAAACTTTGTAGATGAAAACTTTGTGTCATGATGTCGAAAGGTTGGACTTGTCAACTAGACTGTTCACTATATCTTCATTTAATTGGCTATCCCCCTGAGAAATTCATTATTATTTCTGTTTGCCCCAGTTCAATGTTTCATCTCATAATCAATAACTATCATTTATATGACCATACTAACCCTGTAAACCTGGGCTCTGCGGTATGTGGTCACTGTTATTTTAGCATGTGTTCTTCGGTCCAAAAAAAAAAACCAAAACCTACAAGCCAGCAATTTTCACCAGTAGTCTTCAATACTTCGTCCCTCCCTCTAACTTTATTGATGGTAACACTTGTCATCAAGTAGACACTTTAATCTTGTTTCCCATTTCAAAGACTTCATGGCATCTGCCATCACCTTTATTACACCTTATACTTTCAGGGAAAAGAATTCTTTCCTCGTGGTTACAGTGAGCATTCCACCTGACATCTGGGTCTCCCATCTCACTTTTGCATGCCACTACTTCACGACTGAGGTGCTTTGTACCACTAGCCCTTTGCTGCTGCAGACTATTCTCACAAACCTCTCAACAGCCCACATGAAAAGCCTTACCTAGAGTTACTTTGTCATCCACATTACTGGCCACTATTGTATCATTCACATCTAAAATCCACAGTAATTTGTGTATTTCTACACAGAGACACTTAGCCCAAAGAGGGTTAAAAACATACAATAAAGAGGACTCCTTGTGCCAGGCGGTGGTGGCACACACCTTTAATCCCAGCACTTGGGAGGCAGAGACAGGCGGATTTCTGAGTTCCAGGCCAGCCTGGTCTACCGAGTGAGTTCCAGGACAGCCAGAGCTACACAGAGAAACCTTGTCTCGAAAAAACAAAAAAAAGAAAAAAAGAAAAAGACTCCTTGTTACTTCGTTAGCACCACACTCTAACCAATTGAGTAACTGGCCACATGCCCTCATTATTCATAAAAGTTTTATCACTCTGAAGGCAGAATAAAATACTACATTGCTCTGAACAATATATTTAATCCAATCTTTTTATTAAATAAAAAGTAAAAATTCACCAATTCTTCTTGTTTAAAAATCAGAACATTACTGACCGACATCTGATAATTTTTAAAAATAAATTAAACATTTTTTTGTCTCAAAATGTTCTTAATTTATGGATAAGATGACCATCCCTAAGATACTTATTTGTGCTGTTTGTATGGTGGGAGGAGAGGAAAGTTTTTAGCTCTGACTAAATTTAAAATACCAAGTGTTTCCAAATATTGCTTGTTCTAGTGAAATTGTGGCGTTTTTACTCAAGAGATTCAGGCAGGAAATAAGTGATGAAGGCAGTTAGCCACCTGTGGGAAAGACAAGGAATTATTATCAGATGTAACTGACATTGAGGAACACTTGAGAGAAAGGACTAGACAGTGTGAATTGTGCTCAGTACCCAGTCTTATTTAACTTGGACTGATGCAGAAAGTACTGACATGGGATAAATTGTCCACAAGGAATGGCTATGGCCAGTGATTGAACAGTACATTTTCACTGATGGTAGTAAATGTCCCTTTATCAGTTCTCTAGGAAAGAGCCATGGTCTGCCATTGGAAATAATGATCTGAGGCCAGAGCATCACAGGAGTAAAAGCAGGTGCAGTGATGTGGTTTCTATAGGTAGTTCACTACAAGTCAGGGAGTCCTTATACAGAATTTACTTGCAAGACTGGAACAAAGAAAAGAGATAGAGAGCTTGGCCATTTTGTTTTGTTAGGGAGTAGTAGTTTCTCAAAAAAGATGATAACACGTCAAAGGATAGAAAAGTCAACTTCAAAGAGCCGATAGGGCTCAACATCAAATAAGCAAGAACACTACCAGTCAGCAGAATAAAATAGAAATCTCTGTGTTTATATGGGTATAAATAGATGAATACATACTTGATCATGGTAAGGAAACTGTTAAAATGCATCCACCTAAAGTACTGATTGATCAAAAAAAATCATCATGTACTTAAGTTCTGCAGACAGCACCTTAAAGAAATTGAAGTTAACATCACCAGTGATGAGAAAAATTGAAATTACATACCACCTGGCAAATGCAATGAGAGGAACACATCATGACTTCTGAATCTTTCTGCTCATGATGCATAGCCTGAATTCAATCATGAGGAAATAGCAGATAAATTCAAACTGAGGAACATTCTATAAAACACCTAGCTTGTCATCTTCAGCAGTGTCAGTTCCTTGAAAACCAAAGGAAGACAAATTGTTTCAGATTAAAGATGACTAAAGAGAACTGACAACTAAATGCATGTGATCCTGGAGTGGATGTTTGCCTAAATGACATTATTGGGACATTTGCTGAAAGTTAAATAGGTCTTTAAAATTAGGTAGGAATGCTCTACTCTTGCTGCTTTCCTGACTCTGACAATTGCTCTGTAGTTATACAGGAGAATGTCTTTGCTTTTAGGATGTGGTAGTCAATTGTTTGGCACTTTGGGTTTTTTTTTTTGTTTGTTTGTTTGTTTGGTTTTCTGATGTCATTGATTTAACTGGCATGAAGGGCAATTAATTACACAGGATAACTTTTCTGTGGATTATAGATTGTTCTAAAAGAAATAAATTTCAAAAACTAGCAATTAAAAGCACAGATTGATATTATCACACTTTATCAAGACCTTAATGAACACATGTCACTTTGAGTTATAACTTTTTCTCCTCTCCCAGTTTTTTTTTCCCCCTTAATTTCAGTAGTTCTATATAGAGATAATTAAAATTTTGTTTGGTCAACCTTGGGCCATTCAGTGTCTGTGTAATCTTAGAAATTTGGTTTATTTATTATATACTACTTATTATACTTTATTATATACTATTAGGTTAGAGAAATTATACAATTGTAGTTTAGATTTAAATAAATCTAAAATAGTAGTTATATTTTGTTATTGCATGTGAAATTTCACATTGACTGTCACCATGTCTACCCAGAACCCAAAATGCAACAGAATTCTGTAGTCTATCACTATTCCTTGCCATTATAGTCTATGTCCTAATGAATGTCAGTCAGAAACCAAAGAGCTATCTTGGGCTTCCTTTATTCCTCTACTTGTCTAACTGAGGACCAAATCATGTTAATTATCACTCTTTTAGATCCTCATCCCATTTCTCTTTTGCTATAACTGCTTTCTCCTCAGTTCTAACCATTTAATTTTCTGTCTCATATTGAAGGTAATCTTTCTGAAGTACAATGATAAGCCCACTTTCTGGTATATTTCATAATTCATGCTATCATTAAAGACAATGAAATTTCTTAAGTGGCTTATAAAGGCCATTCCCTTTACTTTTTGTTTTTCTTTTCTTTCCATTATTATTGCTTAATTGTATGGGAAGTTTCTGCATACTCAGTATTTGTTATGCCCCATCTTTGTTCCCCCCAACTCCTAATGTTTTATCAAACTGATAGTCATTTATAATTAACCCTCAAGAATCTATAAACTCTATGTTGATGCCTGAGCTGAGTTTATATTGCTGTGTTGAAACAACATGACCAAAAAGCAAGTTGGGAAGGAAAGGATTTATTTGGCTTATACTTCCATATTGTTGTTCACCATCAAAGGAAGTCAGGACAGGAACTCAAACAGGGTAGGAATGTGGAGACAGGAGCTGATGAAGAGTCCATAGAGGGGTGGTGATTACTGCCTGGCTTCACATGGCTTGTTCACCCTGTTTTCTATATAGAACCCAGGAACACCAGCCCAGGGATAGCTCTACCCAAAATAGGCTGCACCTACCCCCATTGATCACTATTTGACAAAATGCTGTACAGCTGGATCTCATGGAGGCATTTTCTCAATTGAGGCTCCTTTCTCGGTGATGACTCTTGATTATGTCAAGTTGACCCCAAACCAGCCAGTACAGTTGGTTAATTTCTCTCCCATCTTGTCTGTCTTTCATAGTAATCTCAAAATCTCTTAACTTCTAAATTACTCTGTTTCTTCCTTTACACCAGAACCAGCATAAGACATAAGAATTTTCAAAATGATTTTTAAATAAGTGAATGACTGTAAGTTTATTAGTGATAGCCCTTTAGTGTTACATTATTTGAAACTATCCTCAGTTTATGGTATATTGATGGGTGTGCAAGCCCTTAGAGTATATTGTCCAGACAGTATTTCACCTCCATTTTCTGTGTCTCGGTTTGGATAAAATACTCAAAAAACATTTGACAATGAACATGTAATTTTAATTAATAAAAGATCATATCAGATATTAAAGGTATTTGAACTAATTTTTGGAAAGTTATAGACTTTTTTGTGAGGCAAATTTCTCTAAGATCTGAACTTTCTGGAGTTCTCAAGGTCTCAGCTATTTTTAAATATTTTCTGGCTCATTAAAGAGGAAAATGATTATTTTTCTGTAATTTTTATTGGAAACATTTTTGTCATTTTTGGCAGTGGTACTGGAACAATTTCTCCCCTCTGTCTAAGATGAATATGTCCTGTAGATTTAGTATCATCTAAACTTCATATAGGGCCAAATAGCAACTGTGGCATTTTGATTGGAGTCAGAAACTCATAAAACAATAAACATAAGTATAATTGACAAGTCCTTAAATACAATCCCTTGAAACTCTTTTATAAATCTCTGAGTTATAGCTCGGGGAGACTAGACAAGCCTTTTCACATTTCTAGAGTTCTAGCTTCCATGATTTTAGTTTTTGTGCTAAACCAAATATGATCAAAGAGATCAGTTATCAATTTTTTTATGGTTCTAAGATTAATATCATGTTTAGCTTAGAATGTGGAGTAAAATAAAATACTAATTATGGGTACATTAGGGACTTTAGCAATGAACAAATGAACATTGTTATAGAATCTTGTGAAAGTAACACACAGAGGTCTTTAAAGGCATTGAGATCTTCCTATCTGGAAAAGAAAAGTCCGAGCCATTTTATTTAATGATCTAATTAGCTCAAACCTCTCAAATTTGAAAACTCACCATGTTCAAAAAGCAAAAGTTGTGGCCTGGCGGAGTTGGAAGTCTATTGCCCTGGGGAAACTTCGTAAGCAAAGGATACCACTTTGTATTCTGTTGACATGGTAACTAACCTGTTAATGAGCCTAAATGCCCTGGATGTTACATACAGAGAAAGATACTCAAACTATCAGAGCCATCAGAAGGTGAAAAGAGCCCACAATTAAATTCTAGAATTCAAGAAGAACCAAAGCTGGGCCTGTTAGTGCAGGTTTGTAATCCCAGCTACCTGTGACCTAAGTCAGGAGGATCTCAAATGTAAGGCCTTTCTGGGCTTTAAAGTGAGTTTAAGACCAATCTGGGCAACTTTCTAAGACTTTCTCTCAAAAAAGTAAGATGAGAG
Organism: Uromys caudimaculatus; assembly: GCA_028551405.1. Taxonomy (NCBI): domain Eukaryota; kingdom Metazoa; phylum Chordata; class Mammalia; order Rodentia; family Muridae; genus Uromys; species Uromys caudimaculatus. The sequence continues at coordinate 51,584,291 of CM052705.1, forward strand.
CTAGGAATGTAGCTCAGTGCTCCATGATCATTTGACTATAATGCACAAAATAAGTGCCATGCACAAAAAATAATTATATAACTAGGGAAGTTTAACACATCTCTAAAGTGTCATTTTCACTTATTACAGTGGGTAGAAAAAAGTGTCCATGATATCCTTCTAAGTAGTTCCCTTTTAGGCAGAAAGCATTAGCTACATTGAATAGCAAATCATTCCCTTTGAGACGCAAAAGCAATGTAGAACTAATCAGTAATGTGACTGGCCCAAGCCTGAATGCATGTGAACTCACTGAGGGCTAACCTTCATTATTATGCCATGCTTTTGTATGCATTTTCCAAAATACTTTAGTATGCCTCAAAGGCCTGAAGAGAAAGTACTCATTGTTGGGTTCACAAATAGATTGCTTAGTAACTATTTTCTCTAAATTTCTTGTAAACATTTTGCAATTTATTAAATAGATAAATGGTTACAATAGCCAAAGAAAGCAAGCAATACTTCACTTCTGTGCAGAATAGGAAAGACATGGAATATAAAAAAGGTAAATGAATGAATGAATGAATCAATCAATCAAACGAACAAACAAACAAACAGCACAAAGAAATCCTAGCTATTCATTTGGAACTACAGCCATCTTTGGGTTTCCGGTAACCCATACAGATACTAAAATATGCCAAGACTCAGGCCACTTCTAAGAAAAATAACACATTTGGATATTGTCTGTCCACAGCTTCCTACATGAATTAAATAATCACCAAACTTAAAGAAGATGGTTTTAGGTACCTGTTGTACTGTAAGGGAATAATAAAGGAAACTTATGTACATGTTAAGTTCAGACAACAACTACTTTCTGAATATTTTCTCCTTGGTCATTTGACTTCATGGGCTCAGAATTTGTAGATATAGAACATCAACTCTATTTATTAAGATCTATCTGTAGGCCAGTGCTGTTGTTCAGTACATAGAGCAGATTGTGTGCTTTTTCCAGGTGTTTACACTGTAGTGAAAAAAAATTTTGTGTTGCAGAAAACCATTGGCTAATAATAAGCTCGGTAACATCATTTCTTGTTTTGTCACATATCCCCTTCTGCAATGTGACTAAAGTCAATGATGGAACAAGCTATAATTTGCTTTCTGTATTCAAAAATCATCCAATCAAGGTGATGGCTATAATTTTCTAGAACATTGTGTCCAGTTTGGGAAAAGCTTTAGCATAAGGTTTGAACCATGTAGTAAGATCTTACATAATACATTCCTTTTTCTTTTTTCTTGAAATGCCTTGGGCAGCCCACAAGTCTTATATTTCAGCTTTCTTGTTCATAAAATGTAAAAGATCTGTATCACCATCTTTTTTATTTTTATTGAGGCATAGAGATTAAAAGGATATATAAGATGAAAAAAGAGAGAAATGATATTTTTATAAGGTAGATATTATCAACATATGAGGAAATGAACGAATAAAAATATTAACTCAAAAAAACTAAGTAAAGAAGTAGCTAAACTATGATAAGGTTCATAAACTACCATTACCATTTATCTCATACATATATGGGAAAGGTCATTTCTGATTTTGTTTCTTGGCTCACTTCATTCATTTTATATAGCAACTTCCATTTAATGTCTGATTTCAATTTCTCTATGAGTAATTCTGCCTATATTGTCTTCCAGAGTTACATGGCAAGGTTGTTGAAAACACAAATTTGCAATGCTCTTCGTGTCTCAAATAGACTTACTGAGTCTACTGTAGAACTCAGAAATCTTTCCCTTTAACAATCCTTAACTACCTATATTACTTTACCATAAAGGCCTATTTGTCACATTATGGGGAAATCTTTCTACTTAAGATCACAGTCTACAATGACCAGACAGCTCCTCTGAGCTTGGCACAAAATGGAGGACTACCTTTAATAGCAGGGATTCTCCTCTGACCTTGTCTTGGGAGCCTGAACCCTCCCCCACCCTCTACCTGGGGAAAGTCAAGTAGTCCTTGGCAGACCCACAAATACAACTTCACCTCAACCCCCATAAGAACTTGCCCAGCAAGTACCTGGGAGTCCTGTAATGCCTTGCCATACAAATAAGACATTCCTAGTACTTTAGCCAATGAATCTTCACCCTAAAAAGAACACCTTCCAACCTTTTGGGCTAATACCCACTTATCAGTGAGTTCATACCATGTATGTTCATTTGTAACTGGGTTACCTCACTCAGGATAATATTTTCTAGTTCCATCCATTTGCCTAAGAATTTCCTGAAGTCATTGTTTTTAATAGCTGAGTAGTACTCCATTGTGTAAATGTACCAGATTTTCTGTATCCATTCCTCTGCTGAAGGACATCTGGGTTCTTTCCAGCTTCTGGCTATTATAAATTAGGCTTCTTGAACATAGTAGTGCATGTGTCCTTGTTATATGTTGGAGAATCTTTTGGGTATATGCCCAGGAGTGGGTCGTCAGGTAATAAACACTATGTCCAATTTTCTGAGGAACTGCCAGACTGATTTCCAGAGTGCTTGTACCAGCTTGTAATCCCACCAACAATGGAGGAGTGTTCCTCTTTCTCCACATCCTCTCCAGCATCTGCTGTCACCTGAGTTTTTGATCTTAGTCATTCTGACTGGTGTGAGGTGGAATCTCAGGATTGTTTTGATGTGCATTTCCCTGGTGAGTAAGGATGATCAACATTTCTTTAGGTGCTTCTCAGCCATTCAAGTTTCCTCAGTTGAGAATTCTTTGTTTAGCTCTGCACCCCATTTTTTAATGGGGTCATTTGATTCTAATTTCTTGAGTTCTTTGTATATATTGGATATTAGCCCTCTATCAGATGTAGGATTGGTAAAGATTTTTTTCCCAATATGTTGGTTGCCGTTTTGTCCTATTGACAGTGTCCTTTGCCTTACAGAAGCTTTGCAATTTTATGAGGTCCCATTTGTTGATTCTTATCTTAGAACATAAACCATTGGAGTTCTGTTTGGGAAAATTTCCCCTGCACTCATGTATTCGAGGTTCTTCCCTACTTTCTCTTCTATTAGTTTTGGAATACCCAAGATACAATTCACAGACCACATAAAGCTCAAGAAGAAGGAAAACCAATGTGTGGGTGCTTCAGTCCTTCTTAGAAGGAGTAACAAAATACTCTCAGGAGCAAATATGGAAACAAAGTGTGGAGCAGAGTCTGAAAGAAAGGCCATCCAGAGACTGCCCCACCTGGGGATGCATCCTATATATAGTCACCAAACCCAGACACTATTGTGGATGCGAAGAAGTGCTTGCTGACAGGAGCCTGATATCTAGCTGTCTCCTGAGAGGCTCTGCCAGAGCCTGACATATACAGAGGTGGATGCTCGCAGCCAACCATTGGACTGATCACTGGGTCCCCACTGGAGGAGTTAGAGAAGGGAGTCAAGGAGCTGAAGGGATTTGCAACCCACAGGAAGAACAACAATATCAACAAATCAGAGCTCCCAGGGACAAAACCACCAATCAAGGAGTACACATGGAGGAACCCATGGCTCCAGCTGCATATGTTGCAGAGGATGGCCTTGTCAGTCATCAATGGGAGGAGAGGTCCTTGGTCCTGTGAAAGCTTGATGTCCCAGTGTAGGGGAATGCTAGGGTAGAGGGTCAGGAGTGGGTGTGTGGGTGGGGACACACCCTCATAGAAGCAGGGGGAGGGGGATGAGAGAGAGGGTTTTGGGTGGATTGGGAAAGAGGACATTTGAAGTGTGAATAAAGAAAATACCCAATTAAAAAAAAAGAACACTTTCCCATTCTCCAAACTTCATATATACCCCCTTTCCACCCTGAATAAAGTATTTGCATACATATCCACCCCAAATAAAGGTATGCACAGGAGCTAAGATAGTCTAAGAGAACTGTTTTAGAAAGCTGTTTCACTGAAGATCCTGGGAAGAAGGCCTTTGTCTAAAAGAGAGGTAACACTTAGATTCTCAAAGAAGCCGCCCTCCCCCTTCATCCTTCCAGCCTGATGTCTCTGGACACGGAACCACAGTTGGATCCTACATGCATACCACATCACATTTTAAGAAAACGCTAGACCTGATCAAAAGGTATTTTGGAACTTGATATATTTTTAACTGATTTTGTGTTAAAACCCAAAGGAAACATTACGCATTAACTTAGCACATGACACAGAAAATAGATTTAATAGTTAATAACAGTAATACATTTGCATTAGACTAAAAAAATTGTTGACTTATTACTAGGAAAAATTCAACACAATCAATTTAAGGCCACCATACAATCTTCCCTTAAATCTTTCTGTAATCCATTCTTTAAAACTCATAGGGGAAGGCTTTCTATTGATTCTTTTGCAAATCCTCTGAGTCTTCATCAAATCCACTATAGGTTTACATTGATCTACCTGACATACAACTACTAAGTTTGTACCATATAAGCCCCTTCTGTCTAATCTAAAATTAGTAATAAACTGGTAGATAGAGGTGAGTCATTTCTTCCTTCAAGTTATTAAAACTATTTACAAATCTTTTGAGAAAACTCCCCCCAAAGACTATTAAGCCCATTTACACTTAGTGTGTTGTTGCAAGATGTGTACATGATGCAATCGTGGGGCTACAGTACCCTAAAATACATTCTAGAGTACCCTTTCTTGATGAAAACAAATTGTGTTTATTGAGGTATACCAGATGACTAATGGGAAGTAGGTTATCAACAAACTTGAAGATAGTATGAGCAAATCTTCCACCTTACTGTAATCTATCCAACTACTCTTAGTAAGAAACATGGTGAGGGCTTAGGGTTGTCATATATGCAGGAGATTGAATCTAAAATTTCTTTCAAGAGTTCATTTTAGGAAAAAGTTAAGGATGATATCTACCAGGTTTAATATGTCTTATAGCTCCTATCTTTCATTAAATTTAGAAAAGTTACATTTTTAGAAATTATGAAGAAATTACTAAGAACTGTAGAATTGTTTATTCAAAAGCAATTAACCAAAAATTAGCGTGAGAAATAGTTTACCATAGTGATTAATCAACAATAGCAGATTCTGTGATTGAGTTTATTTATATTTTATTACATACATATAAATAAATTTGTAAATTCTGAGATGGAGCCTGGAGAACTTGGGTTAATTTTTCACTTTTAGATGGGGTTTGCCTTTGCTTGACTTGAAAGACCATTATGTTTCTAATTTAAAGACTGCTCCCAAACATAGCTGAAGAGTGGTGTGGCTATTCCAGTTGTGATCTGTTCTTCAACCCTGCCCCTCATACCCATTTCAGTATTGTGGACATATATGATGGGAAAACCATGAGCTTGAGAATAAGATCTGACCCCTCCGTCTTTGTTTAACATTGAAAAAGGCTTTTACCCTGTGCAGTTCTGCAATAGTGAATGCTGCAGGTTGCTTTTGTCCTGCTGAAACTAGAATAAGAGTGAGGATTTAGGAGAGATCGAAGAAAGTAGAACAAATTTATCTCACTTCGGTATTATATAAAGTTTCCTCCTTAGAGACATCTGAATGAGATTCAATTTATTACAAAGAGATTAACAACATCAATGAAGAAAACAAAAAAAGGATTTGTTTGTTACTTTTGCTTATGAAGTTATCAATTTAAGTCAATTTTAGCATTTGTGTATATTAATTATATAGACATAGTCTGAATTCATGCTTCTGTACCAAAATACCTTCTTGTAGACTAGAAAACAATAGATACATATTTGCAGTTTTGAAAGCTGGAATTAAGCTTTTACTTTTGATAAGTCCTTTCTTCTGTGTTTTAGGTGACCCATATCATGTGGTTCCCTGTTACACCATTTGATGGCAGATAGAGGGCAAAAGAACTCTCAGAAGATCAATTCATGAAAGCTACCCTTATGGCCTAGTTACCTCCAAAATACCCCATTGCTAATACCGTTATGATGTTAGGAATCGAGCTTATAAAATCTGGGGCATGGAAATATTTAGTCTCAATTCAGACAGTTGCCTTTAATGCAACAAACAAAACAACAAAAACCCTCCAAAAATATTAAAGACTTGAATATTAAAGATTTTTAATGTGAGAAGTCATGGCTTTTACCTAAGAATAAACAAATTGCATGTTGACATTGTATTTTGCACAAACATAATCCTAAGCACATACTTTTTTTTTTTTAGTAAAATTAAAGCATTAATCATTGTGTTCATTTATGTCCAAGTGGTTAAGCAGACTTTATTGCAGCATCAAATAGTAGATTCACATACCTACATGTCAGCAATACTATTTTATTTTACTTTTCATTTGAAATATTTAATTTAAATGTTTTTATTTCTCTTTTATATTTAATCATTTTTATTCAACCAATTAGTAAGTTGAGTTTTCTATATTTGAGGCAAAATTTACTTTTCTTTTTGTGCTTTGCTCTTATTTTCCTCTCACATTTGAAAATAAGAGAGCAACACATTTGTCATAGTTAAGGTGGATGCCAAGGCTAGGAAGATTGAGCAATCAGTGGCTAGGGTAGCCCCCTTGGCTACCTGATCCCCACTCTAAGGAATGCTCCTGACTAGAGAGAACAAGAGGGTATTTGAGAAGAGTCCAGAGATGGAAGTATTTCATATCTCAATTGCAGTTTCTTAATCTTATGATTGTCTTTTGTTTCTAGGATCACAGCTCCACAATAATACCTATGATGCTTAGTGGTCAGCATTTCATCCTCTTTTTAGCCAGGCAGTCATGGACTATAGAGATTTTTGTGGATTTATGCAGTTTTAATATCAGTGTGTTCCCACAGATACTAAAATGTTATCATGCTATGCTATTTGTGACGCCTCCGTAAAATAATCCTACTCTCATATATCTGGCATAGGTTTTTAAAGTTTCCCTTACCATCTCCTTGCTGATGAGGCAGAGTCTGGCATGTCTGACTCAGGATGCTTTGCGAAATTCCTCACAAATCTTCTAGAATGTGCTATCGGTTGATGTTCATTATTTATTCCCACTATCTCTTAAGAAACAGCATGGCATATCTAGTGCATAGTACAGTGCAATGAGTCCATCTTTGACAAATTTCAGAAGATATTTGAGTGGAAGGCTGTCCTCCATCTTCATTCATGAAGTACTAGACTAATAGAATCTATTGAAGAAGCCACTTAAAGGAAGAGACTATTCAACTGTTCTTTTCATAAGTCAACTATTCTTTATGTTTATAGTGATATTATTCCAAGGTCTTCATTATAGACTCAGTATGGTTGTCTCAAATCTTCAATATGTAGCATTCTACAAATGTGCACAAGTGAGAATAATGATCTGTGTCATTTTTCTTCTAATCACAGCACTCTGTAACACTTCCAGCTTTAGTATATACAGCCAGTTTAATTACCATGCTCTTCACCTCTTGACTCACTCATTTTCTTAATAAAAATATCAAATTATTAGACCTTTAATACCAGATTCGGACACATTACCCAAATATCTATCTCATTAATGTTGATTTTTCAATAATAATTAACCCTAAAATAATTCTGCACAGCTATGCAGAATTTTGGGTAACTTGCTTTGTACAGTTTTTATGTGGTAACCAAAACCGTTGGGTTCATGAAGATGGTGGCTTAGTCGAGAAAGCAACACTTCACAGCATTCCTTCTCTTCCTCTGGTCCCTGGAACCTCCTTTGAAGTTCTCTGAGCCTTAGTAACAGTTGGTCTAGATGTTCCATTAGGCCTGAGTATCCAGTCTTTTCTCAACATGTTTACCAGTCATGCATGGTCCACTGACTTCTGCCTACTGTAAAAAAACGATTCTCTGACCATTTTTCATTACTTATTTCAGGTGCTTTGCTAAGATTTAAAAGATATTATAAATGACTCTTAATTATTGATAGACAAGAGAATCATTTTCCTCACTTCTCTTTTTGGATTACCTACAGTTGTATTTGAACTTACTTTAGCTAATGTTACAGAGCGATAGATGAAAGAAAAGCCATGTGTTCCCAAAGGACCACTATCATGTCATTTATTCATATTTTCCATAGATGTTTGAATTGTGGTTATTTAATGATTTCCTATAGTCTAGTTCATCAGGATGACAAACACTGTGTAGAGTGGCCTAACTTATTGGTGCTTTCTGTCAGTCTTGATCCATGACTTATTCAGGTGCATATGATCATTTTATAGTAATGTGTATTTATTTTTAGCGAAATGGATATATTTTAAGTATACACTTTGGTGAATTTTCACAAATGATTATATAGCAGCACACATTGTTGCAGGCTAAGATATGTTTTTATTGTCAAAGAAGGCTTCCCCATGTCTCTTTATAGTCAATATTATTATTATAATATTATTAAGTATAGATTAATAATTAAATAATTAATGTTGTAGAAATTTACACAGTGTCTCACAAAGCATATCCTATAGAATCTGACAGCTATGTACAGGTTTTATTCTCATCATTAATGTAACAATATGCAATATTAAAACCTATTTTCCTCTGGATTGTAATATGGATTACGTATGCAACAATACTCTGTGTTTTTATTCTCAGTTACAGGCATTGTTTATGGTTTTGAGTTATTGTGAGTTAAATTGTTTTAAAAATTTACAAAATGTATCTCTGTTTCTCCCTTTTTTGAGTGTGTTCATGCTCCTTTGACATGTACCTATAAGTGTAATACTGAGTTATAGAGGTAGAAGATTCACTTGACTTTATGAGTTGGTCTCAGGGTGCTCCACAAACTAGATACACTATTTTATATTCTCATTAGCAATGCAAGAGAATTACAGTTTCTTCAAATTCTTGGCCCCATTTGGCATTGCTCTTCTTCTTTATTTAATTTTACACTTGTGGGAATATTAAGTAGCACAGCCATTTTGTAAAACAGTCTTACTGCTCCTCAAAATATTCAACATGTAGACAATACATTGCCCAGAAAGTCTACACCTTGGTATGTACTTGAAAAAAATAACAACTACATTTTCACATGGAAAGTTATACATGTATCTTCATAGCAGCACTCCTCATAATTATGCAAAAGTGAAAAACGCTTTAAATAGCTATCCACTAATAAGTGGGTAAGAAGATATAGTAATATCTTTATGAGGATTTTTTTTAAAGAAAAATATTTCAACATGGGTATATCTTGACAAACATATGTCACACTATGGAAATCAGTAACTAGACTATACATTGTGTGGTTCCCTTCATATAATATGTCCTCAGCAATTTATAGTGAGAGATGAGTTACATAGTGCAGGGTTAGGAGAGAGGATAAGATGGAATCAGAGGTGGCATTAGTAGAGGGACAAAGTGTTTTAAGTTGTAGTTGTGATAGCCTCACAACTCCTTGAATATATTATAAAATATTAAACTATACAATTTATATGGATGACTTGTGAGAGATAAGAATTACATCTCGAACTCTTTAGAAAGAGACTTATGAAGACGGGGTAAAATGTGCAAAGTCCTCGAGATAAGAGTCTTCTTAGTTTAGCTGAGGAAAAATGAAAAAGATCTCTGGCTCTTAAGTGACGGGAACCCAGCAGTGAGAATCATGAGAGGTGACATCAGAGTAACAGACCGAGGCCAGGTTATGTAGGGTTTTACTGCAGCCTACAAACCATCAGATTTTTATTGTGACTTTCCTACAAAGTTCAACAAGAGTTCTGGTCACAGTAGCAGGAGCGCAGGACTATTTTATAACATCTACTTTACAGCAGAGTGAAACAGGGAGAACAATTAAGATGCTTTAGCAGAAGCCTGCAATCTTTTATGCATAAGATGAGAATGAAGATCGAGGCATGGTGAAAATCTTGACCGTGCCTTGATTGGTAAAGCTAGAATTTACCAAAGAAGCAGATGTTTTATATGAGGGACAGGAAAGTGTTTGGGAGAACTGTGGATATATTATCTATGTGTACATTCCAGTTCATAATACAGAAAACACTGAATTTTTATTGTAATTTCTTCAGCATAACATTTCATTTGGAAAAGGAAGCAAAGTATTTTGTTATGAACAGTACTTTATAGTTTCTATAAAATAGGATACACATATTCAAATAAACACAGAGAATGTTCTTAACCTTGTTGATGCAAGAAAAAAACTAGTCATGAAGTTCAAATGTTATTTTATATACATCGTAAAGATTTTAGAGAGCGTGCCATAGCTCCTTGTCACAATCTCATGTTTTAGTGTTGCTGTGAGTGTTAGTGATTGATCACATCTCGTTGTCTTAGCTCATTTTATTTTTAGGTCACTTTTTAGTAACTGTTTAGACTTTGGGGAGTTTCCTGTTGAATGTTTTGGTAGCAATTTTTATTGTTTCATGTGGTGGCTTGTTCACTTCTTTCAGTGTTTGTATATTTAAGTGGATAAATCCAGATCAGTTCTAAATTAATCACTTTGTAGCTGGCCTATGGAGCAATGAATTCATTTTTAAACAGACATTTTTTTAAATGTACAATTTACATGTGGAAAAAAGTGCCAGCAACATTTAGATTTTATACTTTATGTGTCTATTGTGATACACACACACACACACACACACACACACACACACACACACACACACACACACACACACGCTTTGAAGGCTGAAGAAGATAAGAACAGTTAGCTGGCCACCAAATGCATTAGGTAGATCTGGCTGTAAAAATCACAATGAACTATAACCGGCTCATTTGTTGTTTCTTTCTGTAGTACATGCTCAGTAGCATAATTAAGCTACTGATGTTGAGTTGTGACCTAAAATAAAAGTTCATGTTGTGATCATTGATGTAAATAAGGTTTTTAAATATTCCAAACAGATAGGCCACTGGAGGTTCTTAGTGACAATGTGCATGTCCAAGTGCAATCCTTCCCACCCGTACCCCTACTTGTTCCATCCTTCAGCATTATCTTTCTAGTTCTTTGTGTCCCAAGTGACTAGACTGGGGAGTCTTCCTTTCAGTGCTATTCTCAGTTTAAATGGTTGCAAGGAGTTTTCTAACTCCCAGAAGTGCTGATATTATTGACTAAAAATCTCATCCACAAGAGACTTTGTTAATCCGATGATATGGCCTTTATTCTTTCTCCATGGGTCGGGTATAACCTTTGCAATCAATCACACAGTGTAGCTCGCTTTAATTCTGCCTGCCAACATATCTCCGGGGGCTTCTTTCCTGAGTTCTATTTTTATGTCTATATAGGGAGCCCTCTTCAAGGATGGGGAGAATGTAATGGTAGGTTGTGACTCCCTGGGTGTTCAATCAAAAACTTGGAGTGCTTCTGTTCCCCTTGCAGGGATAAACAGGACTGGGGCAAATTTCGATGGCCCGCAAAGGGTCTTAACTAGAGCTCCAAGTCAGCTGCGGAATCAGTCCTCAATCCGGAAGCCTGATGATGGGGATTTGGAGGTGAATATTCAATAAGGAAGAGCAAAACACTAGGGAAAACAAGCAGCATGAGGACAAAGGAGGGACTGTTCTTTTCTTTGCTGAGAAAGTACTGAGACATGCTTCTTACATGTTGCTGGGGGCTGCAGGTGAACTATCAAAAATGCAAGCAGATCCTTACAGCTGCCTGCCTGTAATGTACTCCATAAATGCTCAACAACACAAGCAGGAACTCCTGTTGTTTCCTTATTACTACCTGAGTTTTCATCATAATGGAGATAAGGTGAACTCCTTAAAGAGATGCCTTTGTGACCAATGACCTACTTATCATTGAGTGAGAAGATTAAGGTTCAAACTGCTTACCTCAGGGGAAATCAGTTATTTATATAGAACTTAATCCTGCATTTCAGTCATTGTCTGCCCTTGTACTTAAAGTCTCTAAATTATATGCTATGGATCTTAATTATTAAAAAATTAAGAATTACAAATTAATGTAGAGTATGTATAAGGAAATGGCAATCAAATGAATACAAATTTGAAATAGTTTCTCAGCACCAAAATCTCTATTAAAATGATAATCTAAGAGTATAGGAGAGATAGCATTGTTAGTATTTTTCATTTATTTTAATTTATGTGGCATGTGTGAGTTTATCTAATCATAAATAATTCTATACATGTATAATTTTGGTAATGGGTACCCAAATATTTATTGTAATTTTCATTTTTTTAGCAATCATTATGAAAAGATAGGTTGGGAAACTGGCCTGTGACCCTTTTAAATATAGAGGTTATGTGACTTAAAGTAGATTTTCTTCTTAGCCAGAAACTCTAGAATGCTTGCTTCCTACTTTTTACAGGAAGTCCCATTTCTTCAGGGCCATTATGTCTATTTACCTGTAATTCTTCAAGGGAAGGCAAGTGGGACAGTAATGGACTAGCTTGACAGGTACAATAACCAGGTAATGAGACACTGAAGATTTTTGCCTCTGACATGAAAAAGTAAGGAGAATAAAAGAGCACTAAATGTTTCAAAGGTATTTGTATGATTTTTTGAATAGTTCTTGGAAATATATTAGATTTCATAAACATTTCCTAACCTGATATGTTATATTAAAGTGAAGACCCTCAGTTAACTAGTATTTAAGGTTAAAGAAACCATCATATTTCTTTTTGTGTATAAAATTACTCATTTATTATCTGGATATCAGTGTTCAGAAGTTTCTGCATCTAGAAACCTGGATAAACCACCCATTGCAAATTCTCAATGGGTAAAGGACTAGAGTTATGTTTCATGCTTTCTTCAGGCACGGATTTAGGCATTCTGTTAAGAAATGGAAAACTCATGTCAAAGTGTTCTGTCCTGTCTAGTGGTATTTGAACATTTCATTAATAGCTGTTTGTATTGACTAAATCATATGAGATGATGGTTTAGGTAAACTGGAACACATAAATATTATTCTAACTAATTTTGCACATTCTTTTGAATCTAAAATATTATAATTTTATGTAGAATCTCTCAAGTTTTCAAATAGAAGTACCTTTGTATGTTCCCTATGTTGTACAACTATCATTATCATTTAATTTAATAATATTTCCATAGTATCAAAATATTAAACTAATACTGTGCAACTTTATACCTGTTATCAGTGAAACTCAATTCTGTTTTTTTGCTCCTCTACACATGTTGTATCATGTTCTGTAAACTTTAAAAACAGTCTACTTTCTGATTGAGATATTCCCACTTTGAACATTTCATATAAACATAATTTAAAAATATGTGTCCACTATAGCTGTCTTTTCTTAGCATGAGTTTTTACAAAGTTCATCTGTTTTCTAGAATGTGAGGATACTTTTTAAAGGTTAATGTACAATATTTAGTCATATGCATATGATACATTTTTATAGTCATTTGAGTGATTTCTATTGTGCATAATGCTAAGGTTCTTGACTGATATTGACTATTCTCTAGGTAACTGACTTTTGAATTATTTTACTGGAAATGAGAAATTTAGAAAGCTATGTAAGAAGGATATTCTAACTCTCTTCATTTGAAACAACATTTAGGGAAGACATGAGTCAACTGAATTTTTACTTTCAGTGAATGAGAGTGTCACTTGAAAGCAGTTCAGGTCAAGACCAAATGAGTCTGCACAGAGTTAGATTTCTGTGGTAGACTTAAGTATCTTTTCCTTTGCTGGGTTACCATATAAAAGGGACTAGATATTTTGGTAGCAACCAAATCTATGAACTATTTAGTTCAATAATAGTCTTCTAAATAACATACAGTATTTTCTAAAAAACAATACAACCATTTTTAGTGGGTTGGACATCATGGTAGAGCTACATCCTCTAAGATATGGTACCATTTATTGCCAATTAGATCATGGTAGGTAGCCAAGAATAGGACATATAAGAGGAACCTTGGATATAGCATCACACAAACAGATAACTGGGTCAGTTATAATTTACATCTTGGAAATTATTCCTGGGCAATTTTGTGTGACAAAATTTATCCAATTTTAGGGTTAGGGTTAGGGTTAGGGTTAGGGTTAGGGTTAGGGTTAGGGTTAGGGTTAGGGTTAGGGTTAGGGAGAACACTGAGTTGAATGTTTATATTGCCATGGTCACAAGGTTGAACAGAAATATAAGAATGATGACAAACCAGAGGCTTGAGAGATACAGGCATTTGTGAAGCAAGTCCTCTAGAAAGGGAGAGTGTCAGTTGCAGATGCTCATTGTCAGAAGAAAAGAGTAAATTGGGAACCATAATAAAAAGGTCTACAGTCTACTCATGGGACTTCCATTTTTCTTGGGGTTCACAGTGCTTTACATCTAGTCTGGCTCTTGTTTTGTGAAATGTCTTCCTACTCCCATAACTCAATGTCTGCTCCTTAGTAGTTTTTCCTTCTAGCTTTCTTGTGACAAAGGCGCTCAGAGTAACTTACATCAGCTTGTCTCCATTTTACATTTTCTATAGATAAGTGATTTGCTTTATTTTTTTTTTGAGAAAACCAGGAACAACAAATTCTTTAAAGGTGAAGTATTTACCCTTTTGTGAAAAGAGCTAAAATAATATGACTTTTGCTTGATCTGATTCATTACTTATTTGGCCACTTAATTGAAATTACTTATATTTGAGAGTTATATATTGCAGAAGACTATATAATCAAAATAAAAATAAAAAAATTATATCTTATGATTATAAATGGTTCATCAGTTTTGATTTCCAATTGTTTCCAAGCATTTTATTTACATAGTAGTAGGTAAATGAATGTTTTGTGTCTTCCTCATAGATAAAACAGAGGCCTTTATCTAAGTATAATGGTGATTAAATTTACTGACACAAAATGGTTAAATCATTCACTATGTATTTATTTATTTTTATTGTCTTTGCTCTTAAAAAATCTATTATAATACATTTTAATAGTGGTCAGTTACACTAAATTCTAAACTCTCTAAACAATCAGACTCTTTCCCTGCTGTCTGGCTTTCATAGTGCTCCAAGGTGCTGTTTATGCTGCTGGGGGAAGAAAGACATCAATGGCATTTTCCAGAACAGGACTCTGAATCTTTTAACATTGAAGTGACAGGCAACATTTACCCACTGGTAAAACAGTAGCAAGATTATTTTAGGGAGTAACTAACTGTTCCTTTGATTTGATTTAATTTGAGGCCTACCGCTCAAGAAAGAATTCATTCCTTATTGTAAATATGGTCAAAACTCATGGTTAGGGAGGTATAAGGTCCTAGGAGTGAACCTACTGTTGTTGATATAGCTGTCTTCTGAGAGGCTCTACCAGATCCTTACAAATACAGAGGCGGATGCTTGTAACCAGCCACTGGACTGAGTGCAGGGTCCCCAATGGAGGAGTTAGAGAAAGTACTGAAGGAGCTGAAGGGGTTTGCAACTCCATAGGAAGAACAACAATATCAATCAACCAGATCCCCCAGAGCTCACAGGGACTAAGCCACCAACCAAAGAGTGCACATGGAGGGACCCATGGCTCCAGCCACATATGTAGCAGAGGGTGGCCTTGTCAGGCATCAATGGGAGGAGAGGTTCTTGATTCTATGAAGGCTCGATAGATGTCCCATTGTAGGGGAATTAGAGGGCAGAGAGGCGGGAGTGGGTGAGTAGGTGAAGGAACACCGTCGTAGAAGCAGGGGAAGGGGGGATGGGATAGGGGGTTTCTGGGAGGAGGGGAATCCAGAAAAGGGGATAACATTTGAAATATAAATAAAGAGAATATCCAATTAAAACAGAAAAAGAAAAAAAAGAAAAAGGGTCAAATTTTCAAACTGCCTTCTGTTTATTTTTGTTTATACACATAGATTCATGCTACTCTCAACTTTGGTCAAAGAAGCTTCTTATAATATTGGTAGTGGTTAAAACAGAGACTCATAACTGTTTAAAATATTGAGAATAAATGACAGTGAATACTTATCTATAAAATGGACATCTACATCAATCTGTCCCCTGTCTCCTCCAAGGCTAAGAGAACATCATAGGAGAGGTAGCAGCAGAATAAGAAGTGCTGTGAAATGCTGTATTCTTGATGCGACCTGGCAATTGCACACATGAACAACTTACAACAGCTGTGGTGATCTGTACAAAATTAAGCCAGTTAAAAGTCCAGTGTGGATGGGAAGGAGCTACATGAGAGCACTACTAACTGAAGAACTATCAGAAGTTTATGGGAACTATAGAAGGGAGAGTCACTTTTCTATGGAGTGGTAGCTCATGCTTTTGTAGATGACCACACACCAATGCACACATGGGAACCATTAATTAGATTCAGTGATTTTATATATATAATATATATTATATATATATAAGATATCATTATATATAATTATATATATAATTATATATTATATAATATAATATATTATATATATTATATAATATATTATATATATAATATATATTATTATATAATATATTATATATTATATATATATAATAAAAAGAGAACATGGAGTTTGTAGGGAGATGTGATAAAAAGACTTTTGAGGAGTTGAGGGTGAATGGGGAATTGAATTGTAATTGATATATTACATTTGTATATAAAATTTTCAACAAATAAATAAAATATTATTTAAAAATAATGCCATTGTAAATCAATTACTGTCAACATCCATGACCATTCTCTAGTGGTTATAGTTATAAATTGTTATCAGTGTGTTTATAGATAAAAACCACAATGACATGATTTCTTACCCATCAGAATGGTTGTTATCAGAACATCTAAAATTGCTGGCAAAGAATTGGAGAAAAAGAAATTCAGTCAATCACTATAGATGAGAGTATAACCCATTTACAGCCATTGATGAGAACAATTTAGAATATTCTCAATTACAAATACAACCACACATATGTACATATATAATTGTATAAACACAAGAGGATACTATCCAGATATGCTGTCATTTATGATAATGCTGGATGGGCATGTGTGGGGATCTGAATATGCCTGGCCCATGGGAAGTCGCACTATTAGGAGGTGTGGCCTTGTTGGATTAGGTGTGGCTTAGTTGGAGGAGGTATATCACTGTGTAGATGGGCTTTGAGGACTCCTATGTTCAGGTTCTGCCCAGTGTGGTAAGTGAATCTCCTCCTGTCTGCTTGTGAAAGACATAGTCTCTTGCTGCTGCCTTTGGAATAAGATGTAGAACTTTTGGCTCTTCTAGCATCATGTCTGCGGGGACACTACCATGCTTCCCACCATCATGATAATGAATTGAACTTCTGAAACTGTAAGCCAGGTCCAATTAGGTGTTTGCATTTATAAGAGTTGCTTTGGTCATGGTATCTCTTTACAGCAATGGAAACCGCCAACTCAGACAGCATGGAAGAAATATATTGAGTAAATCAGTCCCCCAAAAGATAACACATGAGTTAGCTCACATAAGGACTAGAAGACATTTGATCTTACAAAAGCTGAAAGTAGAAGTGGTGAGATAGCTCAGTTGATAAAGTACTTTCTATATAAACACAAAGAGCTGAGTTTGAGTTCAGAACCTATATAAACAGCTTGACATGGTGATGTATGCTTGTAATCTCAGGGCTAGAGTGGTAGTGAAAGGTGGATCTCTGGGGCTTGTAAGTCAGCCAGTCTGTCTATACTAATGGACGAATTCAGGTCTTACTGAGAGACTTTGTGTCAAAAAATAAGGTAAGATTGTGGAGATGTCTCAGTGGATAAATTGCTTGCCATGAAAGCATTGGAACCTGAGTTTGATTCTAAGCATACATGTAAAAGGTCCAGCATTATGGCATGCATCTGTAACTACACCACTGAGAGGCAGAGACTAGAGTATCCTGAGGGCTCACCAGCTAGTTAGTCTTGGTAATTAGTTAGCTCTGGTTTCAGAAAGATACTATCTCAAAAATAAAGTGGTGCCTATGAGATGGCTTGGAGGATAGAACACTGTTGCCACTCTAAGATAGGTAGTGATTAAAGAACACTTCTAAATGTTGACCTCCATGGTCTACACATGCAGACACATATGCATACCCACTCAGGCATACCATATACACATGTGCATATGACATGTAACTCCGGCCAACGTTCATACACAAATATATATAAACCCTATGTAGACAGCACCTGAGGTACAACTAAGGTTTTCTTCTAGCCTCCACCTTCATGCACACACACACACACACACACACACACACACACGTACATATATATAAAGCTTATATGCACGTGTGTATATATATATATATATATATATATATATATATATATATATATATACACACACACGTACATATATATAAAGCTTATATACATGTGTATATACACACACACACACACACACACACACACACACACAAACATGTATGCATGTTTGTGTGTGTGTGTGTGTGTAAATTCAGAAAGATTTTAAGAAGCAGATGATTGAGGAATTTTCTGTGAGATTTTTGTCTCGTAGTAATGTCAGAAGCTACACTCATATTGTCTCACTAACATGACTGTCCAAACAGGAGACAAACAAGGACAACAATGCGTAAGTGAACAAGGAGAATCCCATGAGGCCTCACAAAAACCTATAGGCAGCTAAGGACTGTTGAGGGAAGGTGAGAAGTAATCTTCCCCATGGAAGAAAACACCAATTGTTTATCTGATACAAAATGGTCAGTCCTGAAAGGACGCATATAAGAAACATAAAAACTGAGCCAACTGGATCTAACATTAATGCATAAAAATGCTATCAATTTTAAAGAAAACAAGGAGAAGTATATGGTAGGAAGAAAGAGAAGGGAGAAAATGATGTAATCACATAATAACCTTAAAAATGAACAATAGGGGCTGGAGAGATGGCTCAGCAGTTAAGAGCATTGACTGCTCTTCCAGAGGTACTGAGTTCAGTTCTCAGCAACCACATAGTGGCTCACAATCATCTGTAATGGAATCCTATGCACTCTTTTGATGTGTGTTTGAAGACAGCTACAGGGTACTCATATAAATAAAAATATATCTTTAAAAAATGAACAATAAAAGTTGTAAAGAAAGTATAAAATTCATTCTCATATTAATGATAAATTTATAGGTGATATATACTTGGAAACATAGTTAAAGATTTTCACAGACTTATAGAATTATATTTCATTGTCTGTATTCCTAATAAGTATTAAACACTAGATAAGGAATAGTTATTGATGAAGAACTGCAATCAATATTGACTGATGGACTTCTTTATGTTTATCACAGTATGTAAGTATGGCAAAGGCACAGAGAAGACATGTTTGTTGCCTCAGGGAATTGAGTGTTATACAAGGGGAACAATTAAAATACTTCTTGTATGCTTTTTGCCAATTTGAAGATGCTTAGATTTGCCAATCATTGCTTATTAGCTTATTTTCAGTTCTCTTTGCTACCATGTTCCTTACATTTTATTTGGAATGAGAAAATAAAGCTATACTGCTACTAGATGTGACAAATACCTAAGGAAGAAGCTTAACTCATGCTGTCGATGCACAATGAACACTTCATACTATAACAGCTCTACCCTCCTGCTATGACTGAATGTCCACTGATATAATAATAGATGTTTAGACAATTGTCTGAGTGATAACAGTAGCTTTTAAAAGTTCTGGACAAGATGTAATAAAAGAATTTATCATATATTGTTGTGTAAGTTTCTGGATATGTCAGGTGATGCAGACTCATATGATGTTTTGCTGATAGACTCATGTGGTTTTTGCTAAGGCAAGACTCATGGGAGGACATGTGATGTTTGAAGAAATGATAAATAGGACTCAATGGACAGTGACAGTACACTTGCAGAGCTAGCCTTGTAATGCTTCACTAGTCTTTGACTTTGCTGAGAGAGGCGCGGCAGAGAACTTCAGGCATCCAGGCTGGCCCTAGTCACACCTGCTTACTTGTGCTGATCTAGTAGAGGTCTGACTGTTTTTGCTGGATCATGCTACCACTGCTGATTCAGGTTTGGTATCCTGATACTACTGAACTGGGCTGATGTTATCTTGACAAACAAAGATTGGAATCACCTCAAAGAACTACTAAGCAGGTCCACATTCCTTTGTCCTATTTACCATTTTTTTTTCTCTCCTATCTTTGGACACTGGGCTAGAAGGAGGTTGAAGCATTTGAGAACCCTTATTAAAAGTAGGTTTAAAAAATCTAAGCCTACAGGTATTTTAAAATTTTGGTTATTATAAAAGCTTATTTCATAAATTATCTTATAGTGCTAATTATATTGATGTTTATGGGTAATGACTGTCTTATGTAGTTTAAATTAATTGGGGACCAGAATTTAGCTTCATGAGCAAAGGATCACATTTCCTATGTCTCTTATTATATAATTTGATTTCACGATGAGATGTATGTCTTTCACTGGATATGTCAGTATTACTTCATACTTTTGCTTGAATTTGATAACATCCAACAGTGAAACAATGAAGGAAGGAACAGTGCACGTTGTAGGTCTGCTATTGTTTGTATATAGCTTACATCCTCACACATATTTCATAGACAACCCATCAGCATCATCCCTAAAGTGCCATAAGCTAAATAGCAGAATTGAATATTAAACAGGAATTCTAGAGACTAGTATTCAAAGAAGAGATCAACAATTATCACATATTAAACATTTGGTATATATGACTTCAAAGCTGGTAACAAAGACAAATTACTGTATTATCTCAAATGTTACTGCTATTTTACATAAGCAGAGAGAAGATCTGAAATTCATAACTCAGTAATGTGATAAATTTGGGCTCTTCTTCCTTCCTTCCTTCCTTTCTTCCTTCCTTCCTTCCTTCCTTCCTTCCTTCCTTCCTTCCTTCCTTCCTTCCTTCCTTCCTTCCTTCCTTCCTTCCTTTCTTCCTTGCTTTATTTTTTGCTTGCTTTATTTCTTTATTTTTTTACACTCCAGATTTTATTCCCCCCCCCCATCCACCCTCTTGACTGTTTTACATCCCATACCTCCTCCCCACCCCCTGTCTCCACATGGATGTCCCCACTCCTCCACCCCACCTGACCTCTAAACTCCCTGGGGCCTCCAGTCTCTTGAGGGTTAGGTGCATCATCTCTGATTGAACACAGACCTGGCAGTCCTCTGCTGTATATGTGTTGGGTGGGTGGGTGGGGGCTCATATCAGCTGGTGTATGCTGCCTGTTTGGTGGTTCAGTGTCTGAGAGATCTTAGAAGTCCAGATTAATTGAGACTGCTGTTCCTCATACAGAGTCGTTCAGCTCCTCAGCTTCTTTCAGCCTTTTCTTAATTCAACCACAGGGTTCAGCAGCTTCTGTCCATTGGTTGCATGCAAATATCTGCATCTGACTCTTTCAGCTGCTTATTGGGTCTTCTGGAGGGCAGTCATGCTAGGTCCCTTTTTGTGAGCGCTCCATAGCCTCAGTACTAGTGGGCCTTGGGACCTCCCCTTGAGCTGGATCCCACTTTGGGCCTGTCACTGGACCTTCTTTTCCTCAATTTCCTCTCTATTTCCATCTGGGGACCCTCCAGAAAGCACCAGAGACCTGGGAGGTGAGAGACTCTCAGGACTCAAAGGGAGGGACCTTAGATAAAATGCCCAACAGTAGGGAGAGGGAACTTATAGAGCCCATCTCTAACAGGAAGACAGGGCATCAAATGAGGGAGGGAGGGGGTTGCCATCCCACAGTCAAAACTCTGACCCATAATTATTCCTGTCTGAAAAGTTCGGGCTCTTCTGAAAAACAGCTCTCTGTACAAATTTTAGTTGTAAATGATGCTATGCTTACTCTTTGTGGCTCTGATAAAGCATGCTGATCAAAAGCAACTTCAAAAAAGTTCATTGGCTTTGAGTTCCAGGTCATAATGCATCATTATGGTAAGTCAGAGCAGAAACTCAAGGTAGGAATCTGTAAGGATGTACCATGAAGGAATGCTGCTTACTGGCTTGCTCTCTCTCTTTCATATTAATCCAGCTTTTTTAGACATTCCAGAACCACCCGCCAAGGGATGGTGTTATTCACAGTGGTGTTATTCACAGTGGACTTGGCCCTCCCACATTAATCATCTCTCTTTATAGCCAAGGCCACAGGCTCATCTGGTCTGGGCAGTCTCTTAGTTGAAACGCCCTCAGTTGACTCTATATAATTGGTTCCCAATCTTCCTAATCCTTTAATACAGTTCCTCATGTTCTAATGACCCCCAACTATAAAATTATTTTTCTTTCTACTTCATAAACCTAATTTTGCTACTGTTATGAATCATAATGTAAATATCTGTGTTTTCCTATGGTCTTAGGTGATCTCTGTAAAAAGGTTGCTGACTCCCAAAGGGGTTGTGACCTGCAGGTTGGAAATTACTGCTCTAGGTAGTATCAGAGAAAAGTGGAAGTTAGCTAGGACAGGAGGGATTATTGAGAAATTTTACCAGGGTTCTCTTGGTACTGTTCCAGAATTTGAAATAATCAACAAGTAACGATCCTCAGATACAAGTAACAGGTTACATAGATCTAGAATAAACTCAGTTGTAACATTTTACTTTAGAAGAGTCACAAATAACACTCTAGGTATTCTTGAGCAAATCTAAAACCAAACCAAAAAAGAACATAATTCATATTCTAGCCAAGATATTATTCTCCTATAAGGAGAATATCTAACTAGTGGTACCTAATATTTTAAAACTATACTAAAAGTTTTTATGAGAAAAATAGTTTGGAAAGGGTTGTAATTGAGTAATGTATTTCAAGAGAGTAAAAAAGCAGTAATGAAGAGAAGCAGAAAATTTCCAATAAATTCATCTTCTTCATATGTAGGTGAATAAACAAAAATATGTAGATAATGTGTTTGAATACTAGGTGGTACTGTTTGAGGAGGTTATGAAACCTTTTGAAGGTGGAGCTTATCTTAGGGTTTTATTGCTGTGAATAAACACCATGACCAATAGAACTCTTATTAGGACAAGATTTAACTGGGGCAGGCTTACAGGCTCAGAGGTTCAGTCCATTATCATCAAGGCAGGAGTATGGCAGCATCTAGGTAGACATGGGGCTAGAAGAGCTGAGAGTTCATTCATCTTCATCTGAAAGTGCCTAGGAGAAGACTTCCTTCCAGGCAGTTAGGATGAGGGTCTTAAAGCCCACATCCACACTTCCTCCAACAAGGCCTCACTTCCAAATAGTGCCCCTCCCTGGGCCAAGTAACTATCACAGAGCCTTACTGGAAGAAGTACAACCCTGGAGATGAACTTTGAGAATTTATAGCCTTTGCCCAAACCTGCCTTCTCTCTCTCTTCTTCCGATGTGGATGGAAATGTGATTGGTTGGCTCCCCATCCTGCCACCAAGCCTCCTCCACCATTATGGTCACTCCCTGTGGAACCCTAGGAAAGGGAAAAACCTTTTCCTTTGTTCCCTAAGTTGTTTTTGTCTGTAGCATTTTATTGCAACAACAGAACAATAGAAAAGTAATTAGTATACTGAATACAGAATTGTGAAGAAATAGGTATAATTATCTTGCCAAGCTATTATGAGCTAAACTTCATAATGTTACTGAATAGCTGATGATTTTTCTATAATTTTTCCTTCTTAAAATTATTATTAAAATCCTTTTAATGTTTTTATGTATGATGTAAGATAAATATTGAATTTTATCATTTTCAAAGGTGTTATTGATCTGTGCCAATGTTGTTTACTAAAAAATTTTCCTCAAACTGAACTGAAATGGAAATGTCTAGTTTTCATATGAAATAAATATATTGCAGTCTATTTTTAGATTTGCATTATGTGGTAGAACTTTTTACTTGACTTTTCTTATTTTGATATCATTATATGATATGATATTGGGTTCATTATGGAATTTTAATTTTCAACATTTTAGAAAGAAAGATGTTCCATGGTTTTTAATTATCTTTAGGAACTTAATATGTGCATTAATTATCTTTAGGAGCTTAATATGTGCATGAACTCTAAAATTATAGGATCGAATCACAAAAACTGAGATTTGACTTGCAAGATCATCAAATTTACATTACATTTTGGATACAAATGACATTTTTATGAATTTAATTTTAATTGTTGCTCTTATTGGAATCATTGCCAATTTTCATCATTCCAAACCCATGAAATGAACCTTGTATTGTTCTCCAACAATACAGTGATGGTTTATACTGCAAAGTCTTGTTATTGACCTATGCTTGCATTACTGGATCCACCACTACGACCCCCATTTCCATCTACCGACCAGTGCAGAAAAGGAATTGTGGAATGAGCCCAGAGCCATGAGCATATTATGCAAGTACTTTATATCAGTGAGTACATCCCAAGTCCCTGGTTTTGAGACATGTCTTCCCAGAACTCAGGCTTGCCTTGAACTCACTATGTTGCCCAGACTGACTCAGAATTTTGATCCTTTGGTCTCATTCTTCCAACTATTGATATTATATATTTGTGCCATCACAACTGGCTCTTAGTTACTTTACAACTGTATTCAAATTTGTTTCTCTAGAATTTTCTTTGGGGGTATTATATTTGTTTCTAATACTAAAGTTATGCATCCCTTACAAAATGAGTGCATTGCTCATCACTTTTGATAGTCTAATATATTAATTAATGTGGAATTTACTATAAAATTTAGGCATAAATTAAGAGTGCCTGCCTCTACCTTTTCTGACATTTCTGTTAATCTCTAATCACCTATATAATACATATACTATACTTATTCAAAATTTTCCTTCTTATATTTGGTTATTATAATTTTTAAAATCTCTAAACATAAAATTATATTTTTTGTAATCTGCTAATGATTGGTATTTTAATATTAATTTCTTATTGTCATTCTTTTTATCTTGAACAGTCTAACAGAGAAACAAATTTCTCTGCCCGAAGAGCTTATTGATGTAATTATGAAGCACATTATCATTTCTTCTTTGAATATTATCCTATTTTGGCATTTGTATTTATAACTCTTGTTTTCACTTCCCTTATCTTGTTATACTCTTTAAGTCAAATGACATTTAAACATACCAATTTTGTTTTGATTAAAGTTTCTTATTTCTCTTCTATAATTTGTGATAAAAAAGGTTTTTTAATGGCTTTTTTGTTTTTCAGAAATTTCACAATTTTTATATTCTCCAGCCCAAAGGTCAACAATAGATAAATTTCTTAGTGACTAAGAAATTAACATTTTCATCACCTTTTTAAAAATAAAATAAAATTTTAATTAATTTTCTATCTTAAATTTCCTTACATCTATGCACACTGTGTTTTTCTAACATTTTAAGAGTTTAGTTTTGTAATTACTTATGAATATATATGAATTTGTTTCATATACTACATATACATAAACTATATTTAATGTTTTAATATATAATCTATACATATATTTTTAATTCCACTTTGTATTTTATTACATTTTGTGTATTAAATATTTTCAACAACACATTAATTACATTTTTCCATCATAACTATATATAGGAAAAATACTTTTCTTTTAAATTAGTTCTAAAATCTAGAAATACAGGATTGCGTGCTGTATGCTCTTTTCCAGTCATGTTTTTATCATTACCCAATACCCTCTTTGTATTCCTTGCCATCCCCAGATCCACACTGTCTCCTAGTAATACCACCACTGCTTTTTGTTTTATTGCAACTGCTTAGCACCTCTATGTCCACTTGATTTTCTCTATCAGCTACTTTTTTTTGTCAGTGGTATTTAAGTGTCTTTCCTGTAACACATTCATTTCTACTTTTGGTATTTTAGTCTATATCTAGTCTTTAAAACTCAAATATACTCAGATATAGCTTAATATCAAACGTCCTTCATTTTATTACTTCTATTTTAGATGATGTTGACTGTCTTTCATAACAATTTTTTAACTTACTTGTTTACAAGTGACTTACCTACTGCTTTCCTCCTGTGTTAAGTGGATTTTTTTGTACCTTTACAAAGAAATCTTTATATTAAATAAAAAATAACTAAGCACACAACTATAATATGAATAAAACGAATCATACTACTTCTCTTCCAACAATATCTCTTTCTCTGTCCTAAATTTTCAAAAAGATTTTTTTCATCCCAAGTTGGAAAGTTATTATTTTTAAAATTTTTCTGCTATTTCTTACATGTCACCCTGTTGAGTTTGGCAAGTTCTCATGAGACTACAGGGCATAATTTTTTCTATCTCTCTCTTAAATTATTACTATTATTATTATTTTTTTACATGCTGGCTGCAGTTTGCCCTCCACCCACATCCTCCTTCTCACCTCCCCTCTGATCCCTCCCATTCACTCTCCCTCCATTTTTCTTCAGAAAAGGGTTGCCTTCCCAAGGATATCTACCAAACATGGCATATCAAGTTGCAATAAGTTTAGACACCTCCCCCACTTTTTAGGGCTGGATGAGGCAACCCAGTATGAGAAAAATGGTCCCCAATTTTTTTTTTTTTTACTTTTTCTTAGGTTGCTGGATCCAGACTCTGGATTCTGGCCTTCCAGGTGGTTTCAAACATGGGTTAGCTCTTATGGAAGGGGTCTCAAGTTGGACCCCTTGATTGGCCATTCCCACAGGTTCTGTGCCACTTTTACCTCAGCACATCTTGTAGGTGGAACAAACTGTAGACTGAAGGTTTTGTGTCTAGGTTGGTGTCCCAATCCCTCCACTGGAAGTTTTGCCTGATCACAGAAGATTGCCAGTTCAGGTCCCTTATCCTCCATTGCTAGGAGTCTTAGCTAGGATCACTCTTGTAGATTCCTGGGAGTTTCCATTGCACTAGGTTTCTAGCCAGTCTCAAAGATGTCCTATGGTTAGAGTCATCTCTCTCAGTGCTTTTTTCCTTCATCCTCTCTCTGTCTGATCCCTCCTGTTTCCATACCCACACCCACCCCCACCTCCACTATTCTATTTCCCCTTCCCAGGGAGATTCATGTATTGCCCCTTGAGCCTGCCTTGTTACTTAACTTTTCTGAGTTTGTGGATTGTAGAATGGTCACTCTTTCTTTACAGCTAATATCCACTTATAAGTAAGACCATACCATATTTGTCTTTCTGTATCTTTACCTCACTTAGGATGAATTTTCCTAATTCTATATATTTGCTTGCAAATTTCATGATTTTTTTAACAGCTGAGTAACACTCCATTGTATAAATGTGGAACACTTTCTTTATCCATTCTTTGGCCGAGGGACATCTAAATTGTTTATAGTTCCTGACAATTACAAATAAAGCTTCTATGAACATAATAGTTGAGCAACTCTCCTTGTGGTATGATAGAGCTTCCTTTGGATAAATGCCCAGGACTGGTATAACTCGATCTTGAGGTAGACTAACTATCAATTTTCTGAGAAATCAACATATTGATTTCCAAAGTGGCTGTACAAGGTTCTACTCTCACCAGCAATGGGATTTTTTTTAATTCAAAGCACCTTATTTGAGTATGTCATGTTGGTAATCTGAAGTAGGCCATGTTAGGAGGATTTAGCTAACAACAACAAAAAAATCTTCAAATTCATAGATTGAGCCTTTTCCTTCCTCAACTGAAGTCTGTTGTTAAAAACCTAATCAAATTGCTATTGTATCAAGCCTGTCTAAAAATTGAGAATTTTTGCATACATACATGTTCCCTTATCTAATTTTTAAACTTGGAAGAGATTCATAACTGAAACAGGAGAATTCCAATAGAGTAAAATTTTTAAAATAAGTCTGTCTTTCCTTTCAATTGCATGAGTTATTTCTCATATTTGTTACTGTATGTATATTTGTGTAATCCCTCTTTTAGCTTTCATAATATAGGCTAGAGTAATTTTGGAAGACAGAACCTCAATTAAGGACATGACAGCACCAGGTTTGCCTCTGAGCAACATATCACTGTGTGTAGTACAATCCCTGGAAAGGTGTTTCAGAGTTCTGTAAGAAAACAGACTGAGCAAGCAAGGAGTGAGCAAGCCAGTAAGCAGAAACCCTCCATTGGCCTCTGCATCAGCTCCAGCTGCCTACAAGTTCCTGCCCTGCTCAAGTTTCTGGCCTGTCTTCCCTCAGTGATGGACTGAGACCTTGGAGTTGTAAATCCTTTCTTCCCCATATTGCTTTTTGTTATGGTGTTTTATCATAGAAATAAAACCCCGGTAAGACAATAATATCTTCTTTCTGGTGCTTTTGTTATTTGAAATTAATGCAGCACTTCCAATAGCTTTTTGACTAGTATTATCAACAATTATATTTTAATCTATATATTCTTTTGATATTCATCGTTCTTTGTATTCTCTGAATTTCTGGACCTACAGTTTAATGTTTGAAATGTTCTCTACTATGGCTGTTTCAAAGTTTCTTTGTATCTCTCTTCTCTTTCTGGTGCTCACATGTGTGTTATTATCCTATAGTTCTTTTTTCCTCTTCAGGTTTGAATTTCAGTTTAAGAAAATTCCATTAGTCTATTTCAAGCTTATAACATCTTTCCACTAGGATTCTTGTAACTTTTCCATACAGTAAGATGCAGAGGACTTTTAATCCAGCAAAAGCTGCTGTGGTAAGGGTCACATCTAAAAACATATTATGTCTGTGTGACCTGGCTGGAATGTAGACAAGACACACACCTTTCTTTAATCCCTATGGCTGGAATACAGAAACACATTTGGTAAACACCTCTAATCCTGAACAGTGGTGTCTAATTGAGGGGCAGACAAAATAATGAATCAGAGACAAATTTAACAGAGTGAGTCAGAGATAGGATCTGCCCAACTCTCAGGAAGAACAGCACATGAAAGAGAAGCTCTTTAAGAGCTATACAAGGAAAGAGTGGGAGTGACTTGGGAGTCAGTACAGTGAATGGAGTGCAGTGGAGTTGAGTTCATTTGGGAGTTCATGCAGTTCAGGGTATGTCAGCAGAGGCAGGTGAAGCCAGAGAATAAGAAGGAGCCAGAAGATTAGAACAAATTGCCAGAGTTAGTTTGAAGCCAAGTAAAGCAATTCAATATGAAGCTGAGAGAAGACAATTTGAATCAGTCAGCTTGAAGAGGAGTTTGAGACAGAATAGCTGAGTTGAACCAACCAATCAGAATTCAGAAAGAATTAGCAAGGGTTCAGCAGTAAGCCTCCTGAAACAAAAATTACATCTGGCAAACAAATGTGATATTCACAGTAAGTGCTCATTAAGCTCATGGGGGCAGTCTTTATTTCTGCAAAAGTAGTTCAATGACTACTTTCTGTTTTTACTGCCTTTTTAGAGTTGCCTTATTTGGTAACATTATTAATTTGTTCTTAAGGGTTTTGTGGGGTTTTTGTTTGTTTATAGTTATTATATTATGGCCTTCACAATATTTTTCAATATATTATATCATCTATCTAATAATTCTAACATCAGTGTCATACCTGAATTAGGGTATATATAATCCTTTCTCTTCAGAGTGCTGAACTTGTTCTTATTTCTATTTTTAATATTTCTGACTTTTAGCATGCATTTCAATGTTCTTTAAAGCTGGATATGTTGTACAGAATAATAGAAGCAGAGGATAATGAATTTTATTTGAAATAGGTATATGTTTATTTAGCTTGGATTTGTCCAATATTCAATACTTTTTGTAGTTGTGGTGTTCTATAGGCGTGGATCTGACCTGAGTACAGAAGAAACCAGTTGAAACTTCTAGGTTCTTGAGACCTGGAATAAAGAATTTAACTGTGGCTATACATATGATGGTAACAACATCAACAATTTATTACAGAAAATAATATTTCATAAGGGAGAAGTGCCCAAATGAGACTAAAAAGAATAGTAGTTGACTAGGCACCAGCAGAACATAGTGAGACTTTATGGGTCATTTATCTTTCCTCTCAGAGAAATTCCATTGGCTTTTTTTTTATCACACATGCTGTTTTCTTACAGGTAGCTCTGATGGGGAGAGTTTGTCAACCTTTTTACAAACTGACTTCTTTTATATACAAACACATAATTATATACATATTTAAAGTAAACACTTAATTGAAAGTAATAATAATTCTTAAAAATATGTTAATCTTGATGTGTTTCTTTCTTAGTGCCCTCCCTTCCCTTTTTCCCTGGCCACAACTCTCCAATGACAACTCTGGTCCCACAAGTCAATTTGGGGGAGCTAAAGGATGATGATCATTCTTTCAGAACTTCTTCTGTGCTGATGAGAAGCATAGTCCCTGCCTAAGAGGAACCATAAAACACCACTCTATCTCTATCTCTATCTATCTATCTATCTATCTATCTATCTATCTATCTATCTATCTATCTACTCTCTGTAACATAAGGGGTTTAAATTATTATATATCCCAGAAGATACTTTTTTTTTTTTTTTTTTAATAGTCAGAGTTCACTAAATGCCTTTGGCTGTCCTGGAACTTGCTATGTAGACCAGGCTGATCTTGAACTCACAAAGATTCACTTGCCTCTGCCTCCTGAATGTTAGGATTAAAGGCATGTATCACTATACCCAGCTTGAAGACACATTATTTTTTAAGGTTAAAAGAAAAATGTCTAGGGGCTAGAGAAATGGCTCAGCAGCTAAATATAACTGCTGTTGTTGCAAAGGGCGCAGGTTTGATTCCAGCACTGACATGGTGGCTCACAACCATCTATAACGCTAGTTCTAGCAGATCTAATGCCATCTTCTGGCTTTTGCATGCACTAATCACACATCATAGTGCTTGGACATATATGTAGACAAAATGTCCATCAACATAAAATAAAAATAAATAAATCTATTTTAAAAAGCAAGGCCTAAACAAGAATAATATGACCTTACATTGGCTATCTTGATTTATTTTACTTTTTCTTTTATTGAAAATACATTTTTCATATAGTATGTTCTATTTATGTTTTTCCCCCTCCCTCTAATCCTCTCAGTTTTTTACCACCTCCCCTCCTATCAAGATCCACCCCTTTTCTGTCTCTCCTTGGAAAAGAAATAGGTTACTAAAGGATAATGATAAAATAAAATATAATGAAATAAGATAAATAAAAACCAAACAAATTAGAATAGGACAAAAACAAACAGAACTCAAAGACTACAAGAAAAGACGAAAGAAAGAGATATAGATAGAAACCCACTAGCTTGCACACTCAGGAATCCTGTAAAGCCACAAAACTAGAAGCCATAATATATATATACAAAATCTGTAGGGCAAATAGGTAAAATAAAAGTGAACACACACATACACACACACACACACACACACACACACACACACACACACACACACACACTCCAAACAAACAAACAAATAAGCAAAAAATAAAATGAAAAACTCTGACATGGCATAACGAGACAAAGAACCTTCAAAATACAATTAATTAACGGAAATAATTTTCTGTTGGCCATACACTGCTGGGCATGCAGTGTATCCTTCAGAGTAATTTGTTTTCCCAGTGAGACTCCTTTGGAGAAAACTAATTTCTCATTTTCAGTGGTTATTGATTGGAAATAGCTTCTGGGTTAGGAATGGGGATGTGTGTCCACTTATTCATCTCTAGGACTCCATCTGTTGTGTGACATAGTGCATG
The DNA here is from genome assembly GCA_028551405.1 of Uromys caudimaculatus. Taxonomy (NCBI): domain Eukaryota; kingdom Metazoa; phylum Chordata; class Mammalia; order Rodentia; family Muridae; genus Uromys; species Uromys caudimaculatus. The sequence continues at coordinate 51,615,597 of CM052705.1, forward strand.
CCGCCTCACCCTCTGTGAGTTCAAATGTGCATTGGTTCTGCTGAGTATAGAAGGCCTGTTTGCTTAAGTTCTTCTAGCTCTTTCACTCTTTTGCAGGGTTTCCTGAGCCCTGTAGGGAGGAATTTGATGGAAACATCCTTTTATTGATGAGCATTTTGAGGTCTCTCACTCTCTGCATATTATCTGGCTCTGGTTCTCCGTATCTGTTCCAACAGCTGCAGGAGGAATCTTCTCTAATGATCATCTTGAAATTTTAATGGGATATCCTCTGAACTCAAATAAACACCTATAACAATAGTTCCAGAGGCTTTAAATATCTCTTTGCTCTCCTAAATTCTTCCTTTTACATTAGGCCTCCCAAAATACTTCTCAGCATCTGTATGTCTGAGCACTCTGATCTGTAATCCACTATTATTATGCTGAAGTTTTGTTGGTGAGGTGATACAGTATGTCAATGGTGAGTATTCTATAATATTAAAAATAGAATTTAGTTGTTTATTGGACTTGAGTTCAACACTGTAATGTTCATGAAAGTTTCATAGTGACTATTATGGATTTCTCATGTCCTTCCCTATTTCATGGCTCTTCATCTTTTCTCTTTGCTTTCTATATTATACCTTTACTTCCAATTTGTTAAAAAAAAGGACCCTGCCGTAGAAGAAAGGAATTTTCTTTTCCTGCTGGTTTTCATACAGAACTGTTCTGGAGAACAGGTATTTGTTATGGAGAATGACCTAGGCTTACATCTGAGTGCTTTCTTTGCCCCTTCCACTGCCACTTCAGATAGTCCAAAAATTCTCCATTAGAGACTTTGTAGGATTCTGGGAGAAAAAGCCTATCAAAGCTGGTTGACTCTTGTGATTTCTCATTTTCTATTTGTTTATAGTCAGCCTCTAGCAGGTCATCATAATCACACTCAAAGATTATGGCTCCAGCAGCATCTTCTCCAGATAGGTATATTTCAATTGCTAATTTTTTCCTTGAGGTAACCTCTTCCCACTTCTTTGATTTTGGAGTAGTAGTTGTACTATGACCTCGGTTCTCTGGCAGACTCATGAAATGCTGACAGTTACTTTATATTGCCTTTTCCCCTGAGTATAAGTGTGATAGATTCTAAGTACTTTGCATATTAAAGCCTGCATTCATATTTATGCACTTCAATGTGTGTGTGTATGTGTGTGTGTGTGTATTTATGCCTATAAAAATATGAATGAATAAAAGAAAAATACATATCATCTTCTTAGTATTTATTTTTGTTTACAGTCTCATGGCTATGAGCTATAAATAACAAACTTAATAACTACTTAATAAACTTATTTTTAAATTTTATGTATTTTGCAGGTATGTATGTCTGTGTACCATGTACGTGCAGTGTCTACTGAGGCCAGAAGAGGGCATTAGATCCTGTGGAACTGGAGCTTCAGAGGCTTGTGAAGCAGCACTGGGTGCTGGGAATTGAACCTGCATCCTTGGTTAAAGAGGAACCAGTGCTCTTAACTGCTGAGCCACCTCTCCAGCCACCCATGAACAGTTTTTATGTTGTTACCTTTTTATTCCTTATGTTACAGCCTCCGTGTCCTTACTAAGCACCTCAAATGTTGGAGGTTATCTGCATTATTAGCCATTTTGCTTTTATGTTAAGTTATACTACAAGAGTATAAAGCAAATTCCTAGGGATATCCTAGAGTCTTTGAGTATTTGGTGCATGTTGCTGTATAACAAACCAGCACTACATAGCCAATTATAATACAAGATATTTCCTCTCTCATAACTTCTGTACATTATCAATCAGGCAATGGCTTAGTTGGCTAATTTTCCTTCACATCTCTCAAAGTCTATAAAAATTGTTTATTGGGATATAGTTATTTGAGCATTCCTTTGGAGAATAAACTTTCAAGTTCAGGTGCTTGTTGTTGATCTAGTTTCTTGCCAACTGTTCAGCTGAGGGCATCAGTTCCTTACTTGGTGTTGGCCAGATGGTTCTCTTACTTCCTTGCCAAGCTGGTCTCTAACATGGTGTCTATAATCCTTACTGTAAACAAGCTAAGGAGACTATTTGAGAGACTATTAAGGCAGATTTCACATTTCATTTACGTAGAACTGAATCCATTAAAGTATCCTATTTATTAAAAACAAACCACTGAGTTTCATTCATTATTAAAAACCATGGATCAGTTAAAAGCATAAATGTCAAAAGCTGAACACTAATGTATGCTGTCTTAGATTTGTGTCTACCAGATTAGGCATGCTATGCTCTACTTTAGTATGGATAAATAACTAAATTATGCTAGCCATTAAGGTCATCCTATGTTTTGCCTCTTTATTTTATTGAAATAAACTTAATATGATCAGGTGACATTATCAGTTTATAGTTTTGCACAATTATTGTTTTTCCTCCTCATGGAAACACTGCAAACTAAGCAAAATTCTTACATGCAGGGAGGGAAATTTAGATCTAGCATTAAGTATCTACCTAGTTAGAACAAATTACTACATTTTCCTTGAAAAATTTTTGTCAATGTAATCAATGTGCCTAAAAATAGCTTTGTGCTCTCCCTGTGGAATGCTATTATGCTAGGGAGTTACAGTTAATAAGCTGCTGAATTCAGGATACTTTTTAAGTACAGTGACAAAGTACTCAATAGAAACAAATGATTGAAGCAAAGACTTATTTTCTCTTAATCCTTCAGATTATTTTAGTTGATTGTTTTTGGGAAGACATGGTGGTAGACTCGACTCCATCGGTGGTGGTAGGAACTTGCAATGACAGCTGTTCACATGGTGGGTAGCCTGAAGCAGAGAATGCAGTTGGGATGGAACACGGTTATCACCTAATAACCTATTTCTTACAGCTATGCCCTGCCAAGCTCACTCCTTTTGAAATTAAATACTCAAAAGGGGGATTAGACCTTTAAAACAGGAGTGTGGAGAGAATTTCAAATGTAACAGTTTGCTCCTGGCTCACTCAAAGAAGCTCATGGACATCCATCCCTTAGCTCTGAGCCCTAGAAGAATATTGAATAATAGAATAATAGTAGAAGAATAGAAGAATATTGAATAATTCCAACACATATGGTGCAATACAAACATTCTTATGAGAACTGGAATAATATCAAGGGGAAATCGGCAAAATAAGACTGACCTGTTATGGAGCAAACAACAAATGTGATCTAGAACATTGTGGTACCTTTTTTCAATTCTTCCCTTGGGGTGTCCAGGTGCTGCTGCACACCAAGTGGACAAGGATGGAGCAGTCTATGTCTTCCTTTGGGATGTCTGGCCCCCTACAACACACACTGAGAGGGAAAGGACGAAGCAAATACTGGATCAGGTGGGTCAGCAGGATCCTGGTCTGGCAATGAACACCAGGAACCAAGAGTTCTCAAAGATTTCAGTGTTACAGCTCTTTTACAAACAGTTTTCTGACACAGTAGTCACGAAACAGCTTGTATGCTTTATTGGGTAAGCAAGGACTATATAAACTCAGAAAAATAGTGGGAAGGGGTTCTTCTAAGGGTGAAGTTTCATTGGTTGAGATTTAAGGCTCTGGGGATACCTCATTTGCATGGAGAGGCATCCCAGAAGTTGAATTTATAATTTCTACCAAGGATTACCTGACGTTCCTCAGGTACAGTGTGGGGATCGGGCTTACCAGATGATAAAGAAAAGAAAGCCCTGCACAGAAAAGGAATCCTCCATTTTGTGCCAAGCTCAGGGGAGCTATCTAGACCTGGTAGACTTCTACCATAAGTAGCAGGGTCTCCCAACAGAACGTGAGATATCGTTTGAGCTCTAACAGGTTGACACAGGTTTTCTCTACCACTCTGCCATTTACAACACTAGTCGTTTCTCTCTTAGACTGCCTCTTTTGATGCCTGCACCTTTCTTCACAGTCCTGACAGCCCCAATATCCTAGAGTTTCCACTATTATTTCATGGCCTGTTCAAAGCCTATCCAGAGGGGTCTGTCTCTATTATACACTGCTTGACTTTGTAGTATCTGGGCCCATTTGGACCACAGTTGTAGCAACCTCTCAGATTCTGTGAAACGGAACTCAGAAAAGCACTTTGCTGACAGCCCTTTTCCAAGGCATCGAAGGAGAACTTTGTTTTCACACACTCTCTTTTTAAAATGACATTGTCATCAAACAAGTTTAAATTTTCACTCTGTATTGAAAAGACTCTGTAGTCTTTAAGATACCTTCATGTTGCCTTGGGGGCAGTGAGTAGATTTTCTTCAAAAGTATTTCTCTCCAGCAATTATGGTTGCTTTTTCTATTCCCCATTGTGCGTGGCTTTAAAGGTGCCATGCTCCTTTCCTTGTCAGACTATGTACTTTTCATTTCATTCTGTTTCACATTTTGGTCCTGATTGGTAATAGAAACAGGCAAAAGTGGCCATAACCATGCATCCTCAGCCTAAATTGTACACCGCCTTATAATTCATTTGTCAAATAAATGTTACTTATACATTCATCATCACTCAGATTGCAGGACATGTATGAAACAGGCAGATTCTTTTTCAGAATGCAACATAAATGCAATTTACCAGATTCCTGGTAGAATTCTTGATCCTATCTTAAACACCAGGCATACAGTCTTTACAACCTGTGTTACTATCAGTATTCTCTCATCTCTTCTTGCCCTCTCCTTTTTCCATACCCTTTTGCTCCTCCCCACCATTTTCTCCTTAGTTCTCATCCTCTCCTTTGCTTTCCCCTCCCCTGTCTCTTCCCACATCTCTCTGTCCTAGCGCCAGTGTCTCTTAATGTCCTTGAACATAAGAATTTTCTATTTACTGGCCTTTGGTCTCCAGCTCTTGCATCATCTGTTCCCCAGGTTCTCAAATCTTCAACCTGAATGAGTTAAATTAAATTGCACTACTTCCCTGGTTCTGATGCCTTTATTCTTATTTTTATTTTATTTTATTTTTTTTCCTTTTTTTAATTTTTTTTATTTTTGATACTTTATTTACATTTCCAATGTTTCCCCTTTTCTGGGTCTCCTCTTTGGAAACCTCCTATCCCCTCCCCCTCCCCGCCTCTGTGAGGGAATTCCTCCTCCCACCTACCTGCCCACCCATCCCCATATTCCCACCTTGACATTCCCCATTACTGGGGCCTCTAGCACCCTCAGGCCCAAAGTCCTCTCCTTTCTCCCTGATGGCCATCGAGGTGATTCCTCTGCGTCATATGTACTCCAAACCATGGGTCAATAGATGTGTATTCTTTGGTTAGTGGTCTGAACTCCAGGACGACCAGGGGGAGGGTCAGGCCCACTGACACTCTTGCTCCCTCCATGGGGCTTCCAATTCCCTCCGCTTCTTCAGACCTTTCTCCAACCCCTCCATCTGGTGCCTCACTCTCAGTCCAGCGGTTACTGTTAAGTGAAACTTGGACATTCTGAAATTTTGGGCTAATATCCACTTATCAGTGAGT
>CM052705.1:51621532-51638253 GCA_028551405.1 Uromys caudimaculatus
TTTATGTTCATCTCTTTCTTTAGGTTAGGGAAGTTTTCCTCTATAATTTTATTGAAGATATTTGCTCGACCTTTAAGTTGGGAATCTTCATTCTCTTCTATACCTATTATCCTTAGGTTCTGTCTTCTCATTGTGTCCTGGATTTCATGGATGTTTTGGGTCAGAAGCTTTTTGCATTTTGCATTTTCTTTTACTGTTGTGTCGATATTATCTATGGTATCTTCTGCTCCTGAGATTCTCTCTTCTTCTTGTATTCTGTTGGTGATGCTTACATCAGTGGTTCCTGATCTCTTTCCTAGGTTTTCTAACTCCAGGGTTGTCTTCCTTTGTGATTTCTTTATTGTTTCTATTTCTATTTTTATCTCCTGAATAGATTTGAGCATTTCCTTTGTCTGTTTGATTATGTTTTCTTGCAATTCTCCCTGTTTGTTTGTGTTTTCCTGTAATTCTTTAATGTATTTTTGCATTTCCTCTTGAAAGGCTTCTTCTTGTTTATCCCTGTTCTCTTGCATTTCTTTAAGGTTGTTATTCATTTCTTTCTTAACGTCTTCTATCATCCTCATGAGAAATGATTTTAAATTTGAGTCTTGCTTTTCTGGTGTGTTGGGGTATCCAGGGCTTGCTGTGGTGGGAGAGCTGGGTTCTGATGGTGCCGAGTACTCTTGGTTTCTGTTCTTTATGTTCTTGCCCTTGCCTTTTGCCATGTTGTTGGCTCTGTTGTTAGCTGATCTTACTCTGGTTGTGGCTTGCCCCTCCTGCATGTCTCTGTGTCAGTACTCCTTGAAGACCAGCTCTCTCAGAGGTGTTTGGGTTTGGAGAGCTGTGGCACCGGGTCTGTTCTCCGTCCCTGTGTCTCTTGGGTTCGGGGCAGTACCTGATGAGCTGTGGGGTGTGTCTTTGGCCCTCTCCCGGCTTCTCTCCAAGCTCCTGAGAGGGATCTTTGTCTCGGTGCTAATTTGCTGTGGAGCCCTGTGGCCCAAGCTGAGGTTCCCAGCCACCACTGGAAGTTGCTGTCCGTTAGTCTCTGTGGCACGCGGAAACTGGGCGGAATCAGTGAGCTCTGGGGCTCGTGTTACCCCCGCTCGGGGCTTTTCAGCGTCGGTCCCTGTGTCTCACGGTTTCGGGGCAGTTCCTGGTGAGCTGTGGGGCGTGTCTTTGGCCCTCTCCTGGCTTTTCCGAGCTCCTGAGAGGGATCTTTGTCCCGGCGCTAATTTGCTATATCTCTGATGTCTTTAAATTTGGAGTAAGGCATGCCATAGGCACCCCCTGGGTCTTCAATGGAGTGGTTTGTCTTTCTGTTAATCAATCCACATTATTACATGTGCTAAGCCCTTTAATAAGTCACTTATCATTTGTCTTTCCCCTACCAACCCCTGCTTTGTTTGTGTGTCTCTGGAGAATTCTAAATAATATAAAGCTTTAGAATTGTTACTATTTTTAAGGCAGTAAATAGAATTCCAAGTCAGGACTCTAAGTCAGTCAGCTTAGATGAATTCCGAGATACATTCCTTTCTGTCTTAGCGTTTATTCCTAATGATACCCTACATACTCCCTCCCTATTGCACTGATACAAATTGTGAAAATTATTTTCATGTATATAGTATATATTCTAGGGTCAGACTTTGTTCTTTTCTCAAAAGCTGGGTCTAGATGAATGTCTAAAATACATGAAAGATGTGACTGTTGATGTGGTAGGTCTTGAAAGAAGTCTGTTTTTGTTGTTGTTTTGTTTCCTACAAGGTCACATGCATTTTACTAAAGAGAAGTAAATCTACTCAGACAAGAGGTTCTTGCTATGAGAATTTTGGTATTCTTTGAAATCCATTCAATATTTATACCTCAATTTTCCACCTTCCTCTGTAAATGTCAGAGAAGTACTATAAGAAACATGGAGAAGTTAAAAAATGGGATTTATATTTAATTCACTCGTAGTATCAGATTTGGGTTTGGTTTTGAACAATTTCTAACTTTCAGGGAAAAGCAACCAAGTATTCTTTCTGACAAAATTGGAGATTGTCCTCATTCATTGTTCATGCATTGAGAAGGGAAAGCCCAATCTCATCACTTATATTGTCTAGTTTCTCCAGTGTAGTTAAAACTGCCAGTCATTTCATCTTCTTCTCCTCCTTTTTATACTTCTTAATACAATTTAAATTGAAATGTTAGTATGTTCTGGGCCATACCTATAATCTGAGCACTCATTCTTAGCATACAAATGTGTTTGCCTCAAATTCATATTCTAGAATCCTAATATCAAGGCAATGACACTAGGAAGTGAGGTCTCTGGAATGTAATTAGGTGGATTCTTAATGGATGGCATCAGTGCTCTTATAAATGAGGCCATGCATTTGAAGGGAGCATACAAGGTTACCTGGGAAGGTTTGGAAGCTGAAAGGGCAGGTGGGATGTAATTCTATTATAATCTAAAAAAGAAGAAAAAAAAAGTAGCCTAGAAGAAAGTGACCTAGGAAAACTTCCTTGCTCCTTGTTCTTCATAACATGTGAAGGCACAGGAAAGAGACACCATCCATTATGATGTGGCCCTCATTGAACATACTACTTTTTGGTGCCTTGATTTTGGACTTCCCAGCCCATAGAACTGTGAAAATAGGTGCTTGTTGTTTATAAGCCACCACTTTACAGTGTCTTGTTGCGGAAGCATATGTTGTCACTTAAACCAATAGATACCCAACTCTGGATAAGTCAAGAGGAAAAAAAAACTATTTGCTAATCACATATTATGGTAGAATGCTATCCTATTTATGATTGACAATTAGATTATTAATGCTTTCAATATTTATGCTTTATAGAAACAGGTTTAGTTTCAGGTTCAGTTACAGTCCCTTGAATTCACTTCCGGTGCCCCAAACTGGGTCGTTTAGGTTTGGTGAGGAAAACAGAGCTTCTCCATGCATCCCAAGAATCAGTGGTTTAATGTGGAAATGAAGGCTGGCATGATTTTGCATACTGCTGATTAATATTTTGACTGCAAACTGCAGCAGGAGGAAAGGAGAAATTCTGTCATCAGTCATAGGATTCTGAAGCAAAGGCATCCACACACAGGAAATACCATTTGGGCTATCTCTGTATATAAGCAACACACAGTGGAACCTCACAAGGAAACAGAGGACGCCCCAGTGTTACTGGAGTCTTGATGCTTCAGCACAATAGCCTCTAAACAATAGCAGCTTCTGTGTCATTTCTACAGGACAACTAATTCCTGAGGAGCCATCATTGCTAGACTACAGTGTGAAATTGCAGGGCAGAAAAGGGATCCCTGTGACAAAGCATATAAATATTCATAGCAGTTCAGTTTGCATATCCTAAACCAAACCTTTGAAATTCAAAATGCACTAAATTACTAAATTGCAAAGTTGTTTTTTTTTTTTTTTTTTTTGGAGGGGTGAAAAACCCTCCAAAACCAGTACCAGGCTTTTAGAGTGGATTGCAGTCAAAACAACAGTGAATTAAAAATGTATACATTTTGCATATTGCCAAACTACGCATTTGATGTATATTTGAAGTATGAATTTTGTACTTAGATTAAGAGTGAATATGTATGTATTTATGTACATATATTTGAAAATCCAAAAAGAATTAAAAATCTTAAATCTTAAATATTTCTAGTCCCAATAATTTGTAAAAAAGGACAATTAAAATGTAATTGTCAAGTTTTAAAAGAAAAATTTAGCTCATTTAGTACTTTTTATATATGATATGATTTTCTGAATGTTCAGATATAAAATACCTATAGTCTTCTCTAAAAACACTATAATAACATTTTGATTATTCTGTGTCAGATATTATACTATAGTATAGAATACAGATTTGAATAAGTCTTATTTATTACTTTAAAATTTCATAATGTCTTTTTGCTGTGAAAAAAAAAAACCCAAGAAAATAAATTTAAAAGAAAGAATGGTTTATTTTGGCTCGTGGTTTAGCAATCATCCTGGCAGATATGAAGTACTCATCTATAGATGTTTACAGATATTTTCTTCATGTGACCAATCATTTTCTTCACTAAGATGCATTACTTGCAGTTGTGAACTACTATTAACAGTCAGGGCATTTAATGTTTGTTTAAAGATAATACTATGATACAACTAGGAATACATAAAGATAGCCTCAAACTGTTAAAATTACTAGCAATTTTAACAGGCCACTAGCTTGACAAGTTGTTTTAATCTTTGCACCTTAGAAGACTTATATAAGAAGATATATATATACATATATATCTATGTATATATGTATGTATATACATATATATCTTCATATATACTTGTATGGATTTAATTGTTGTCTGTTAACATTCTGAATAATTAAAATGTAATAATGGATTCTACATAGAGCTGACCTACGTGTTATTCTTTCTATATCTCTTATTTGCTCAAAATTCATCACGAAGGTTTTATTGGTATTAACTCTTTGACATATGACATCTACCTCTATGACATGGGATCAAATTAGAACAACTAATTTGGGGCAAGTCCTGGGACAGTTGAGATTAAACTACTTATCAATGGTGTCTTAAGAAGATTTTGTTCAGAGATGTTAGGTCTCACAGAAATCCAGGCGAAATGGCCAAGGTTCCTATTTAACATATCACAGAGAATGCTGGCTTCCAGTTTCCCCTAGTCCCTAATCACAAGGACCAGTTACAAAGTCATTCAGGTTGACATACACCACCCCCTACTTTCAACCTCAACAGAACCTGAGCTTCACTTTCCTTTAGCTTCTTTAACTCTTATATAGCTCAGCCATTTTGGCTACCTGGCTGTGGTCTCTTAGCCTCTTGGTGCTCTTTGACCCTAAGTCCTTGGCTCTTGCCTTTCTCTTGTCTTCAATCCCTCTCTCATGGCCCTGCTCTCATGGCCTGTATCTTAGTTAAGATTTCCATTGCTGTGAAGAGACACTGTGACCATGGCAACTTTTATAAGGAAAACATTTGATTGGGGCTGGCTTACAGCTCAGAAGTTTAGTTCATTATCATTATGGCAAGAAGCATGACAGCATGCAGGCAGACATGGTGCAGGAGAAAGATCTGAGAGCTCTATATTTTGATCTGCAAGCAGCAGAAGGAGACTGTCATGCTAGGCCTAGGTTGAGCATATGAGGTCTCCAAGCCCACCTGCAAAGTGACATTCATTCTCCAACAAGGCCACAGCTCCAATAGTGCCACTCCATATGGGTCAAACATTCAAACACGTGACTCTAAAAGGGTTTATTCCTATTCAAATCACCACATACTGGTTCAGTTTGCTGTTCTGTTTCAGTCTGGATTCTTCCAGATGCCTCTGGCTATATTCTCCCTCATATCTACAGTAAATCTTCCCTTCAGTCATACCTTGGGGCAGTCATGTTTTTGATTTTTCCTTTAAGAGACCAGGGTTGAAGTTGTCAGACTGAAAAATAAAGTCATGCTGAATGAACACGGTGATGATTGCTGATAATCTCAGCATTTGAAGGCTGAGATCAGAGAATCATGAGTTTGAAAGTAGCCCAGGCTTCCTAGAACAAAGCTATCTCAAAGCCAACAACAAAAGAGAACTATTTGCACCAGCCCTTTCAAAAGTAGCAAGAGCTGAGAGGGTATGCAGAAATGATTTTTATTGCATGCGTTCTATCCCTAAATGAATTTCTTCTCACATTGGTATGCTGGAGAGTTTTGTGGCAACTTGAAACAAGCTAAAATAATCTGAAAGAAGGAAATTTCAATTAAGAAAATGCTTTAATAAGATTGGGCTATAGGCAATTGTGTATGGCATTTTTAAATTAGTGATTCATATGGGAGGGCCCAGCCCATTGTCAGGGATGCCACCCTGGGCTGGTAGTCCTTGGTTTTATAAGAAAGAAGGATGAGTAAGTCAAAGGGAGCAAGTTAACAACATTTCTCCATGGTATCTACATCAGCTGCTGCCTCTAGACTGCTTCCCTGCTTCAGTTCCTGTCTTGACTACCTCCAATGATGAGCAGTGATGTGGAAGTATAAACCAAATAAACAATTTCCTCTTGAACTTGCTTTGGTCATGGTGTTTCATCCCAGCAATACTAACCTGAACTAGAACATTTGTCTTTCACTTATATTGACCTTAGGATATTTATTTCAGATGCAGGTACGTTTTACCTTAGGAATGAAGTATAAAAAACAAAAAGTGGAGAAAAGCAACTTTCCTTGTAGGAACAAATATATTCCAAAGAGATACATGTACCCTTCCCTTTGTCAACTAGACTATTAAGCCCATATACCCCATGAAACTGACATTTATTTAGGAATCTCAAAATGGGAGAGCTCAAAACCTGAAGCCTGGTTCCAGCCAAAGGAGGAACTTGTCTCCTAAAAAGAGATTCCAGCTAGCTGTGTCAATTTGTCAGATTATATTGCAGGAGAGGTTAAGAATAAGGCAGTGATGGGTGAAACCACACTGGAGCAGAATTGCTCACTTATGCATGTTTCACTCTTTCTTTAAGCCTAGGTCTTATGTTAGTAATCCAAATGTAGACCTAGGGGTAAGAAGTACACTAGTTTCCTTAGTCTATCTTCCTACTGTGGGCATATTGAATACATTTTGCCCTTATCATCACTTGTTTCTTTAATTAGTCTATAGGTGATGTATGGATAGATATCTTGGTAGGGTTCCAAGGGCCTAAGCATTGACCTTAACCCTTGCCAGTTTTAAAGTCTTCTGTGCATGCTTATTTAGCCCCATTGCTGAGAGAATGTGGCAACTGTACACTATTGTGGGGCTGGGTCTTAGAAGTCCACTGACCTCTTATCATCTGAAAATCACAGTAAGAAGTAGATCTATATCATAGCTTTCCCTTTAGGGGTATTCTTGTCTCCAGTGATATAATTTCCTCTAAATATGTCCAACCTATTAAGAAGTCTATCATTATCCAATAGAACCCAAGGATTAGAAACCAAATATTTAATACATGAGTTTGTTAAAAAATATTCTCTATATAAACTATAACAAAGTACTTCTGTACTTACATAAACCAAGGTTGAATGAGAGAGAATGAACAGGATGAAGCATGCTAATTATTCCAAAGAAAGAAAATAGGACATGCAAATGTATGAATTCTGAATTATAAAGCATTTTTAGGTAGATTTGTATGGCTATAAACTAAGGCTTCAGAGACAGTAGGGAAGATTAAGACAAAAATTAGTAAAAATGTATAAAGGAGATTAACTGCTATATGAAATAGAAGCCAATATATATTTGTTTCATACATAATTATTTTTTAAAATATATTGGTAAAGTTGGAGTGAACCAAGTCCAGAGATGAAAAGTTATACTGGGAGGCAATTACCATAGACAAGGTAAATACTGTGTAAATGTCTTTAAAGAGAAGGGAGCAGTATAAATAGGAAATCCAAAGGATTCAGTGAATGATGAGTTGACTCTGCAGAGGAGCAGGGGAGATAATATGCAATGAATTAGTGAGTTTTGGCACAATTAACAAGATATTAATAGAAAAGACAATTGGTGGCATAGGTGCTTATAATGTCTTTTATTTTTATCATAATCGAACTATGGAGTAGTATCAAGATTCTTTTTGCTGCTCTGAAATGGAGCTATTTTAAATTTGCCAAATGTACAAAATGTTCCCATGTATCCATGATACGTAAAAAGAACATAGTTAACACTGTCAAAATAAGAACTGGATGTGTAAATTTAACTGTTCCACAAGACCTTTCAGATCTGTCAATTAGAAAATGCATGTAAACAGTATGTCATGAATGTCAGAAAATGTAGACAAAGGAGTTAGAAATTTATAGACACCATATGAGCTATTTGCTTTCCAAAAGTCATAGCTGGCTCCCATTTACATTTCTTTGTTCTTTCCCTTTTTTTGCTTTCCCATTTAATTTACATAGCCTGAGCTCACATGCTGTATGTCTACTTCATAGTTTTCTTATTGGCATGGGCCATGTAGGTCTGGTCATAAGAATGCTATAAGCGCATATCAGGAATCTTTCAGTCAGTAAGTACCAAATGGAAACAACAGCACTATCTTTACATGCTAGCAGCCCTAGGTTAGGATTAATAGACTTGGGCCTTGGTCTTTGTTATGTCACTTTGGTGGGTAGCTAATTCTACTGAGACATCGGTTTCATTATCCGAATGACTGATTACCTTTATTTCTCTTACTTTTTAGAACATAATTTTAATATTTATTAAACTATTTATACTCACCATGTATTATCGCTATGAACTGTCCTTCACAGACTTGTGTGCTAAATGTGTAGTTCTTAGCTTATGACTTTATTTTCAAAGTTTCTGGACATGTTAGAAAGAAGAGACTATTTGGGAAAAGTAGTCATCGGGGCATGTTGTTGGAAGATGCGCCTCACCTATCGACCTTTCTTTGCTTTCCTGGCTTCCTGTCTGCTATGTTATGGGTAGGCTTTGAAAAGGGCTTCTATTGTCTGTGTTCTCACTCATTATAGATCTACAACCAATGATGTCAAAATATAGGACTGAAGTCTCTAAAACCATGAGCCAAACAGAGCCTTATTTTCTTAAGCTATGAGTTATTTTTGTTTGTTTTTCACAGTGAAGCAAAAACTGATTAATACAGCCATATGTGGTCCCAGTTTCTAGACTGGCTGAGATAGAAAGATTCCTTGAGCCTAGGATTTGGGAATGAGCCTGGATGCTAGATTAAAAGGCTATCTCAAAAACAAACAAACAAACAAACAAACATGCCCTTCTTTTTTTTTTCCCCCCCTCTGTTGTAGAAATATTTATTGAACTATTAATGACCTTCTTTAATCAAAGCAGGTTAGGTAAGTCTTTAGTAATTTCTTTTTTTTTTTTGATACTTTATTTACATTTCCAATGTTAAATATGCCCTTCAAATGAGAACAACAACAACAAACAACAACGAAAACCTAACAAGAAACAAAAGCCAAAAACTTAATCAACAGAGAACAGTAACAAAAAAAAACCACCACCATTTTAAGCAATATAGTATTTACTTGTTGACTCCTTGAAGGTAAGAATTTAATCCTATTCATCTTTTTATTCCCAACGATATTTTTAGCACCAACAATTTAGTAGACATGGAGTAAACTGTGTTTGAGAGACTATATAATTAACAAGTATATAAAGGAAATTTAAGATGCATAGGGGAGCACCTTCATAGAAGCAGGGGGAGGGGGAAGGATGGGAGATAACATTTGAAATATAAATAAAGAAAATATCCAATCAAAATAGAAGCAATAAGCAGGGAAAAAATAAAGGGAATTGAACTACTGGTGGAATCAAAATGCTGTCAAGAAAACTACAGCTAGGCGTGGGCTCATAGAGCTTTAGTCCCAGCACTCAGAAGGTGGAACCTGATGGATCTCTGAGTTCAAGGCCAGCATGGTCTACAAAGTGAGTCCAGGACATCCAGGACTTGTTACACAGAGAAACCCTATGTGGGAACATGCTCCTGCCCCTTCCAAAAAGAAAATCTACAGTAGTCAACAATTAATCAAATACCAAAAAATAAGGTGAAAAGTACACTATCAAATTGGTAGTAAGTACAGCAGTTTGACTGACTTAGCTCCAGTAGAACAAGTCAACACTTGGAAGGCAAAAGTTGCCTTAACCGAAGGGAAAGTGTTTTCCTCTGGCCTACATTATATTTTAGATAGTTTTGGGACTTACCATGCTTGATAATGATGTGTAAAGAATTATTTTGCAGTCACTCACTGGTTCTGGATTGTTTCCATTTGTTAGTTGGTGAGTGGTGGTATTTGGGACAATAAATACTTGATGAAGAATAGTTGATTCTAGGCTATTATACTTTATTTTTTTTATTGGATATTTTATTTATTTACACTTCAAATGTTATCCCCTTTCCAGGTTTCCCCTCTTCAAACCTCCCAACACATCCTCCCTCCCCCTGCTTCTATGACGGTTGTGCTCCCCCACCCACTCACTCCCACTTCATTGTCCTGGCATTCTCCTACACTGGGGCATTGAGCCTTCAGAAGACCATGGGCCTCTCCTCCCATTGATGCCAGAGAAGGCCATCCTCTGTTACATACGCAGCTGGAGCTATGGGTCCCTCCATGTGTACTCTTTCATTGGTGGTTTAGTCTCTGGGAGCTCTGGGGAGATATATTTCATTTTTTAAAAAGTTTATTTTTGTTTGCATTTATCTTATGTTTTTGTGCCTGTGTAAATGTATGTCACTCCTGAGTGGTTACTTGTGGAAGTCAGAAGATGGTGTCAGATCTCTTGGAGATGGAGTTACAGACAGTTATTATCCACCTAATGTGGGTGCTGGTAGCCAAAGTTTGCACCTCTGCAAGTATAGAAAATGCTTTAATGGATGAATCATCTCTCAGTCACTATGGAACTTTGTGTTTTAAATACAGTCCTCAGGGAAATTCTGTGTTTAGAACAGCTATTGTAACAGATTTGTATGGTTTTGTCCCTTCCAGAATTCATGTTGAAACAGAATCTTCAATTAAACCTGGAGAGGTTGGGCCTTCAAAATATGAAAGTTGACTTGGTGTCCCTATAAAATGACTTACCACAAAGAACTGGCCACTTTTCTTCCTTCTTCTTTTCACTATGTGAATACATGGCATTTTTGACTGCCAGAGGATGCAGCAACTAGCTTGTAAGGATCAAGGCACCCACCCAATCTGCCAGTTCCTTGATCACGAGCATCCTAGATCCCAGAAGCACAAGAAAGAAAATTCTTCTTGTTTATAACCTCCCAAGAAATTAGAATATGTGAAATGGAACAAGACACTAAGCTTCTTCCATGAACACTCATTCAAATCACACTCACTCAGGCTGACCTAAAACCCAAGGTCCTCCTCTTAACTCTGCTTGCTAAATGACCATAGGAAATAGAGACAGGAAAACATTGAGAGGTAGATTGGTGTTTTAAAGTTTATCTGCCCAATAGAGACCTTTCTGGTTTGCAAAAACTGCATAATTTACTTAGTATTTTTCTACATAATGCTATTAGCACCATGGAACTAATTTTAGAGATCATAATGAATCATTTCCAGCACCCATATGAATAACCTCTATTCTAAAACTTGGAACTAAATAAGTGCTTCTGAGGGGTTCGTGGAGGCATAAGGAGGTTTCATGTGTGCACCAGCCTGCGGTCATGGGCTATCACCTCTTCATTTTTTTAAGGAAACCTTTTTGAATTTTGACAGTCAGAGACACATTAATGAATAAATGACTGATTAAAAACAATTGTAATTGAATTTCTGTACTTTCTGAAGGATTTGCAAGATTAAAATTTTATATGCAATTAAATTTGTGATGTGGAGAATTTATAGTGGGAGTTGATCCATAAATGTTCTGTCAGGGTCTACATCTGTAACAGTTTTCTCAGTCTTTTGTTTTGATTTAGAAAAATGTAAATTCCAATTGCTTTTTTTATTAGATTTGAGGTCTACTATGGGCAATACATACCTGGACCTGGTAATATACACCTGCTAAATGCGTATACCTTGGGATGTCACAGGCCATAGGGGAGAATCTACTACTGATATTTTGCTAAATATACATGTAGTCAAATTGACATTTATGTATGTTGTTTATATGCACAAACTGATGTGGTTCTCAGCTTTGCTTTAGTCAGAGAATCTTCTGTTTATAGTTGGCAACCACTGATGCAAAGAAGCTTAACTTGCTAGACTGTGGAAAGTAAGTGCTGAATGATTATTCCTAAATGGGAGCATCTTTACCACCCCCTTCAAAGTCAAAGAACACTATGGATGAGAGGTAGGAAAGTTGTACAAATCAGAGCATGGGGAGAAATGCTCTTAGGATGCTTTTCTGTGGTCATGACTATGACCATTTCAATTCATGCAGCATCTGTGGATATCCCTTTAAAACTTGCATACCCAAACACAAATATGGAAAGTAGGGGAAAAGTAACTGAGAACCAGGTTATCAGGAGTGTGAGGGAGGCCAGAGGGAAATGGGAAGGTATGAATGATCAGAAATACTGTGCACATGTATAAAATAATCAAAAATATGATGGAGTTGAAATGGTCATACTGTCACAATCCTAAACCTGTACCACATTAGAAATCAGTGAGTATAAGTTATTTATATATAAAGATTTTATTTGATTACTGGAATTTCAAAATAAGCAAACATAATCCACAAGTCCTCAGATTTTACACTTTTTTGGGGGGGTAAGGATTTGAGAAGAGGCCAAAGATACCTCATGCTTTTTTTTTTTTTCTTTTTTCTGTTTCCAAAAAGGAATTTTAAAACGGGAAATGGTTATTGGCCATGGAGTCTCCTTTCACACCCTGTGGAAGGATCTCTTTTTCTACCTCTTTTTGAATATTTTTCATGAAAGGAACGGGAAAAGTTGAGGGTGCAGCCTTGAACCCAGATACTAAAAGAGGCATTATGCTAATTTACTTACCATTAGTCAGAGCATAACTGTATTTTTTCCATTGGATATTTTCTTTATTTACATTTCAAATCTTTTCCCCTTTTTAGGCCTCCCATTTGGAAACCCCCAATCTCCTTCCCCTTCCCCTGCCTCTATGAGTGTGCTCCCCCACCCACCCACCCACTCCCATCTTTCTGCCCTGGCATTCACCTACACTGGGGCATTGAACACCCTCAGGCCCAAAGGCCTCTCCTCCCACTGATGTCCAACAAGGCCATCCTCTGCCACATATGTGCCAGCGCCATGGGTCCCTCCATGTCTATTCTTTGGTTGGTGGTCTAGTCCCTGGGAGCTCAGGGGTTCTGGCCTGTTGACACTGCTGCCCCTTCCATGGGGCTGCAAACCCCCTCAGCTCCTTCAGTCCCTTCTCCAACTCCTCCATCAGGGACTCCCAGCATGACTGTATTTTTACTTTGCCAACTTTAGTCAGCATATTCACAAGCAAATAATTAACAGTCTGTACATATATAACTAGGCAAGTATTGTTAAGCATTTGCCATATGCTAGGGATAATCCTAAGACTTTCAACTTCAATGAGGGCAAAAGAAAAGAAAAAAACAAAACAAAACAGATTTGGCTTCTTGTAGGTACTCAATAAATGTCTGTGAACTAAGTATTTTACATATAAAAATTAAACTAAGGCAAAAAAAGTTTAACTGTTCATGATCATGTAGTTAGTAAGAGGTGGATCTGGAATTTAAACACAGGCAATTCTTTAAGAGTTTCTTTGAAAATTTTAAATAATTAAAGCAGTTAGCCAATGACTTATATTTCAGGCAGGATATACTGAGGGCACAGGAAAGAAAATGAGAAATTCTATAACATCATCCTGTTAACCGAAATGTAAGAGCGCAGTGTATTATCAAGAGAAAGAGATATTACTTATTTAAGAGTCCTGTGTCATGTGAAGGAATACACAAAAAGGCCCTGTAGGCTTATATTTTTCAAAACCTACTTTAATAGGGATTCTCAAGAACTTCAACCCTCCTTCTCTAGCCCACTGTCCAAAGGTAGGGAGGAAAAGATGGTAAATAGGACAAGGACCTGTTTAGAAGTAGTGCTTCTGTTTGTCAGGATACCAGCAGTTTAGTTCAAAGAAGTCACTGAACACAAATCAGCAACAGTGGCATGATTCCAGGACCAACTGGGATGTCAGGGGTTTTAGCTGTGCCTCTCTCAATGAAGTGAAGATCAGCAAAGACGGGAGACTAACGAACGTTGCAGGGCTAGCTATGCAAGCACGCCATCACTGTCCACTGAGTTCTGTTTATACTCTCTCCAAGCCTCACGTGTCCTCTCATGGCTCCTGCCTTAGCTCTGCATCACATGGCACAACCATCAACTTCCACTTCAGGGTCCAGGACGTCCTAAACAAATATTGTTTGGATATAGAGAAGTGTTAAAGCCCATTTGATGTAGGATTAAAACATTTGTATGATTTTTAGAGATATGTTTATTTATGAAAATTTTAGACAAGGAGAGAGAAATGTTACTTAAATTTTCAGATTAGAGAACATGATGATTCCTGACAGTATACACTTTTTCTTTTAGTTCAATTCCAGGAATGATGTTTTTCCTTGTCCAATGTATCCTTCCTGGCTAATTTCATGTGTGTCTTACAAGAAGATAATACTGTGGATGCTTTTAATATTAAGGGTTTTTGCAGATTATTTATATTAAGGATTGAGGAGTACTTGTGGACTTCATTGTGAGAGGTTCATCTACTGTTCTGATTCAAAATAAGACTTGTGGAGTAGCCATCAATGTCTGATCTTTCTTCTTTGTCTGAATCTCTTGATTGCTCATGTCCTTGGATTACTGTAGAAGTTAATTCTTGTTAAGATAGTTGATTTATTGAAATATGATTTAACAATATGATTTACATGTTTCTTGAATGGTTAATAAGGTTAGTATTTTGGATGTGCCATTGACTTGCAGACTAACTGATATTTTCTTTTACCTAGTGTCAATGTTGCTGACTGGGACTCAAGCAATACTTTTGATACCTTCTATTGGTGGATGTGGGAGAATGCAAGAGGGAAGAAAAGTTCAAGAAAAGCTGTCAGTTCTGAATTCACTCTCCAGGATGAATACTCAATTTTCTATTTACAAAGATATCTAGCAAATAAGTGTAGAAATATCTGCCAATATTGTATGTTAAGTGTAGAGACAAAGCACTCAAAATTCAAAGCATGGATCTCTATATCAAAATAAGTTATATATTTCTTCTGTTTCAGCCCTTCCTGCATAAAAGAGAATTATCACAACAAAACCCAGATCTTCCTAATAGTTTTGTTTTTGAAGCAACACATTTCAAGGGTATGCCTTCCAAACTGAGCTGTTGATTTGTGTGAGTAAAATTCCAGCCAGGACCTCACAGAGTTTATGTGACTTTACAGAAGTTTAGATCATCATTTTTGACACTTGTGAAAAATTGAATGACAGTGGAATATCTTTTACTTTTTAATCTTTGAAGATAACAATTAGGCTTTGCTGATTTGTATTGTTCATATTAGATAACTAGTCTGCGTTGTTAATAATCATTAACTGTAAAGATAGTTATAATTTATTAAAAACTGACCAGTTCTGAGCACAAGGGCCTTATTTAGAACATTTAACTTAATTCTTCCAAAGAGGTAGACACGATTATTTTTGCTTTTCATTTGAGGAAAATAAGATACAAGAAAATTAAATATGCTTGCCTACAGTTGTATCATAATTGCTATGAGTCAAACAATCCAGATGGATTCCAACATGGGAGCCAAACCAACATCTGAATGGCTGTGGTACCTCAGAGCTAAACTAAAACTAAACTAAACTAAGCTAAACTATGCAAAGCTAAGCTAAGCTAAGCTAAGCTAAGCTAAGCTAAGCTAAGCTAAGCTAAGCTAAGCTAAGCTAAGCTAAGCTAAGCTAAGCTAAGCTAAGCTAAACTAAACTGAACTAAAGAATGGCTTTCACAGGTCAGGAAAGACTGAATGGTTAGTTCAGTGGTAGAAATGCTGAAAGAACAAACTCAGACAATTTTTCTTAACTATTCATTATGGGGAATATGTAATTAATTAATTCTGATCCATGCACCTCTATTTTCAATTCATAAATGCAGGCTACAGTTTAAAGAATATTCTAGAATGGGGACAGAAGGAGCAGTAGGAAGGTTGGTTATGGGCCTTTTGTTTATTGACTTTGTCTTCCTCTCGTGTTCCTTAGTGAAACTCAGTTATTAAATCCTATATTATTTAATAATAGGAATCTTAAGATATGTAGTATAAAATATGTCACCACCCCAACCTTTACTCAAATGGGAATAAAAATAAAGAATACAAGTAAAGAATATATGAGTAAAACTTTAGAAATTTCTAGGAAATACAAAGCAAACCTACTTACAACTTAGTAAAAATTTCCTTTAAACATAACACATATGCTTATATTGCTTTTTAGCATCACATATCATGCACTCACATTGCAAATATACATTTTGTAAGCTTACACATTTTACAGTCATAATTTCACATTTATATATACTTTCCTACTTTTGTAATAGCAACAATATTTTCATTTTTTTTAATCTCTTCTAAGGAATATGCCTTTCTGTATTAGAAGCAAAGGCAGTCGCCTTTCAGCTTAGCAAGTGGATGTTTTGCATTACATTTTAATGTTGCTTTGGAAACAGGCAATTAGTTAAAAGCTGGGCCTGTCACTGTCATTTACTGATGAAGAAACACTGATAAGGAGTTTCTTTTTTTGTAAATTCAGATAAGCTGTCCTCCCAAAGACATCAAGATAAGAAGAATCAATGTACACTGTCATTTTGACAAGCCATACTCTCCTGTTAGTTTACCATCTGCTCCAGAAGAGAAAACTATCAGATACTTTTGTTGATAATGATGAAAAAGAAAGGGAGTCTTAGGTTGGTATCTGAGGACAGCCTGTCAAGGCCCAAAAAAACCATAATCATCTCTTTCCAATGAATGTCATTACCCTACAGGGGGAGCCATGATGACAGCCATTCTTTAGTGTGGTTTGAAGTCCTTGTTAATGACCAAATTTTCAGTCTCCACCACAGGACTGAGCATGATTTCTTGCTTCAGTGAAGTACTCCAAACTATTTTTTTTGTTTAAGAGTGCACATGTGTGAGTGGGTGTGTATAGATGAATTCTTTCTTTCTTTCTTTCTTTCTTTCTTTCTTTCTTTCTTTCTTTCTTTCTTTCTTTCTTTCTTTCTTTCTTCTTTCCTCCTCCTCCTCCTCCTCCTCCTCCTCCTCCTCCTCCTCCTC
>CM052705.1:51638353-51671643 GCA_028551405.1 Uromys caudimaculatus
CTAACTTTGGCAATTTGTTCTAATCTTGCTTCTTTTCATTCTCTGGCTTGTTCTGTCTTCACCTGTGTTTAGCTTGTTCTCTCTACATAACCTGCCTCTCTATAACTGTCCCAGTAAAACTGCCTCCTCCTCTCTGCACTGCTCTCTCTTAAGTAGCTTCCCTTTCTTATGTCTTCTCATGAGAGTTGGGCATGTTCTGTCAAAACATTCTCTGATCTATCACACAATTAGACATCTCATTTAAAAATAGGGGGTTTCTTCTACAGACAAACTTTACCTTTATTAATATATGAATGATGATGGCCACTGCACATTTTGCTTTCTGACTTGTCTCCTTAAAGTGTGTGTGATTTCTGTATTCAGTGTTTATTGGTTTTGTTTTTGCTATCTCTGCTGCCATTGTCCACCAGCCACTAACTCCCACTATGACTCTGCTATGACTGCTTAGGTGGCTAGGATTCAGAATTTTTTTCATTGAGTTTTCTGGTCACTGGATTCAGTTTAGTATGATTCAAATATCTTTTGTGTGTGAGTAATATTAAAGTTATTTTGTGCTGTTCTATGCTATTCAAAAGGTGGCTCTGGAATTGGGTTATGGCTCTCCTTCTCTAGACCCAAGCATGCTTACTTAAATGTCTCCTCTCTGCCCTATGCCTGGTAAGCCACCTGATTTTGTAAATAGGGTATAAACCAACTAAAGAGGCAACAACATGTCTTTAAGATATTTTGTATTAGGATGGATTTTGTATGATACCTCTTATCCTAAGAACAAAATCATAAAAAAGGAGATTTAGAAAAGACATATTTTTAAAACAATGCTTGTTAAAACAACAACAACAAAAAAAGCTGCACCTCAGTACATTCATATATAAGAACACATCTCATGCTGACCTGAACATTGTAAGAGTCAGCCAGGTTGTATTGATTTAAAGGTATGAAGGGGTCATGGAGAGCAGCTGAGGCTTGGCATTGTGTGGCAGGTCTGGAGTTCCCATAGAGAGCTCGGGAGAAGCTATTTCAGCTTTGGAAATGCCAGTGCCATTTCCACCTGGGTCAATAGTTGTGACAAAATGATTATATTCTTTAATGTGCTCAGAATTATGCTCATAGTCATAACTTAAATGTAATTTATTTATAGGAATAGCTTTATTTATCCTCTTGTATGTGTTTTCAAGGTTAACCATAAAGCTGTGACAAAATGCATTTGATTGAAGACTACAAGGCAGACTGTGTGTACTGCTGATGATGGAGCGAGATAGGCGATCTAGGCCCCTTGGAGGATCTCAGAGGATTGTGAGTGAATCCTAGATATTGAGCAATGAATTCTTTGCACTGTTGGAGTTTGGTTTGCTTTGACCAGATATGGTTGTGCCTGTTTCTTCCCTCTTGAAGTAAACAGGGTACTGAGCTTATGTTTTGATATTGTAAAAGCCCATAATTATGAGATTTTATTTAAATTTATAAGGCTGTGGGACATTTAATGCTTACAAAATGTTTTAAATTATGTCATTATTAATATGGAAATTTAAAACAATAAATAAAAGACTAAAGAGTTAGGGCCCCAGCAATGAGTACCAGAAACAGTTAAACTGTCTGGCAAAAAGGCTGTAGAATTTACCTCCTCACCTAAGGTCTATTCAGGCTAACAGAGACTGACTGAAAAATATATGTCTAGCCTCATGCCTTTGCTCACTTTCTTAAGCTTTAGCACTTTGATAAACTGAGTCATATAAGAAAGTATCATATTCTGTAATAATGCACTATTAGGACCAGGAAAGTAAAGTTGCCAGTCTCACTATGGACTATATTTATGATTTAAAGATTTATTTTGATACTTAAAGAGCATCAATTTAGAATTGTTACTTTTTAAAGCTAAATCTAACAGGGATTCAAATGCAAATACTCATCTTATAAAAGCTACTAACTTATTGTAAACTGTTAAAGATAATTAAGACATGCAATTTATTTGTCATCTTATAAATGATTATATTCTTTAATGGGCTCAGAATTATGCTCATAGTCATAACTTAAATGTAATTTATTTTTAGGAATAGCTTTATTTATTCTCTTGTATGTGTTTTCAAGGTTAAGCATAAAACAATCAACTAAATACAAATAGTTTATTTAAAAGCACATATACTTAATAGGCAATCATCAAATGTTTTAGAGATGCACTGAATATGGCATTAAAAATATTTAATAATAAACACTTCCTGTGATAGACAGAAGTGCTAACTCCTAGCACCAACTCTTAGATCTCCAAAGAAGACAGATAGGGAGGGCACAGACCTGGACTGTCATGAGGCTAAACCGTTAGAAAAACTGCTGCATATCCTGCCTGCTACTAGGACCCTACACAAACTGTGGGCACTGTTGAGTTGACTGCCCAACTAAATCATGGTAGGCCAATTTTTCCTAGTTCCTCACTCATAGGAAAATTTCTCAGACTTTCTGGGTCTGGCAGGCCAAGGCCTATGTTGTCCTGTTCAGCAGCTGCAAATGAAATTCTGTCCTGTGTAATAGCTACAGACCTATTACCTCTTCCCACCAAGATCATGGAAGCCTACTAGGGTTTCTAGGTTGCTAGTAAGTCTCTGTCATTTTATTTTATCCAAAGGACATTTGGTTTATACTTCCTGCTATTATTCTATTATAATTTCAGCTATCCTTCTCAGATATCTGATAATGTTGATGCTTAAATGTAGCTTTGTAAGATTGACAGTGACAGGCACCTATCTTCTCCCCCAAGGTTGCAGCTTCTTGGTCAGTGAATATCATATATGAAAAGCAGGCCTTGCTTTTCTGGAGTTAATAGGTCTCCTGATGAAAAAGGGCAAATTCATAGACAAATTTGCCTTGCTAACAGACTTCATATTAAAGCACAAACAGGCTGCAGATGTAACTTTTAGTGTCCCTTTATTTAAATGAACAGATAAATTACCGGACAAAATCAACCTAAGGAAAAGGAAGGTGTACTCTATTGCTTTGATGAATACCATGATCAAAAGCAATGTTGGGAGGAAAGTGTTTATTTCAACTTACAGTTGTTGCTCATCATTAAGGGAAGTCAAGGCTGGAATTTACTTATCTATGGATAGCATCATCTATAGTGTTCTGGACATTTCTACATCATTCACCAATCAAGAATAAGACAGGAATCACTAACAGGCCAATATTGTGGGAGTACTTTCTTGATTGAGGTTATCTATGTTCAGATGACTCTAGCTTGTACTAAGTTGGCCAAAGAACTGACCAATACACAGGAGCTCATTTTGGCTTACATTCTAAGGTTCTAGTACATCATGGTGGGGAATTCACAATGACAGGGATTTGAGGCATCTGGTTGCACTCCATCCAAAGTCAAGAAGCAGAGGGCAACAAATGAATTTGTTTAACTCATGTCTTTTTTTAAAAAGTTATTTTTATTGTGATTTTATAATATAATTATATCATTTCTCTCTTCCCTGTTCTTTCTCCAAACCATTCCATCCTATATACCCCTCCTTTCTTTCAAATTCTTGGCTTCTGTTTTTACTAATTGTTGTTACATGCGCGCGCGCGCGCACACACACACACACACACACACACACACACATTCTTTTTATTTAGTTCAGGTTCCCAGTATGAGAAATAAAGCTATGTGCCACCTAGACTGGGCAGGTTCTCTCACTTTAACCTAATCAAGATAATCCCCCATGGGTTTCTGAAAGGCCTTTTCCCCAGGTGATTCTACTGAAGATACTGAAGAATAGAAGCAAGTTGATAGGTAACCTTAACTGGGAAATGGGATATTATTTGAAAGGTAAATGAATGGAATGATTAATAATAATAATAAAAGATTAACTATCATACACCCAAAAGTTATTTTGTTATTCCCCAATATTTTTTCTTTCACTTGTATTAGTTCTATTCAAGGGCAAATATAACAGTAAAATTAAGAATAATTTCTGGTGTCTTTGGGGAAATTTCTAGTAGAGCTGATTAAGTCATTATTTTGTCAGATTATTTGGCATATGGACACATATCCCTGGATGGCCTGGGAAAAAGCTGTGTCTTATTCCATGATTCAGTCCTTTAGCATGAACACAGAAAAACAACAATCAACTTGAAGATGACCCATCCCAAATTTTCTCTAATTATTAATGTAAATTGATTATAGTTTTGTGAACTTGAATTTTATTTATCTTTAATTCATCTTCGATAACACAAAGGAAGCAAACAGATCTTCCTGAATTATCTATCATTGCTGTTTAATAAGAAGGAGCCTCACACAATGTAATGGCTCCTGAAACTCCACTAGTCTATTGTGCAACATCTAATTATAGACTATTATGAAAATAAAAAAATTATTATATGTATGTATCTGACAGCCTGCAATTAGTTTGGAATTTCTAATTAACATATGTTTTACTTAATGGATAATGATTATAGATTTTAATTTAATTGTGTATAATTTAAAATGTTCAGCTATCTTTTTTTAATCTTAGAAATAAAAGTAAGCATTTGTCAAGTATAAGAGGAGTACGCTTTTATACTTTTTGTCCAGTATCACAAACATTATTATAAAATAAGTAGTAACAAAATAACTTTCTTTTGATAAAATTTCTGAATATTTTTACCATGTATATCTTGCTTTTGTATTTGTGAATATGACTATTATTTCATATGAGTTATTCATGAGTAATTTTTCACAAAGAAGGAATCAACAGAATAGAGAACTATGGTAGCTGCTATGAGCTGCATTAATTAGATATAATTTTACCTGAGTTGTTATTCTGAATGCTTAGATTTCATCAATCTACCCTAATTAAAAGAATTGATTTGTATAATCAGGTTACAGAATGAATTGACTTTTAAATCAATTGGTACCTGACTATACTTGCATACTCTTTGATTTTATATAATATTTGATAAACTCATAAGAGATTGTCTCCTTTCTAGTCTTGCCATATATATTATAGGTAAATTTCTGTGGCTAGAAAAACAGTGTGTGAGAAAGTATAAAGCATATAAAATTTGTCCTTTCATTTAAATACCAAATGAAACAACCATATCTGTGACAAGTCCTTCAGCGTGTTCTTTATTGCATTCTGTTTCAGCAAATCCAGACTGAATAGAACTATTGGGTTAATATTTATGAAACAAGAATAATATTGTTATGATTTGTAAGAATCAAAATATATTCAGTAATTTTTTACAACATATAACTTGGTATGTATGGCTTAAATTGCATTGTTTGCAGGGTGTATTGTTTTAAAAAGAAAACAAATCTGTGAGTTACAAAATGTAAGTAAAGAGACAGCCTTGGGTTTTAGGCTACAGGTATGTTCCCTGAAAGTAAGTAATGTACTAAAGCAGATCACACACACACACAGACACACAGACACACACAGACACACACATACACACGCACATGCACACACACAGATGCACGTACACACACACACACTTACAGAGAGAAAGAGAGAGAGAGGCAGAGAGAGAGACAGAGTGAGAGAGAGAGAGAGAGAGAGAAGAGAGAGAGAGAATTTTTGGCTTTCAATCAACAGTATGCCATAATAAGCATATAGCATTAATAATAAATCAGGTATTATAAATCAGCCAATTGTCAAAATATGCAAGAGAATGGTCATATATATAAGTACTTCACCATTTTATATAAGAGATTTGGGCATTTCTTGATTTTGGTGTCTATGGGGGCCCTGGCACCAATCTCCTGAAGATGTTGAGAGGAAATGGCATTGTATTAAAGACAGAAGAGATTTCACAGTGTGATTCAGTTAAGGATTTTGATAGGGGAAGATGAATTTTGATTGCTGATGTGGGGTCAATGAACTCAGGAACATCTTTCTAAGTGAATTGTCAGATAGAAGATGAGAATGATACTAGGAATTCTTGGAAAGATTTGAGTTGGCCTTGGAAGATCCCTAAACTGTCAGTGGCCTCTTGGTTTTAGAAAGTGCAAGCTAACAAATTCACCACCAAAGCTTCTAGAAATGAATCCATTTCTGCCAACAGCTTGATTTTCAGCTCATCAAGACACATGACAAACTCCTAGGTTACATAGGTTTTTTTGCTTGATAAGATTTGAAATATCTAAGGTCTTTCTGAGTAGATGATGCAGGCAGGAATAAATAATAAATCTGAGTTGTTCTAAGATTATAGCACTTTGTTACTACAGCAATTAGAAACAAATACACTAATTAATGACAAGTTCAACAATATGCCAATTATAACTAGTAATTGCAAAGATTTCAAATAAATTTACTCTGTTACTATGTGACAGGAGCACATAATTTTCGGGGAAAAAAATCTTCAAAATTTAAAATGTTCTCAAACTTTATAAGATTGTCTCTGCTCTTTGCTTATTTTAGTGATATGAGACTTGCTGCTTAGATTCAACCATCAGTAGGTTGGGGGTGTGAGAACCAGGGTGTATCAGACAGCAGGAGCTTCTTCATGAATAATTTTTTATATCCTGTCTGGTGAGGGATGAGTTGACATTTTCTTCTTTTTATCAATATCTGGCCCAATCTGTTATCTACTGAAGTTTGGTAATATAGTATAAATTTAGCCTCTCATTCCTAAATAAGCATCTAATAATTTCAATATTTTAATTCAAACTACTAGTTTTTAGTAGATTGAACTCTAGGAAGAAAATGTCAGGACTAGGTTGATTTTATACTGATTCTCAAATATAGCCTCATTTAAAAAAAAATCAACTTTTTTCTACATGAATAAACCAAAATGTGGCATTTATGTAACATGTTATGTTGACCTTCATCATCTAAGACACTGATCTTATTTTTTATTTTATTAAATATTTTCTTTTTTCATTCTCTGTCACTCCAGCCTACTTACTTTTAACCTCTCCAACCTGTTTACTTTTAATCCCTTATTAATTTGGAAGAGATAACATGCAATAGTTTTTATTCATCTGATAACAATATAACCATATGATATTTAAGTAGAAATTCTGTATTTTTAGTAACTTGCCTGCATGAGTTTTCTTTATTTTGATTAAAGCTTACTGTATTATTTTAAATTTTTTTATTAATTAACTATTTTATCTATTTATATCACAAATGTTGCTCCCCTCCTGGCTCTCCCTCTCCGAGGTCTTCACCCCATCCACCCACCCCTTCACCTCTGAGAGGGTACCCCCCTGGGGGGCATCTCCCTTCTCTGGGGCATCAAGTCTCTATAGAATTAGTGTCTTAGTCAGGGTTATACTGTTGTGAACAGACACCATGTCCAAGGCAGGTCTTATAGAAGACAACATTCAATTGGGGCTGGCTTACAGATTCAGAGGTTCAGTCCAGTATCATCAAGGCAGGAACATGGAAGCATCCAGACCGGTGTGGAATAGGAGCTGAGAGTTCTACATCTTCATCTGAAGGCTACTAATAGAAGACTGACTTCTAGACAGCTAGATTAAGGGTCTTATAGCCCACACCCACAGTGGCACACCTACTCCAACAGGCCACACTTCCTACTAATGCCATTCCCTGGGCCAAGCATATACAACCCATCACAATTAGGCACATCCTCTCCCACTGGGGTTAGATAAGGCAGTCAATCCTCTGCTACATATGTAATCAGGGACCTCAGATCAGCCCATGTATGCTTTTATGCTCTTTGGTTGGTGGCTTAGTCTCTGGGAGCTCCGAGGGGTCCAGGTCAGTTGACACTATTGGCCTTCCTATGGGGTTGCCATCCCCTTCAGTTTCTTTAATCCTTCACCTTACTCTTCCATGGAGGTCCCTGACCTCAATCTAATGTTTGGCTGTAAGTATCTGCATCAGTCTCAGTCAGCTGCTGGTAGAGCCTCTCAGAGGACAGCCATAATAGACTCCTATCTGCAATCATCAGAAATAGTGTCAGAGTTTGGTGTCTGCCCATGGGATGGGCCAGTCACTGTTCAGCCATTCCTTCAGTCTCTGCTCCATTTTTGTCCCTGCATTTCTTTTAGACAGTGTACTGGCTAGCTTTGTGTGTCAACTTGACATAAGCTGAAGTTATCACAGAGAAAGGAGTTTCAATTTAGAAAATGGCTCCATGAGATCCAGCGGTAAGGCATTTTCTCAATTAGTGATCAAGGGGGGAGGGCCCCTTGTTAGTGGTACCATCTGTGGGCTGGTAGTCTTGGATTCTATAAGAAAGCAGGCTGAGCAAGCCAGGAGAAGGAAGGAAGCAAGCCAGTAAGCAGCATTCCTCCATGGCCTCTGGATCAGCTCCTGCTCCTTGACCTGCTTGAGTTCCAGTCCTGACTTCTTTTGGTGATGAATAGCATCATGGAAGTGTAAGCTCAATAAACCCTTTCCTCCCCAACTTGCATCTTGGTCATGATGTTTGTGCAGGAATAGAAACCCTGACTAAGACAGACAGGAACAATTGTGAGTCAAAAATTTTGAAGGTAGGTTGGTGTCCTCATCCCTCCACTGGGGTCCCTAACTACTGGAGGTGATCTCTTCAGGTTCCACCTCCCCACTGTTGGACATTTCAGCTATAAAGTCACCCACACTGAATCCTGGGAGCCTCTTACATCCCAAGTCTTTGGAACTTTCTAGAGGTTCCTGTCATCCCCCACCCTGACCCTCCATTCTTGGCAGCTGCATATTTCCATTCATTTACCTGGCTTTCTGGGCTTCTCTCCTGTCTCCCCACTTATAATGTCCCCATTTCTCCCTCCCCTCCCCTCTCCCACCCAGGTCCATCCCTCTCTCCCTTTGCCTCCCATGATTATTTTGCTTGTCATTACTCTTCTGAATCTATTTAATCAAATACATATCCTGGTTATTATTTACTTTAGTTTATGTTGTATATAATTATGGATATATTTCTTTTTTGTAAGCTCATTTTAAATTTTTCTTACATTTTTAAAGTGTTAATTTCACTCAGTTCCTGCTTTTCAGTCAGATGTTAGCTGGTGATGCCAGCTGTTACTTATAGAATATATCTATTATATATTTGACATTGTTTAATGTCTGTTCCTTGCTACACAAGACAGAGTTTTAAGGCTAGTTTATCATCACCAAATATTCTGCCACAAAACTTTAGGAAGTTACTGTCACCAGCTGCCCAAGACTACAGAAACAAAACTGACAGTGAGTAGTACTTCTTAGCATATGGAACTATGATAACTATAAGTTACGAAGTATTGTTATTCTTGTTATTTTAGGGGAGACACAAAGCCTATATTTCCTGTCATTGCTTAGATTTCCAAGGCTGAAAGATGAACAGGCATTAATAGTATTTTCATGAGTCTGCAACTGGCATCCTACCATCACTATCGGTCTGGGGCAAGAAAAAAAAAGGAAAAAAAAAATAAAATGAAGTCAAGCAAAACAAAACTGAACAAAGCTTATAAACACCTGCTATTTTGGCAACTCTAAGTTTAATTGTAGAACTGTAGAGTCCTATGAGTTGATTAGGATTTCTCAAAGTGTGGTCCCATATAAGCAACACCAGTGGCAACAGAAAACTTGTCCATGTCCACCTGAGACTCTGGAAAACAAGCTCTTGAGAGATAGCTGAGGAGTTGGCCTTTATTGATCTCTCAGATGATTCTGGTGGAAGCCATTTCTTCTATACACCAGTGGAATTGATCATAGGATATCAGGAGTCTTCTGAGAAGAAATATTGTTTATTTTAAGCCACCATTATGGTGCTTCCTTTTTTCATTATAACCTGCCTTTATGTTTACAGTGAGTAACCTTGCAGGGCAAAGAAATAACCTTCAAATTGGCTAATAACACCAAACCAAACCAAAACCAAAACCAAAACCAAAACCAAAACCAAAACCAAACCAAACCAAACCAAACCAAACCAAACCAAACCAAACCAAACCAAACCAAACCAAACCCAGACAACCAACCAAACCTTAAAACACTCATTTAGATATTCACAGATAACTGGTCCCATTCCTGTCAAATTATCACCTTTGATTGAACAACAATAACAGAAACCAAACCAAACCAAACAAAAAACCCAACAAGTGAATGGTCACTCTTCTGGGTGCACATATATTTTTAATGTTGACATTACAGAACCACACCTGTGATGGTTTGTATAAGCTTGGCCCTGGAAGTGGCACTACTGGGAGGTGTGGCCTTGTTGAAGTAGGTGTGTCACTGTGGGTGTGGGCTTTAAGACACTCATCCTAGCTGCCTAGAAGTCAGTATTCTGCCAGCAGCCTTCAGATGATGTAGAACTCTCAGCTCTGCCTGTACCATACCTGCCTGGATGACTCTATGCTCTTGACTGTATGATAGTGGACTGAATCTCTGAACCTGTAAGCCAGTCCCAATTAAATGTTGTCCTTATAAGAGTTTCCTTGGTCATGGTGTCTGTTCACAGCAGTAAAACCCTAACTAAGCAATACCATATGCCAAACCTGAGGCCAATCACTTCATTCTGCAGCTAGCTAAAAAAAATGAAAGCAAATAATGCATGGCAAAGTGGAATTTATTGGGAACCAGTAATATATTTTATTAAACAATTCAAACATTTTCACTCTACATCTCAAAATGATTATATTTGGTTTCCTGGTTTGGAAAACTGTAATTTGATGACAACTCAAATATTTAAAATAAAATATATTACCCAATGAATTTAATAAATTCTGTTCAAATTTAAATATGAGTTTTACTAATGAATTTTTTTCTTTTTGTCACACAACTAAATAAATACTTAAATACATATTTTTCAAGTATCTGTGCAAAGGTAGTCGGATTTTAGCTTCTAGAGCAGTTCATCTATTTTTACTTGTACATGCGTCTTATGAACAATCTTCTTCAAGATGGCTAGAAATGGGGATATTTGACAGTCTTTAAAGAACAGCTTCTGCCTATAACTAATAATAGAGGATATAAATCATTTCTGGAAACCTGTAATAGCCAGTATTAACTATCAACTTTACAGAATCTTATCTTTGTTAAATTTATTGAAGTGGGCAGACTTGCCTACTGTGAGAAGCTGGGATGTTGGAAGGTGTAAATGTGGAAGTGGAGGTGAGAAGCAACATGCAGTCATTGTCCTCTGCTTCCTCACTAACAGTGTGATCTGACCAGCTGCTTTTAGTTTGTGTTGTTTGACTTCCTTGCTTTGATGGATTGTGCACTTAAATTGTGAACCACAATAAACTTACCAATTAAATTTCCAATGAGTTATGTAGTCACGGAAATTTTTGTCTAAAAAACAAAATGCCTCCCCCCCCCAAAAAAAAAAAGGAAACAAAAAACCCTAGTATTTTCTTATTTTTTTATTGGGTTGACTATTGTCTTTCTGTCTCCTTCCTAATGTACCCTATTAGTAGTAGATCAGTTTTTCTAACACTTGAAATCTTGACTACCTAGCCCATAACCTGAAGACAGATCCTTAACAATCGGTTATCTGTAGGTTAAGTTGTTTCTATTTCATGCCTTATAATGTGTTGCAGTTTTAGAATGCTCCTGAGTACCTGTACATGTATTTATGGCATATCTATTTCTGCACCTGATAGTCTACAAATCCAAAGAACAAACAGAGAACATCTTAACATGCATTGTCATTTCTACTCAATAACAAGTAATTTAATCTTTTTTGCATTTATTCACATTCACTATTAAGTTAAATCAAAGGCCTTTAATACTTGTATGACCTTGCAATTGCTTTTGATTATTTTGTAAAATGTTGGAGGATAATTATAATATGTAGACACTGTGTCATGGCAAGGGTTGCTGATTTTGTTATTTCCCCATTGAGGCTCTCTTCTGGTGCACTCAGTCGACTTCCTTACTAGTTAGCTCTGGAAGAATACAGGTTTTTCCTGATCCTTTACTAAGCCAGATTTAGTGAACTCTCTTCGATCATTTAGATTTAACCACCATACACATTTGTCATTGTAGGGCAGCACATTTTGTCTCCAAATTATTATAGTTCGTCTGGATTGTAGCTGCAGTGTATTCCTAACAAAATGCACCAGTGCATTCTTCTTTTTAAAAGACTTAGATACTAAGTTTAAAACAAAAATAAGAGAAAATCCCAATGCTAGTAAAAAGAAGGAACTATATTTTCCAATTCTACAGAAAAAAGCTCAAGGCTGGAGAAATGACTCAGCAGTTAAGAGCATTTGCTGTGGAATCATATGAACCAGAGTTTTGGTCCTAATGTCACACATCTTGTATTTCATGCAAAAATGTGAGCCTAGCTCTGAGGAAGAGGTAGAGATGGGTATCGCTGTAGTAGAATGACTGGCAGTGTAGATGAGAAAACGAGTGAGCGCCAAGGTCAAGGAAAACCTTGCCTCAAAGGAATGGTGGAGAGTGATAGAGAAAGGCATAGAGGCACCTTCTGGCCACACTTGCATATAGGGAACTGCCCTGGACATGCATATGTATTCCCGGTCTCTTTCTCTGCCTCCTCATCGTTTTACCCTCCTCAAAATGAATTTTGAAAAGAAAAACACCTAGCTAGCATCTTATTGTCAGATATTCTTTTTAAAGCAAATTAAAGAAAAACAAAACAAAACAAAACAAAAACAAAAACTTGCCTGCTGTGCGACTTAGCCCAAAATCTGAAGACAAAAATGAAGAATTGTTGGCTCAAGAAGGATATATTCAAGTCATAAGCCCTTGTTTGAGAAAGACAGTACTGTGACAAAGAGGCTTAAAAAGAGACAAATCTCAATCCTCCCACCCTCTCTCTCTCTCTCTCTCTCTCTCTCTCTCTCTCTCTCTCTCTCTCTGTGTGTGTGTGTGTTTATAGTGTGGTGACCTACCACAGAAGTCTGAACACAAAAAGCAAGTGTGTTCTATTGACATACAGCTACAGAAACATGTAAATAATAATTGTGCCTTCTAAACTATATAGTGATGAGTTTCGACAACTTCATACACCTGTGTAATCTCTACTAGTTCAGCTCCCTAAATGCACTGTCGTTCTTCTTTGTAACACTTTTTAACAAACTTTCCTCTACAGCAACATGTGATCCACTTAGTGATGATAAAGATTAATTTTCTATTTTGAAGAATTTCATATAAGTAGAGTCATGTGACATATATGTTTTTGTTGTCTTTCCCACTTGGTACAGCATCATTCCTACCTGTAGCAACTTTCATTTCTGTCTATTGTTGAGTGATAGTCTGTTCTGTAGAGTGTTTAGTGAAGGTATTTGTGTGCTTTCAATTTGGATAATTTTGATTAAAGTTCCTATAATTATTGTTATGTGTCTTTGTCTGGATGATTTATTTGTATAGAAGAATTTATCCATGTAAGTGTGATGGGATAGAATATTAAATATGCAAAGTCAACTCTATAAAAAAATCTGTCAAAATGTTTCCCTCAGTGACATGTCACCTTATCTTTTGTCCAGAAGTGTTTGAAAGTTCTATTTGTACCTCATTCTTGGCAAAGCTGATGTTATTCATCTTTTAAATTGTAGCATGTTATGGTAATGTTTCTCCTTGAATTTGTAATTTTTTATTTTCCCAATGACTAGTAATGTTGAGCCTTCATATACATACTTTGCCAGTTATATAAATGGAATTTTTCTTTTTTCTTTAATGGTAGTTTTTACGAAGCAAAAGTTTTATTTTCATGAATTTTAATTTACCACATTTCTCTTTTCATTTATGGTTTCTGCATCCTAAAATTTCTTTTCCTATTTTACCAATATAATCCCTCTAGAAATTTATAGAACTTCTTTGAATTTTAGGGCTTCAATATATTTTGAATTAATTCTCATAATAGCTTGCTTCAGAATAATTTGTTAATAGGACTTTAAAAAAAAATCCCTTAACTCCCTTGGAAACTGTGTTAGTTACTTTTACCATTGCTGTGACCAAACACTTGACAAGAAGCAATTTAGGAATAGGATTTATTTTAGCTTCCAGGGCCAGGAGACATGGTGCGTAGGACTGTAGCTTGAGTGCAGGTGCTCTCAGCCACCCATAGAAGAGGAAATGACCAGCTCCAAGGAGGATTCATGAGCCCTCCCCAGTGCCCAAGTCTAACAGCTGGGCCTCACATCTTAAGTATGGTTCCTTAACCTGACACCAGCAGATGACCAAGTGCTCTGAAACACGAGCCCGTAGGATTATTTCACACGCAAGCCACACAAACCACCTGCTATGAAAGATGTTGTATAGGTACATTTCTGGACTCAATATTGTTCCAATGACAAATATAAAAATCATTATTTTCATGCCACATCTTCTTAATATGTCTTGAGATCAAGTGATATAAATCATCTTAACTTTGAAAGTATGGGCTATAAACTTCCAAGTTTGTTTAATGTCTTGACTCTTCTGAATCTTTAAAATTTCCATATATATTAGGTAGTCTGCTTTTCAGTGCTTTAAAACTGTTAGTGTTTTATGTGGGAGAATTGACTTCTTGACAATATTGAGCCTTAATAATCCTGATCCAATAAATTGGCATGGCATTACACCACCTCTGGCTTTCTTTAAATCTTTCAATGACAGTTCACAGTTGTCACTGCCTAGGTTTTAGAAGTTTTAAAATTATCTATAACTATTTCACATTTTTAATGCTATTTGTGGTAGTATTAAAAATTTAAAGTTTATAAAATTACAACTGTTTACTCTTGTGCACTTTTGAGCCCTTAGTAGATTCACTGAGGACTAGTACAAGTCTTGTAGCTTTCTATATTACTTGCATAACTCTTGTTTTAAGACTTTAATTTACCTTTAGCCAGGCAGGTTGCTGCACACCTTTAATCCCTGCATTCACTTAACAGGCAAAGGCAGGCAGATCTCTGTAGGTTCAAGGTCAGCCTGGTCTAAGTAGTGAGTTCCTGGACAGCTGGGACTATATATAAAGAGCCAACCTTAACATCCCTGCCCCCAAAGACGAGTAACTTTTTCCTTCTGTTTTGTGCATTTGTTTTATCTTTGTTCTCTTGGTTATTTATAACAACTAGTCATTCTAGTAGAGCTCTGAGTGGATGTCATGAGAGCAAGCTTTCCTTACTGTAATCATATCTGGAAAAAGCAACCTTTCACTGGTAATTTGCGTATTACTGGTGGCTTTCCAATGCTGTCTTCTGCCTTTGAAGAATTTGATTTCCTTCTTAGATTGTCAAGAAAATTATTGAAATAAATATTTGGATACTTGGTGTAGACATGTCCATATTTTAGCTTGATTGCATTTCCTCTTTTTATTCTCATAAGAAAATTTGATCATTAAAGTCCCTTGGAGTCATGAAAAAATACCAATTGATCAAGATAAGTTTTTTTTTCATATTTTGTTCCTTCAATTTGATATTCTTTGAGGGTATTTGTGGTCATGTAAAAGATATTGAGTAGTTCATTGTTTTCTCTTTGTGGTGTTCTGTTTTGACTTTGTTTTTATGTCATCTTTGAATTTAGTGGTTTTAGAGGAGCTTGATTTCTTATCCATTTTGAACTTTTTTTTTTAATATTTGTAGCCTATACATGACACTCCTCTGGTCTGAAAAATGGAAAAATTTCAATTCTATTTCAGTTTTTTAATAGATATACATCAGTAGGTTCTTACCACAATATTGTTTGGTTTCAATTTTGATAATTGTGCATTTCACATACTATGTTATGTTAACTAGGCAGAAATCTGTTTAACATATGGTTGATGTTTATAGGGTCTGTAATGTCATTTTAAAATTCCAGATATATATCAGTTGATCTTATACCTTTAGTGATAAATCTAGATAGGGATTAATCTATTTAATGATTTTTAAAAAGAATTAGTTTTGATTTCAGCATTTCTTGATTTTTAACATTTCTTTCCCGTATGCTTATTTGTTTAATTTGTTCTTTTGCATGCTTGTAAAGATTAAAGGTTGAAGCCAGCAAGATTATTTATCAGGTAAAGATGCTTGCTGCCATGCCTATCAACCTGTGCCCAACCCCCAGGCTCACATGGTGGAAGGATTAGCTCCTATAAGTTGGCCTCTGATATTTACATGTGCATGTAAACCGTATGTGTGCTCATGTGTGCAAATTCACTTACATGTGTGTACACACACATACATATACATGCATAGACTGTGCACATAAATAAATACTAAAGATTAAAGGTTAACAAATTGGTTTTAGATAATTTATATTTTTAGTATATTTATTTAATTTTCTGTCTAAACACTATTTGCCTGTTGTGTGTATAAAACATCTTCTTCCTTAATATATGTTCAACATCTTTTATAATGTCCTCTGTGATTTCTTTGATCATGAGTCATTTAGGAGAGTGCTGTTAATTTTCAAAATATTTGATGATATCCCAAGAAACTGTAAAAAAAAAAAAAAAATCTGAGTTAATCATGTCAGTTTGAGAACCTACTCTGTGGGAGTTAAATCTTTTTGTAATTATTGAGGCTTCTTGGTGGTCCAGAGGCTTTCTTAACTAGGATTTTTAAATGCCAGATGCTCTTGAAATTTGTTGTACAGAGATGTTTCATGACCTAGTTGACAGTTGACAAAGTAATTCAATTAATTTTTATATGATTTTAAAATACTTATATCTGGGATGGTTAGATGTTTCAGTGAGTAAAGGTGCTTGCAGCCAAGACTGACAATCTGAGTTAGACCCTTGGATCCCATGTAGTAAAAGGAGAAGACTGACTCCTGAAAGTTGGCCTCTTACCTTTACATACATCCTACGTGTCGTGGTATCAACATGCCTCATCCCTCAAAGCAATTACTCAATAAATGTAAAAAAGTTTAAAAATGCTATTCCCTAATATATAAATGTTAGAGATTGTATCAAAATATTATGGATATATTTGTATTCTTTAGTGGTTTGAATCAGAGTGTTCCCAATATGCTCAGATACTTGAACACTTGGTTTCCAGTTATTGTCACTGGCTTAGGAGATATGCCAAGGACCTACATTGGCTTAGAGAAGGGGTCCTGAG
This sequence comes from Uromys caudimaculatus, assembly GCA_028551405.1. NCBI lineage: Eukaryota > Metazoa > Chordata > Mammalia > Rodentia > Muridae > Uromys > Uromys caudimaculatus. The sequence continues at coordinate 51,655,245 of CM052705.1, forward strand.
GAAGGGGTGTTTGGGAGTGACTGAAGAAGTGACTTGAAGTTAAAGATGGGTGTAAGCTGCAAGCTCTGTCCTCTGCTTGAGAGACAACTCTCTGGACAGACATCTAGATAACTCAGCTTTTGCAAACTGAATCCTAGTCTTTTATTTACATATCGATTCAATTATTACCTGAGGTTCCCTTTTGATTATCTCACAAATCAGCATTTTATGACCTTATCCCCTTTATTCTTAGAAACAGACAGCAAATAAATTTGTTTTTAACATAGTAAATGGATTTATAGATCTGCTTGCCTTTGTAAGCGCAGACATTAAGCTTGCTGGGTGGGGTCTGGCTCTGAGATTGCCACTTCTACCATGCCTTTACCGAAATTTGGTCTGTTCCATGCTGACCTTGACCTCAGAAATCTGCCTACCTTTGTAAGCACTAACAATAAACATAGCTGGTTGGGATCTTGCTTGAGATCACCACTCCCTAAATCTCTATTTCTAACTCTGACAAGCTGGCTCATTAGTGAAGTTCTCTCTATTCCTTTAGGTCCATGAAGCCCCTCCTACAATTTCTATTGCATCCTTGTATTTTGCATAGATGAAAAATTATATATTCTTGAATTCATGTTTTCAGAGTTCTTTTCCACAGCCTTAAAGGTCAAAGCATTTATTATTTTGCAGAGGAAGACATTCTTGCCTCCCAGATTCATGCTATTTTTAATTATCATGGAGTTATTAACCTAAACATAGAGCATTCTCTGAAGGAGGAGCATGAACATATGTCCATTATTATACAAATAAGCCTTATACCTAGCAACTGTCAAACACTCGTGGAGGCCTGCGCCTTGCTGGCTCTGATCCAGGGACAGGAACTCTGCCACATTGTCCCTTCTACAACCACGCAGGACTTGACAGAGGTACAGTGTGCCTGAAGGTGATTTTGAGATTAACAATTTTGTGCCACTTTTAGTTTGCTTTCTCTGCTTCCTACTCGTGTTTGAAGGTGTGAGCCCTAGAATTCCTTTTACTCAGGCCATTCCTGCTCCTTGCTACTTTGCATCCCTACCATCATGGGATTTTTACCCCTTCCAAACAATAAGCCAAATAAATTCTTCTTTTTATAGGATGCCTTAGTAATGTGAATGTGGTCCTGCATACAAGGAAGGGAACCTCACAAAGAGGTAAGAATGAAAACCTGATGCAGAAAACCTGGTTAAGACTTTGGGGAGGTGGATGCCAGGCAGTTCATTATCAGCACATTTAAAACACAGTATCATTTGGCAAAAGTTTTCTAGGCAACAATCAGTCCAATCAGTCCAATTTTAGGTATATAATTAAGCTTAAGGTATGACTATATAGAAACTCTTTTACATGTGACCATGAGGGTGGGTTCTATAGCTAAAAGCCCTGGAATTTAGTGTTATATCTGACTATGTATGATAGCATAGAGGTCAGCATGCTACATGTACATGTAACATTTCCCCTAAGGATGAGTGATGGTCTAGGGAGGAAAGAGTTTGGGATAACCATTCTGGAAAATTTGGGTGAGGTCTGCTTCTATAGCAGAAGGTGGGTGAGGTAGTAAAAAGGTCCACAGATAGTAAAAAGGTCACCAGGTTGTTAATAAAATCCACTCTCAATTTTCAAATACCTGCATTTTATTTTATCTCCTTTATTGAGGAGACACCTCTCTCTCTAATTAATATTCTTAGTTCTTTTAGTGCTTCTCTGTGAGTATAAGGACTTCTGAGCCCTCTATTTGTATTGTATTTTATCACAGTAACAGAAAACAAATACATCTTAATAGATTATTTACTTAATTTCCCATTATACATGGAAAATTCCTTGTTTCAAAATCCACTGTGTTGCTGTTAATGCAATCACTTTCAGCTCTTTTATGGTTAGTTCTCAATGTGTATCTTTATTTTTTAATATCCTGAATTATAAACATAAACATATCTATGTGTCATGTTTTTGATCATATCTATTAATTTCTCCATTTAATTGGTTTATTTGGTCCTTTTATACTTAATGTACAATTTGAAATAGTTAATTTAAGTACACAATACATTTGTTTTCTGTGTCATTACAATAGTATTGTCCTCATTTTTCCCCTCTCTCCTGATCATTTCTTCTATTAAAAAAATTACCATTCATGCCCATTCAGCATTCGTGAAACCCAAAAGACCACCAAGGAGCCAATTCCTATGTAATCTCACTAGGGTACTTTATTTACAAACTCAAGCTGGATCACATCCTTGTTACTGATGCAGGAGGACGGGAGGGTGAAGCCCCAAGCCTAGTTTTAGGCAAGCATTTATTAGAGGCAAGCAAGCAAGCAAGCAAGCAAGCACGCAAGCAAGCAAGCAAGCAAGGAGGGTTTCTAGCCTGGCACACATCTGATTGGGGGGCTATTATGGAATTTTGTTGTGATTTAACATATTGGCTGTGTTGCGAACTAAACCATAAACTTAACTTTTGTTTTCCTCTTGATTGGTGGTTGTTAGGACGTGAAGTTCTTGTAACCTCGAAACTAGTTCCAGGCTCCAGCTTGTCGGAGAGTAACCTGGAAACTGGTGCTAGGTGTTGGCTTGTTAGTAAACTAGAGTTTAACCTTAGGTCAGGTTCTTTAATATGGAGTCTGAGACCAAGATCTAATCTCATAATATCCACTGTGTAATTTATATTTCTCTGTTTCTTTTTTAACTGATTGTGTAGGATTTGCAATAACCTTATTTTTCTCAAAATAGTGGGTTGCTAATTCCCATGTATTTGTGAGAACTTATATAGTTTATTTGCAGTTTCACTTTGCATCGTGTATCATATTGCTGGCATATGTTTGATTTGTACATATATTATAGCCTTACAATACATTGATTTTTTTTATTATTTACTTTTTTGTTTGTTTATTTTGTTGTTTGGACAGAATTTTTCTATGTAACCCAGGCTGGTCTAGAACTCATAATTCTCTTGCCTCAGCCTCCTAAGGGTTGGTGTTGCAGGCATGCACTATTATGTTCAGATTTTATTGGCTACAGGGGCAGAGACAGTACCGTTTTGTCTCCTGCAATAGCTTGTGGAGTTCACCTATCTTTATCATCAGCCCAGGAAAAACCAGATGCTTGGCTCCAATGTAGAAAAGAATTTCACAGTGAGCCAGTATACATCAATGTTAGGATTTATTAAAGGACATTTTAAATATAGATTTTAAGCATGCGAATTATGAAAAGGAAAGATATGATGGCTATTCCTGGTTATCAACTTGGTTACATCTGGAATGAATTACAACGTAGAAATGGAGGGCACACCTGTGATCTAGATCTTGAGGTTGGAAGACACAGGCTTCTGATCCAGATCTTGACATGGATATGTTGAGGCATAGTGGGCATGAAAAGTTTAGGCCCAGGCAAGGTAATACAGGCTTCTAATCCCACAAGACTGAGGCAAGCAGATCTCTGAGTTCAAGGTCAGCCTGGAATAAAGCAATTTCCAAATCCAGGAGTGGTGGTACACACCTTTAATCTGAGCCACAGCTTCTGCTGGAGGCTTACACATAAGGGCATTGGAAGAAGACAGATTCACTCTTCTTTGACTACTTGGACTTGTCAGCACACTAGTTGGAAACTACTTCTTCAGGATTCCAGCTTATGCAGAAGACAAGGTGGAACAACTAGCCTTATGGGATTGAGCAACTACTAGATTTTTGGACTTCCCTTTTACAGCTGTCCATTGTTGAGTTAGTTGGATTTCAGATTGTAAGTCGTAAGTCTAATGATAATAAATTCCTTTAATATATGGAGACATTCCATAAGTTCTGTGACAAATGCAGAAGTTATTAGAAATAAATCAAGACATATTTGACAGTGCAAATGTAGGCTTCTCTAATTGTTGAAACTATTAGACTATAAGTGTCATTAGACACATATATATGATTTTAGTAGGTTTTAAAGCTATTATTTTTGGCTGTTAACTATGGAGCCTAAATGTGATCATAAGGAGCTTCCTGCGGAGCACATGATAAGACTACAGTTGATAAGGTAGACGTATAGATCACAGGGATGTGGGAATGCAGAATATATTTACTTTGAACAGAGTTAGTTTTGTTGGAGATATCAGAAAAATGTCTGAGAAAAATGAGACCACACCCAAGGTCAACTACATTCTGACCTTAAGTCTGGCTCATTGTTATTTTAGTATAAATTAGATAGGTAAAGTAATATTTCCATGAGTAACATTTTCATAGCAAGTGTCAATTGTGTGGTTTCTTGCTTCCAGCTGGCAAGAGACTTTGGCCAGATTTCAGGTGAGGGTCTCCCTACCCATGATTCCTTAAGTACTCTTGTCTTTTAATTCTGCCTCACTTATCATTCACATTTTAATTACATTTTAAGATTTCAGTACTGTATTAACTTATTCATGTCACCAGCTGACATTTCTGGAGCACTCCATGCTACAGGCATATCGGTTTCTTTGGGGAAACACTGTTCTGGAGAGTTTTCCTTACTTCTTGATAGTGCACATTGGCTGATGAAATACATCCCCTTTTTGTTTGTTTGTTTTATTTGTCTGGAAATTACTTCTCCCTGTTGAGTATAACAATCTGCATGATTTTTTTTTTCAGGACTGTAAAGTTCTGCTTTTTCCTAACTTCTAGTATTATTTTTATGAAGTCTTTATTCTCTTCTTTGTTCATTTGTATATAATATTCCATTTGAAACTATTTAAATGTTTTACTTCTATTTTTTAAGATTACCTTATGATATAACATTATAATAGGGGTTGTAATACACATTATAGGGACTAATTATTTCCTGTTCTTGCCTCATCTTTCTGTTACCCCTTTCCCAGATGAACTTTTCATTCATAGTATTCCTCCTTTCACTTTATTCTTTGATCTTCCCCATCCCCTCCTTTAAACCACTTTGGCTATTCAACTATCATGGGCCCTGTATTGCTTCCTTATTGTTATCCACATTTAGTCCCAGCTAGATACACATTGTTAACTGAGGTAAGCGTAGATATACGGGAAAGAAAACATGGTGTTCTTGATAAGGTACAGGTATAGACCAGAGGGGTGTGGGAATATAGAATATACTTACTGTGAACAAAATTGATAATTTTATTGGAGATTCAGACAAATGTCTAGGAATAGTCATGAGGCCATACCCAAGGCCAACTATATTCTGACCTTAAGTCTGGCTCATTGCTACCATGGTGTTCATCTTTCTGAGCCTGAATTTTCTTACTTAATACATCTGCCATGTCTGTCCACCTTCTTTTATATGTTATTTTTATTTTTCCTGAATATGATCCCATTATGTATGCATACTACACCTTTTAGCCAGTCTAGACTGATTTTACCATATGTTGTCATTGGTTTCCTGACTGGGATCCAAAGGAATCTCAAAGTAATTTTAAGTTGTACTTCTAGGATGCTAGAGGTCTTAAACTCATTTTACAAATAATTACTGGCTATTTGTATTTCTTAGTTTAAGAACTGTCTATTAAATTCATTGGCTCATTTATTGATTAAATATTCCAGTTTCTCTGTAATTACTCAGGGTTTTTCTCCTTTTGGATGATGGCATATCTTGGTGTGATGTGATTCATAATGTATTAGCCCTGGGTTTGAGTCATTTGAATTTCTTGGTAACATGAGTTTATAACAAATCTGGGACATCTTGTCATTTAAATTTCACAGTAGGCTTTAAATGGCCCATGGATCATGGTGACCTTGGTCAGCCTTTTTTTTTTTTTTTTTTTTTAAATTCATTTCCTGTTTGTGCTTCTGTTTGGAGGTTGTCTATCACTATATCATCGGAATTGCTGCTATTTCTTACCACTGCTTCATCTCCTACTGAAGGGATGCAGTGAACTTTCCTGTCCCTCTTCCTGGTTGAGCCTTAACAATTTTTTAAAAAATTCTTTAATCATTTTTTACAGTCCAGACTTTATCCCCCTCCTGGTCCACCCTCCGACTGTTCCACATCCCATACCTCCTCCCCCACCACCCTACCCATCTCTAAAAGGATGTCCCCTCCTCACCCCCCATCCCACAGGACCTCCCCACACCCTGGGACCTTAAGTCTCTCGAGGGTTAGGTGCATCTTCTCTGACTGAGTCCAGACCCAGCACTCCTCTGCTTTATATGTGTTGGGGGCCTCATATCTGCTGGTGTATGCTGCGTGGTTGGTGGTTCAGGTCTGAGAGATCCTGGAGACCAGGTTACTTGAGACTGCTGGTGTTCCTCTAGGATTGCTTTCCTCCTCAGCTTCTTCCAGCTATTTCCTATTTCAACCACAGGGGACATAACCACAGCTTTTGTTCATTGATTGGGTGTAAATATCTACATCTGACTCTTTCAGCTGTTTATTGGACCTTTCGGAAGACAGTCATGGACACCATAGCATCAGTAATAGTGTTAGGCTTTGGGGCATCCCCCTGAGCTGGGTCACAATTTGGGTCTGTCACTGGACCTCCTTTTCCTCAGGCTTGTCTCCATTTTTGTCCCTGCAGTTCTTTCAGACCAGAACAATTCTGGGTCAGTGTTGGCTCCTTGCCATCAGGTCCAGGAGAGAGGAGAGAATCTGGTCCAGTTGAGTCTATCCAGGGCTGAGCAGGATGGCAAAGTGCCAGTGCCCAAAAGAAACACACCAGGCTGGGAGTCCTGTTGAAGCAGGAACTCAACTTTACTGTACCAACTCCTCACTTATATAGAGAAGGCAAATGGGGTGGGCACTTAGATATGGGGAGAGATGACATAGGAGGCGGGGAAGGGGAAGAGATAACTGACAGGACCAATAGCAAAGCTCCACATCAGCAATGGCAGGGCAGAGGGAGGGCCAAACAGGTCTTACTGAATCACCCCTAATGGAAGTGACTGAGACAGGTCTCAAACTTGAGCCAGGATGGGGTTTGTCCTCAAGGCCCAAACCAGGGTCAAAATGGGGCCCAATACTACTACTGCCTGGGACACCATCCTCTTGCCCTTACAACAGGAGGAGGGAGAGAACACCCCCAGCCCCGCGCTGTCAGGGTCCAATTCTGAGCCCCTGCCCAGAGCTGCTGCAGCCCCAGCTTGGCTCTGCAACAGGGCGCCCAGTGCAGGAGGGTGGACAGGCAAATCAGCGAAGAATCAGGGCACTGCTCTCACTGCCAGTCAGTAAGGAATCAGGACATGGCTGCGAACCTGGGACCCCTGCACCCCTGCCCCTATGGCTGGGGCTGCCCCAGGCTGCAGTGCTGAGGACCATCACCATGGAGACAGCTCCAGGCCCGGGCTAGGCAGCTGAAGGGGAGCTCAATGAAGACACTGCTCTGAAATAGAGGCTGCCCCCCCACCCCTGACTGCAGCGAGACCGATATCAGGAGGTCAGAGTTTTTGACTGTGGGATGGCAACCACATCTCTTCACTTGATGCTCTGTCTTTCTACTGGAGGTGGACTTTACAAGTTCCCTCTCTCCACTGTAGGGCATTCCCTCCCTTTGAGTCTTGAGAGTCTCTTACCTCCCAGGTCTCTGGTACCTTCTAGAGAGCCCCCCCCCCCCCCACCTCCTGAGGTTGCCTGTTTCATTTTTTTCTGCTAGCCCTCAGGGCTTAAGTCCTGTAACCCCAATACCTGATCATGTTCCCCTCTTCCCCTCCCCATAGCCTTTCCCGCCCAGGTCCCTCCCTCCCTCCTCAAAACCCTCCTGTGATTGCTTTCTTTTCCCTCCCAAGTGGGATTGAGGCATTCTCACTTGGGCCCTTTGGCATGTTAGCCTTCTTGAGTTCTGTGGATTGCATCCTGGGAATTCTGTACTTTTTTGGAGCCTTAACTTTAAGATGTAAATGTTACAAACTCTACAATCTGTTGTGGTTATTCACAGCTCTCCACTCTGGATGCTGGGTAGTTGACCGCCTTCCAATCCAGTCTATGCTTTGGGAATCACAGGCTTCTACTGCTTTTTGCTTGCTGTATGTACCTTTATGCTACATATGATGGCTTAGTATTTAAAAACATGCTTTAGGAAAATATCCATTGAATGGTTCTGGGTAATTTTTTTTTCTCTTAGCCTTACAATTCTCTGTATTTTGCTGACAGATTGTAATTACCTTAGCAACTTAACCTTGAGCTATGTTGTGCAGGCCCAGTGGGTTTCCCTTCTGTGCTGGGTTCCTCCATGTGGACTGCAGTTCACAGAGATACCTCAGGTGAAAAGGCTAGAGATGCTGGACAGCTAGCCTCATTTGATTTCCTTCTGTTAGGGATAAATTTCATATATTTTCATATTTTTTTCTAGATTTCCATTTGTTACAAAGAAGAACAAGACTTGTGCTGTATAGTTTTATGACAACTTCACAACCCATAGTCATCTGAGATGAACGAACCTCAATTGAGAAAAAGTCTTCATGAGATCTGGCTGTAGAGATGAAGCACTTAATTAGTTATTGATAAGTGAGAGCCTAACCCATTGTGGGTGATGATATCCATGAATTTGTGGTCCTGGGTTCTACAAGAAAGCAGACTGAGAAAACCACAAAGAGCAATCAAAGCAGTTTCCTTGACTTCTGTATCAGCCCTTACCTACAGGTCTCTTCCCTGTTTGAGTTCCTGTCCTTTGATGATGAATAGGGATATGGAAATAAGTCAAATGAACTTTTTCCTCCCCAACTTGATTTTTTGCCATAGTGTTTTATTTTAGAAATAGAATCATTAACTAATATTACTCCAACAATCGTTAAATATTTACTCCAGTATAGTAAAAGTCTTTTATGAACAGTTTTTAATTCCTCTTCTATAATTGAACAGTGTCCTAGTTAAAACTTATATATGCACATACATACAAAAGAACACAAGATGCTTCTTTTAAGGTCTGAACATGATATGAATGCTACTCCACCATAGAATTTGCAGACCATGCTTGAAACAGGAAAAATGAGTCAACTATTTCATGCTTTTGTCTTCTCCTATTCAGACTGTTTAGTAGACTTGGGATTAAATGAACATGTATTTGTAGAATTTTTTCTTGCATTTTTAATAGAAAATAATTTAGAAATAAAGATAGACTGGCAACATTTAAAACTCATAGAAAGCTGATACCTGCAACCTCACTTTGTAGGAGAGGAATCGATCTCATCACATTCTGATTTGATTCTTTGAACAGTTAGATGTGGCCTTTTAAAAATATTTATATCACCTCTGCCAAGTTTCATAATGTCTGCCTAGATATCTGATTACAGTTTAACTTTCTTTTATCCTAGTGTTGTACTTTGAGTCCCAGTGGATTGTTATTTTTAGGGTTAGGTGATGGGATCAGTAAAACCACAGAGAAATTTTAAATATTGATTTTCTCTGAACCATTTCTCCAGGGATAAGATAATCAATAAAAATAAAAGTCTTTAGCACACTTATCTAGAAACCAAACGTGGTGACTTTGAATACATCTAGAGATAATTTAACTAGAACATTGTGATTTTGGCCTTTGAACTGCTGTCTATGAGTGTTATCATTCAGCCCTTGACTGTTTTGGGTCAATTTTAATTAGGATTCCAAACCAGTTAAATCACCATCCGATCTATGAAATCTTTTCTGACCATATTAATCTACATTGATGCTTTGACCTCTGAATCTTCATACTATTTAATGACCTGAATACTACTAATTATGTATTCTCTTTTTAAATCTCAACATATCATTTACTCTGTGCAGATTATTAGGTATCTACATGTGCTGAGCATAGAAGAAGGAGAGAATATACGTTGGTGAATTAAATAAAGTGGTTGGGAACTAAACATTCAGCAAAATGCACACAATGTATAGTAATGCACATGTTTTTCAGTGGAAAGGGTCTGGGCTCTACAAAACATCAATATCTGGTACCTAGCTTATATTTGGTGATTAGAGAAATTATCTTTCATAAAGAGATAAAATATGGAGAATTTATTTATTTGCAAGTTTTTTTTATAGTTTGTAGAACTAAAAATGAATATGAAGAATTAGAAGTAGGTAGCTCGGCAGAGTGTTAGAAAGGCATTAGCAAACATCTGAGAGAGACTTTATACAATCTAGGAAGTGGATGCTAGAAAGTGGTTTAAGTCAACAGTGGACCGACATTTGTAGAGCTGGGTTTGGGGAGGAAATAAGGTATCAGTTCTATAGAACCTCACAGTCACACTGTTGAATTAATTGTGGTTTCCTATCCTTAGAAGTTGATCACAAATATTCTGAATGGAAATGAGTCCAGAAGGTAGACCTCATTATTTTAATAGGTGAAGGACCTAGATCTTTATATAAGAAGCAAAGGCAAATATGCTACACTGGTAGATTTCCCATTTTACTGTGTGCTTATTATAAAGTTAGATTTTTGATATACAGCCTCAAAAGTTAAGGGTCAGATTTATTGCATTTTTATAAGTGAACCAAAAGATTCTTTTGGTTTAAGGAGTGAGGATTTCACTCTGAGAAAGAGTTCTAAGCAGTCAATCTTTCACTTTCTTTCTTTCTCTCTCTTTTTTAATGTTATGGAAATATGAAGATAAACTGGCACAAAAGGTGCATCAGACATATAGTCCATTCAGTGGATTGAGGTATAAGATATATCTATACCCACACAATTAAATTTGGGGTACAGTAGAATATGAATTAAAGCTGAGGGGTTAAAAGTTCAGCCACTGAACTTCAAGTTGTAAAAACTCCAACTTGGTGGCCCTACTTCATAGAACAGGTTGTAATATGAGTTCTTTGGGAGTCATTAGCTGCCCCTTAAAATCTACTCATCCTGCATAGTGTTTTGCATAGTACTTGTCAGAGAGTAGGTGATTTATAAATGTTAACTGCACGGATGAATGTATTAATGAATATTATTCTGATTCCTCTTATCTTGTTCTAAAATTTCCAAACACACTTATCACCTTTTACCACCCAGTTCAGAGGAGAGGCAAGGTCCTGAGAGCTGTAATAACTGATGTATTGCCTCTGGGAATAATTTGAATAAAATCAAATCTGGAAGATGGCAATGATTAACTCCAAGAAAATCATCTTCAGACTGTATCCTTGCTGTGAGTACTTCATGATTCTTTGTAATATGGACTCATATAAAAGAAACCAAAATGCAGTGCAACATGTGATATTTCTTTTTAACTGGACTTTGAGCTCCTCAAGGGCTGCACCTTATTTATATTTCATATGGGCAGATGCACCCACTGCATCTCTTTGTGTTAATGTTCAAAGGATTTCTGTTGAGCTGATTTGAACTACAAGGGCGATACTGCAAACGTTGTGTGTAGATTAGGGCAATTTTGAAGAAGTGTCTTAATCCTTCTGAGTTCTTATGTGTAGATACCTCCTTTCCTTTTTCATATAGTAAATGCCTAGGGGAAGGAACGGTTTCTCATATGAGCACAAGGTTTTAGGTTAGACACCAGGACAAATGACAGATGATTAGATCCTATGTTTGTGTAACCTCAGTTGCAAGATGTCTGATCACTGTGATCACCAAGCCTGTATATGGGAAAAACCTGTCTCTAGTTGAGGTGTGGCTCAGCCCTAGCACACATCTTTAATCGAAGAACGTTGCAGGATATTTGGTCACACTGTGATATTGTGTACTAGAAAAATCTGTTTCTCATTGTGGTGTGCCTCAGTCTTATCACATACCTTTAATCCCAAATCATTCTTTTTTATTGTAAATAAGAGTGAGTAAAGTCAAAGATCGATCAAGGGGGTAGAACAAGCAACCAGTTGACAGAAAATGAACATAGAAAAAAAAAAAACATAAAGAGTTAGGGCAAGTCAGGAGGACAGATAGACACACAGGAAGTAGAAAGGAGAGACTTTCAGTTGTAAAGATTTTAAAACAGTGTGGAAAAAGAGAACTGGTTCTTTCCTTCTGGGATGTCAGTTGAGGAGGAAGGTCAACTGGGTGCTTTCTCTGCCTCTCTGAGCTAGTAGGCTATCATCACACCAGCATCTGGCTCCTGAGTCTTCATTTGATAAAATGCAATGATTGGGGTTTTGTTTTAAAAACAACACTCACCATCTGGAATTATGGATATTTTAACTCCTGATCACTTAATGCCATTAAGTGGTAGTATTATTATACACAAAAATCTTTGTTAGTGCCCACAAGACCTGAGGTAAACATGGGAGTTAATATACAATGAATACTCTTATCAGTGAGAGCAATGAGAGTGGTAGTCCAAGGCATAATACCAGGAATGACTTAAAGCTGGCCCAACTTAATGCAGAGCTAATCTGGTGATGCTGGAAACAGATATGTAATGACAAATATGAGACAGGGTCCACTCTGCACATCGGAAGGCAGCATTTGACCATTGGCTTATGTATTAGAGACTGAGTCACACTGACAGCCATGAGTCTCCTGACTCTAGCTCAGGAGAAAATGTTTCATCCAAAGAGAAAATACAAATTGTTCTTTTGCCAGGACTTCTGTCCTGGCCTAAGACTGAGGCACTTTTAATCAGGCCAAATTTACATAGAGTTGATGTTGAGTCAGTGTCTGAGAAGCCATGACAAGAAATATAAAGATATCTGGTTAATCTCACTTTCCTGCCATGCTGATGTGAAAGTCACTTTCAGTATATGTAGGTGGACACAGATTGTACCTAAACAGCTCAGTTAAAAGTGCACCTGATTTGATCATATTTTGAGGCTGGTCTCACTTGTTTTTGAGCAAGGCAATAAACATAAGTAGTATTAGTTTCTTGGTTGAGAAACACATTGTTCTGACAGCCCGGGTACAATTTTACAGAAAAGCTTCTCTGTTTGGATCCTGTTAACCTTGTTTTTGAGGAACATTTTCAGTTTCTCTTTTAGAACATCTTAAATGGTCGAATTTGCGTCAGCTGGGTCATGACTCTTCATCAGTTCTTTCTAAATTTAATTTTCCTGTTTTCCTCCTTGTTCCACTGGGCCCTTCCTTAATTATCAGATTACAGCATTCAGCATGATTCCTGGAATTGTTCGTTTTTGTCAAGCCGAAAGAACACAGACCACTGATATGTGTAATGCTGTTCCTTCTCATTTAATGACTCTCCAATTTGTGTCCCAGTCAATCTTGAGACTAACCAGAAGGCAGGCTTCCCTTCTTCCCAACGTATGACTGTCTTTCACTGTTGACTTTCTTCAGAAACTATGCAGCAGGGCCTCAGTAAAATCACTAGTTGTATAATATCAGTGAATATCTGATTGAGGTTAACTCCTGTATTGAATGCATTTGTTCTAATCTTTTTTCCTAAACAACCCAGTGTGCACAGGTCCTTCTCTGCCTCTGACCTGATAAACTTTAATTCTCATCATAAGATAACCAGGTGTTAGGATGCCCTGGGGCTGGAAAGTAACTTAGTTCACAAATGCAAAGCAACATGTTAGGTGTGAGTCAGAGATATGCAACCCCTGAATCCACAGAGGAGCTAGGGTTAGAAGGGTGTGAGATTTGATTCACTGCTATGCTGTTGCTGTTTAGAAATTACTCATGGTTTTATCTTAAACTTCAGATCTGTAAGTGAAGTATGATGAAAGAATGAAGCACACATGTGAGCAAGGGAGAAATTCACACCTTTGTGGCAACCATGCTGGCACACAATGGTTATACTTGTGAGACAGAATTCTACTAAACTTTGTATTTATTATCTAAATAACATTGTGTTATCTAAATAATAATATAATACAATAAAACGTATGAAATATTTAGGCCTATAAGGGCTCATAGAAACTGAACTTCCAACCAGAAAGCATGCATGGGATGGACCTAGGTCTTCTGCATATTTGTAACAGTTAAGTAGCTGATTCTTTATGTGGAACTCCTAAAGCAGGAGCAAGAGTTGTCTGTGATTACATTGCCTGCCTTTGGAGCTCTTTCCCCTAATGGGCTGTTTGTCTAGCCTCAGTAGAAGATGAACTTAGTCTTACTAAAACTTGATATGACAAAGGTGGTTGATATCCATAGGAGGCCTCTGCTTTGTTGAGGAGATGGGGAGGAGGGGTGGATTGGAGCAGTGGTTGGAGGTGAGTTGGGAGGGAGGGACTGGAAGGACAGGATGAAGGGGAAGCTGCAATTGGGATATAAAGTAATTAAAGAACACACTCAATAAAAAGGTATGTCAGGAGCCATAATGGGACAAGCTAATAACTAGCAGGTGATCATCCTGAAATGACCTGCTTCGGATTATTATATAATCTGTGACAGGTGGGCCCTTATTAAGCAAGACTGTAAGGGATTCATTTTAGGAAAGATTCCTGCTATTAATATGCTTTTCCTGTTATTATTAAACATATATAACAATCACTAAGTAGTAGTACACCCCTTTGGAGCAGATCTCTGCAGATCCATGAAGATGTACTGTCTTGAAGTGATGCTTTATAGACAAATAGATGACTTAAGTCTTTGTGATGATCCTATAAGAATTCCTAAAATTATATCAGTGATTATTAAACTCTTTTATAGTGGGACTATTAGTCCTTTTCTGATAGTCAAAACTGCAGTGAGAACTCTATCAGTCTTCCAAGTGTCACCAGTTAATTGCTCTTAGATAGTAACCAGACATTCTCCTACCCAGAGCAAATTCCAAGAAGTTGTAAAACAATTAACCAAAGGTCATTAAAAGGGAACTAAAGATTTACTATAATTGCTAGGACAGGAGATAAAATATTGACTGGGTTTATCTATACAAAACTTCACTAATAACTTAGTTATGGTTTTAAACCTTCAATGAACCTGTGGAGCTGAGACAGGTGATGGATGTTTAGCCAGATAATTGCTCCTAATGGATATGCATGTAAACATTCTCTGTTGCAAACTTCTATTTCAATTTATGATTTGATTTTTTGTGTGAATTTGTGATGAACTTTGTAACATGTGATCATGTATTCTGAAAGATGTTTAAATGCTGAGGACAAAGAAGAGTCAGAGGAGGACTGAGCAGAGTCAGGGGTTGAGCTGAAGAGAGAGCTGAGCAGAAGAGTCAGGACTGAGCTAAGGGGGACTGAGCTGAGAGGAACTGAGCTGAGAAGAACTGAGCTGAGGAGTGGTTTTTAGACAGAACACTTTTTAGATAGAACTGAATCCAAGAAGAACTTAGAAGTATAGGCACAGCATTGGGAGACATTGAGAATTAGAGCACTGTTGTGAAATCAGAGCAAGAAGAGAGCAAGATTAGAAGGATAATGCAGAGTGGAATAACTTAGAAACTATAGGTAACATAAAAAATCTAAGAGAGCAATGTGCAGAATGCAGAGGGAAAGGGGAAAAAAGATGCTGCAGAATGCAGAAGGAGCAGGCAGGCTTCTCCTTACCATGGGAGGGAACAGGTCCCATGGTAAGGACAAGGCAGGCTTAGTTTTATTAAAAGGAACAAAGTTTATTCTTACAAATGTAGGTTTAATTCATTTGGCATTAAAAAGATAGAAGCTTTTACATTCACTATTCAATAAAGATTGGAGCACATTTTTCATCCAGAATGAGTGAGTTCTTCCTGCACCCGTGCTTGGTCTTTTGCTCTATATGCATATGTAAGTATGAATGTTTGTGTGTGTGTGTGTCTGTGTGTGTATGTGTGTGTATGTATGTGTGTGTATATGTATGTGTGTGTGTGTATGTATGTATGTGTGTATGTAATTGTAAGAATGCATGCATGCATGTGTGTGTGTGTGTGTGTGTGTGTGTGTGTGTGTGTGTGTGTGTGTAAGTATGCAATTGTGAGAGTGCATGCAAGCTGGGCCCAGCTGGTTTATATGGAAATGAATAAATGAGCTTGTATGAAACTGTATATGAACTTATGTGAGTTTATACATATTTGCTTATGCGAGTGTTATTCCCCCTAGCCTGACAAGCAGGAGGCATCTGGGCAAAAGGAAAAAGGCTCTAGCAATTAATCCTTTACTTTATCTCCTGCTGTTTTTGGATGAGGTGCTAAGTGTCAGAGACTTCAGTTTCTGGCCTCAGAGGATCACAGAAGGCAGGTCAGCTACAGCAGCATAGTAACTTAGACTTAGATAAGTAAACATTTTATTATTATACAGCAACCCTAAATATCTTATAAGACAAAGTCTTAACCCAGAATCATAAGACAAAGTCTTACCCTCTGCCGACGCTCTTCCCCCTCCGCTGCCTTAAGAAGAACTGACAAGAAAGAAGGCCCCCCCTGCTGGGGCTGGCCCCCAGCAAAAGTGAAACTGACCATTTGAAAAAAATAAATGGGACAGAACAAACAAATGGCAAAAAGAGAACCAAACGAAAAGCACAAGAAACACAAATAGATGCAAATAGATACATGTTCATACACAAAGGAACCCATTAAAGACATAAAACCAGAAATCATACTATATATGCAAAGAAGCTTTAAAGAGGGAGAAGGAGGAGGAGGAGGAGGAGGAGGAGGAGGAGGAGGAGGAGGAGGAGGAGGAGGAGG
>CM052705.1:51671743-51682235 GCA_028551405.1 Uromys caudimaculatus
GTAGTTGTATCCCCAGCGATACTCAGTTGGAGAAAATCAAGTTTTTATTTGCAAACAGTTATTATTTGAGATAGATTCTGGGTTAGGAATGATGGCTTGTGTCTACTTCTTCCCATCAGTCTCAGATCTATGCAGGTCCTTTAAAAAACTGCTTGAGTCTCTTGTGTGTTCATGTGTGCATCAGTCCTGTTCTGTCCAGAAGGCCTTGCTTTATTGATACCCTCTCTCCACTCTGATTTTATGCTCTTTCTGCTTCTTCTACAGGGATCGCCGAATTTTGAGGGGAGATATTTGATAGATATGTTGAACGTAGCACTGAGTTTTCCAAGGAATTGTCTTTCACTTTCTAAATACATTGTCTGACTGTTCGTGTCTTTACCTGTTCCCATTTGCTGCTGGAGGAAGCTTCTTTAATGATGGGTGAAAAAGGCACTTATTTACGAGTATAGCAAAAATATCCTTAGGAGTCATTTTATGGCTAAGTTCTTTTAGCAGAACAGTACTAATTGGTTTTCTCATGGGTTCTTGGTCTATCTGGTCTCAGGTTTTTGGCTACTTTTAGTAGAAGGGACTTCTAGATGATGTATCAGCTAGAGACCTGTGGCTGGAGCTTTATTGTTGTTTACTACCACAGCTTTTATATGTCACTGCGCTGAGTCTCCAGCAGCACCCCCTTTCTTTCTCTTGTGTGTGTATTTGTGTGTGGTCTATTCAGTTGTATCTGCCTGTATGTGTGTGTGTGTGTGTGTGTGTGTGTGTGTGTGTGTGTGTGTGTGTATCTATGGAGATATATATATCTCCATGGCTTGATATCAAATACCTTTTTCATTTGTTTGTATATCTTAATTATTTGAGAAGAGTGCTGGAGCCCAGCCCTGGCAGGAGTCAAAACCTGAAGGAGAATGTGTGAAATCCACGAAAGACTTGAAACAAGTTTGGTTCACATACACTGGCACTGAGGCACCTCAGGGCATCTTTATTTATACATATATTTCTTCACAGCTGTAAAAGGTTTTACATTCATTTTCTCATTTTCTTACATACAATCTCTTTTAAGAACTTCCTATATTCAAAAATAATGTACAAATTGTACCTTTTCCTTCCTTCTCCTCAATCCTCATGGTTTTCTGCTAACCCATGAACTGTATCAAGAAAGTAGAAACACAGCTTTACCAAGCAGTTAATATCTAACCCAGCACATTAGTACTTAACCAAGTGACCAGGACTGGCACAATTGTGGTTACAGTGTAGAGACGTGATAGACAAAATACCTAGAAAATTATGAGTTAATTATTGACATCTATCATCTCCCCACATTCTGATCAGGAGATCTAGTTCCTCTAATGTCCAGGGCTCTTGGCAAATTAGTAACTTGAGTCAGTTCCTCATCTATGCTTGGCTCACCGCTCAATGTTCCTATTAAGTCTTAGAACCAGGACGACCTTTCTAACTTTTTGATAATTATCAACCTATTGTTTGGAACAGGTTGGTGGGCAAATTGTCAGAACAAAGCCCCCACTGGGAGAGAATATATGGACATCAGCTGATATAACCAGACCAGGCTCTCATGTTGACTCAACCACATCATTATTAACAAACAGAGGAGTGGTAATCTGTTCCACTCTCACTATCCTCAGAGACAAACAAGAATGAATCATGGCCTGAGCTTACTTTCTCTGATTCTGGGAAAATGTCTGTCACTGACAAAGTAAAAGTAAAACCTTCGAATAGCAAAGCTAAGAAGGCTAATGCAAGGAGATAACAAACAAAGCACTCCCTTGAAGAAAGGGCAGGAAATTATGCATAAATCTCGCATGTTCACTGTTCTGGTCAAAATGGCTAGCCAGCAGTTCCTAGGTATCTTCTTGTCTCTGTCTGCCAATACTGAGGTTAGAGGTAAAGGATGCTCAAGTTCTTAGGCTGGGGTAGAAAGCTCTTTATGCATTCAACCATCTCCAAGCTCCATTAGGCACTGTCAAGGCAACCTCAGGTCATGAGTTCCCTTTTTGTCTCCCCCTGGCAGAATTGGGTATTGAATCTAGGCAAGCAGGCAAGCACTTTAGCACTAAGGTACAGCTCCTTCTTTCTTCATTTGAAAAACACAGAGCACACATTTGAACTTTACTCATTCTTTCTGGTTATTCAAGTATAAATATGTTGGAAAATGCATCTAGATGTTCAAAGATAAAGGATAGAAGTTCCCTATAATTTCATCATTTAACTCCTGTTAATAATTTATTATATTTTACCTAATTTGATTCTCTCTTCCTCCTTCTCATAGCCTTTTGCTCTCCAAATCTTTTGATTCTACTTTCTCCCATCTTTGTGTGTATATTGCAATTTATATATAAGAAAATGAATATATAGCCATCTTTCATGTATATTCTAACTGAAAATATACATAATGTAATAAAAATGCATAGTTCACATATATATGATATATACATATATACATCTAAATAAATTTTTGCTTTTAAATAATATATTAAATATTATTGAATTTTTTGCCATTTTATATGTATATATACACACACGTAGATATATGTGAACTATGTGTGTGTGTGTGTATATGTATATATATATATATATATATATATATATATATATATATATATATATATATATATATGATCTTATCGCTCTCTAGGACAGGTTGAGCTCTATGTCCTCTACCTTAGTCTTTTACAAGCTTGAATTAGAGGTTTGCAGTGTCTACCCAGTTATAATCTATATCTTAAAGTTTCAAGTAAAGGTAATTTGAACAATACCCTTTGTAGTTGCATGTGTATGCTTTCTACATTTACTTGTTAAAATCACTTGGAAATATTGTAGAGACAAGTTTTATCTTCAATATCCAATGGATCAGGCAATGACCAATATAGTATTTTCTGTAGTTTTAAGAAGTAGGTTATGGCATAGTCAGTTCAATGAATTTGTGATGAGTGTGAATTTAAAATGACTCAAAATAGAACTGGTCACAAAATCAATTTAATATCCCTGGATAGAAACAGCTTCAATCATTGTCAGATAAATCACTAAGGTGTTAACATAAACCAAAAGAGCAGAGAACCTTCGGCTTAAGAACTTTCTATCATTTAACGTTTCAACCCATTATCCTTTCCATGCAAGTGCCCTCAGGCTCTCAAATCAATTGTGGGTGGTTTAAAAGATTTAAGTTAAGGGTGATACACTAAGCAACAAGCTAACTGAACCATTGCTATCTTAGTTTAATTATTCTCCTTATTCTCTCTATTTTAGTTCGTATAATACCTGAACAACAAATCAATCAATTAATAAATAAATAAATAGCAAATTCTTTTGAGTTGAGGAAACAATTGAGTTCCAAAGTAAATTGATACAGGGAAGATCATGGACTCTAAAATTTCAAATTCCTAACAAGTAAACCTCACCTGAAAGTTCCTTTACACTAAGTGTTTTATGCCTGCTCAGTGGAAGACTTCTCTTCCAGGTTTCCTGGATCATGTCCTAATCCCCTTGGGGTTGGTGAACATAAAGTTTTTCCTTTTGACTTGCCGCCTAGGCTAGTATTCTAAAAATGATCAAGTTCAAAAAGCTGTTTCCATTTCAACTCTGAGAATTTCTGACTCTTTTAGAAGCCAAAATCCTTTCAGGAGGAGGAAAAAGTTCTTCATCATCATATATATATATCCCTTTTATTGTACATTGGAAACTTTGATTATCAGTAATTTGATGAGTGCATTCAATTATTTGTTCTAAGAATATTGATCAGTTACTTGCTCTGTGTCTGATACTATGGTAAATAAATCAATACATGAGCATCTTCCTGTCATTGATCACTCTTTTGGGACATTTGATCACATAATCAAAGTGAAATAACAAATATAAAACATACTGGAGAGGGAAGTGTTTGGAGTTCTTCATTCCAACAAGAGAGGGTGCTGGCATCATAGTTTCCAAGTGATTGGAAGATGCGTTAGTGTTGCTCTAAAAGCATGTTTAGGAAAGAGCATTGCCATGGAGCAAACTCATCTGTGGGGCTAGCCAGTAAGGGTATATGATCTGATCACATTCTTCTGCTCAAAAGATAGTCTTGGCTTCAGTGAGTAATAAGGAAAGGCTTTATAGCCCAACATGGTGAGTCTTCTGGATTGAGGCTGAAATGTATTCTGTAAAACCAATACCAGTAGGGAATACAAAGTAATTATATAAAATGTTGTTAGGACTGTCTGATAATACAGTAAATGCTGTCATTTATATGAGTATTGTTCTCCAAGAGTCCATGTGTTAATTAATGGTAATAATGAGAGATCCTTTCAGTTAGGTCACTGTCATGACTTCCAAGGGTCAGTCCTTCCTCTCTACCCTAGTTGGAGGAGTATTTTGCTCTAACTATCCACCCTTTCATGCATGGAGGTAATACAGTAGAGGAACAGCCATCTCCCAGTGTGAGTTGGGCCATTTCAACTTTGAATCTCTATAGTGATATAATAAAATAATCCTTTTCTTTTTTGGGAAGTTACTACCTAAGTATTTCAGTATAGTAAATAGAAGCTAATATGCTGTTGTATTGATAACATATTTTACTCAAAGCAAGGATATATAATTTAAACAAAAAGGGACTAGGAAGATGGCTTAGTGAGTAAATGGCTTTCTAAGCGAGTGCTAAGGCTTCAATGTGGATACTCAGCACTAATATAAAAAGTCGGATGTGGCTGTGCATACTGGTAATCCCAGTGCTAGGGAGACAGAGGCAGGGAGAGTCCTTGAACCTACCAGCCAGCCAGGTTGACTGAATCTCCAGGTTTAGAAAGTCTGGTGCAGAAGAAATTGAAGAATTTACTGGAAATTTACCTCTGGCATCCACACAGTACACATAAAAACCCATGAATACTTGCATATATATAACACATGCCTATGTATATGTGTGTACACACACAAAACCAAACAACAGCAACAACAAAATGACTACTTCTACTTTAAAAGCCCATAAGATAAATTTTATTTGATAGAGACCTAACTTAAGATCTGGTAGGGAAAGACAAACCATAGAAAATTCAAAATGTTCTACTCAAAACAATGTATAGAATGAATGTTTTATACACACACACACATACACACACAGACACACACACGCACATATACATACATATATATGTATATATATAAAATATTTAAAAAGTCATGAATTTGAGAGAAAGTAAGGGTAGAAAATGAGAGACACTGGATCAAGAAAACAAGGAGGGACAGGAGGAATGAGAGGGAAGTCAGTAAATTATGTATTGTTACTAAAATACAAACAAATCTTCATAAAGAACAATTAAAAACAGGAGAGAGAGAGAGAGAGAGAGAGAGAGAGAGAGAGAGAGAGAGAGAGAGAGAGAAGACATTGTGGCATTGTCCTAATTTAATTTCTACAGCTGTTAATAAACACCTGACTAAAAGCAACTTAGGGAGAAAAAGATTTATTATATTTGGTAAGAGTCTATCATAATAGGAAGTCAGTGTAGGAATCCAAACAGGAACCTGGAGGCAGGAACTGAAGCAGAGAAAGGGAACAAGGGCTGCTTACTGACTTGCTCCCTATGGCTTTCTTTCTTTTACCATCCAGCATCATCTCAGCAGGGATGTCTACCACCAGTAGTGAGCTGGGATCTTCCACATTAATCATTAAGAAAATGCCACAGACTTACCTACAGATCAGTCTGATGGAGGCGTGTTCTTAATTGACATTCTTCTTCTCAACATATCTAGGTTTGTCAAGTTGACAAAAACTGACCAGCATAGGCACATGCTTGGGAACACAGTGCCATGTTTTTCAAAATCTAATTCATGATTATCTGTTCTACAACTCATTAAAAAGAATAAACAAATCAAACCAACAATAACAACAAAAACTAAGAAATGGAAGAATAAAGAAGAAATATACAGTTTCAAAGACACATAGATGTTATTAGGTGCTAGGAGAACAATGATCTTTGCTTTAAAAAGCTTGTGTTCTGAATCAAAAAGAGAAACAAATAATGTACATATGTTTTTCAAACAGAGAAAAGTACTTTGATGCGAAATAAAGCTGTGTGATAGAAAGTGACTGAGGGAGATAATTTCACAGCAAGGGCAAATGCTCAGAAACGGAATCATGGCTGTATGTTTAAAGATAAGAAAGAATGGTGTAAGGGGGAAACATTTGAAATGTAAATAAAGTATCAAAAAAAAAAAAACCCTGAAAAAATACATGATCTCATAAAATCAAATCAGTAATTATAAATAAAAATTAATTTCAGGAAAAAGAAAAAAAAGAATGTTATGAGTAGTGATAAATTTAACTATAAAAAAGTTGGAAGGATAAGGGAAGTTGATCAGTCGATGGCTGAAGGGGAAACAAAAAGTGATGGATAATGAATATTTAAGACTTGATTTTAATCAACCCTGGAAGAGGCAGTAATTATTTCTTCTTCTTCTCCTTCTCCTTCTCCTTCTCCTTCTCCTTCTCCTTCTCCTTCTCCTTCTCCTTCTTCTTCTTCTTCTTCTTCTCGTCCTCCTCCTCCTCCTCCTCCTCCTCCTCCTCCTCCTCCTCCTCCTCCTCCTCCTCCTCCTGCTCCTCTTCCTCCTTCTTCACCAATTACATAATCTTTTTCTTGCTGTTTTTTTTTTTTTTTAATTTACATTTCAAATGTTTCCATCTTTCCAGGTCTCTCCTTTGGAACCAACCTATCCCCTCCCACCTCCCCCTGCCTCTATGAGGATATTCCCTTACCCACCTACCTACACTCTCGTCGTCCCTCCTTGGCATTCTCTTATACTTGGACATCTAACCCCCAGGCCCAAGGGCCTCTCCTCCCACTAATGGCTAACAAGGCTCTCCTCTGCCACATATATGGCCAGCACCATGGGTCCCTCCATCTGTATTCTTTGGTTGGTGATCCAGTCTCCAGGAACATTGGGGTTCAGGCTACTTGACACTGTTGCTCCCTCCATGGGGCTGAAAACTCCCTCAGCTCCGTCAGTCCCTTCTCCAACTCCTCCATCTGGGACCTCATGCTTAGCCCAACAGTTGCTGTGAAGTGAATCTTGGGTATTCCGAACTTTTGGGCAAATATCGACTTATCAGTGGAGTACTTACTGTGTTCATTCTTTTGTGACTGCTCGCTCAGGATGATATTTTCAAGTTCCATCCATTTGCCTGCAAATTTCATTAAGTCATTGTTTTTATTAGCTGAGTAGTATTCCATTGTGTAAATGTACCACATTTTCTGTATCCATTCCTCTGTTGAGGGACATCTGGGTTGTTTCTAGCTTCTGGCTATTATAAATATAGCTGCTGTGAACATAGTGGAGCATGTGTCTTTATTACATGTTGGAGAATCTTCTGGGTATATGCCCACGAATGGAATAGCTGGGTCCTTAGGTAGCATTATGTTCATTTTTCTGAGGGTCCGCCAAACTTATTTCCAGAGTGGTTGTACCAGCTTGCAATCCCACCAGTAATGGAGGAGTGTTCCTCTTTCTTCACATCCTTGCCAGCATCTGTTGTCACCTGAGTTTTTGATCTTAGACATTCTGACTGGTGTGAGGTGGAATCTCAGGGTTGTTTTGATTTGCATTTCCCTGATGACTAAGGATGTTGAACATCTCTTTAGGTGCTTCTCAGCCATTTACGTTTCCTCAATTGAGAATTCTCTGTTTAGCTCTGTTCCCCATTTTTTGATAGGTTTATTTGGATCTCTGGAGTCTAACTTCTTGAGTTCTTTGTGTATATTGGATATTAGCCATCTAATAGATGTAGGATTGGTAAAGATCTTTTCCCAATTTGTTGGTTGCTGTTTTGTCCTATTTACAGTGTCCTTTGCCTTACAGAAGCTGTGTGATTTCAAGAGGTCCCATTTGTCGATTTTTGATCTTAGGGCATAAGCCACTGGTGTTCTGTTCAGGAACTTTTCCCTTGTGCCCATGTGTTTGAGATTTTTCCCCACTTTCTCTTCTATTAGATTCAGTGTGTCTGGTTTTATGTGGAGGTCCTTGATCCACTTGGACTTGAGCTTTGTACAGGGAGATAGGAATGGAACAATTTGCATTCTTCTGCATGTAGACCGCCAGTTGAACCAGCACCATTTGTTGAAAAAGTTGTCTTTTTTCCACTGGATGGTTTTAGCTCCTTTGTCAAAGATCAAGTAACCATAGGTGCGTGGGTTCATTTCTGGGTCTTCAATTCTATTCTATTGATCTACCTGCCTGTCACTGTACCAATACCATGCAGGGTTTTCTTTTTCTTTCTTTCTTTCTATTTTTTTTTTTTAATCGCTACTGCTCTGTAGTACAGCTTGAGGTCAGGGATGCTGATTCCCCCAGAAGTTCTTTTATTGTTGAGAATAGTTTTTGCTATCCTTAGTTTTTTGTTATTCCATATGAATTTGAGAATTGCTCTTTCTAAGTCTATGACCAATTGAGTTGGAATTTTGATGGGGATTGCATTGAATCTGTAGATTGCTTTTGGCAGGATAGCCATTTTTACTATATTAATCCTGCCAATCCATGAGCATGGGAGACCTTTCCATCTTCTGATGTCTTCTTTGAGAATTTTATTGAGTATTTTTGCATTGATATTCATTAAGGGAAATTGGTCTGAAGTTTTCTTCCTTTGTTCAGCCTTTGTTCGGTGTTTGTGATGTTTTTGTATCAGTGTAATTGTGGCTTCATAGAAGGAATTGGGTAGTGTTCCTTCTGTTTCTATTTTGTGGAATAGATTTAAGAGTATTGGTATTATGTCTTCTTTGAAGGTCTGATAGAATTTTGCACTGAACCCATTTGGTCCTGGGCTTTTTTTGGTTGGGAGACTATTAATGACTGCTTCTATTTCTTTAGGCGTTGTGGGACTGTTTAGATGGATAATCTGATCCTGACTTAACTTTGGTATTTGGTATCTGTCTAGAAACTTGTCCATTTCATTCAGATTTTCCAATTTTGTTGAGTATAGGCTTTTGTAGAAGGATCTGAGGATTTTTTGAATTTCCTCAGAATCTGTTGTTATATCTCTCTTTTCATTTCTAATTTTGTTAATTTGGATTCTGTCTCTGTGCCCTCTGGTTAGTCTGGCGAAGGATTTATCTATCTTGTTAATTTTCTCAAAAAACCAGCTCCTGGTTTTGTTGATTCTTTGTATAGTTCTTTTAGTTTCTACTTGGTTGATTTCATCCATTAATTTGATTATTTCCTGCCTCCTACACTTCTTGGGTGCATTAGCTTCTTTTTGTTCTAGAGCTTTCAGGTGTGCTGTTAAGCTGCTAGTATATGCTCTCTCCAGCTTCTTTTTGGAGACATTCAGAGCTATGAGTTTTCCTCTTAACACTGCTTTCATTGTGTTCCATAGGTTTGGGTTGTTCTTTCATTTTCATTAAATTCAAGGAAGTCTTTAATTTCTTTCTTTATTTCTTCCTTGACGAAGTTATCATTGAGTAGAGCTTTGTTCAGCTTCCATGTGTATGTGGACTTTCTGTTTTTGTTGTTGCCATTGAAGACCAGCCTTTACCCATAGTGATCTGACAGGAGGCATGGGATTATGTCAATCTTCTTATATCTGTTGAGGTTTGTTTTGTGACTGATTATATGGTCAATTTTGGAGAAGGTACCATGAGGTGCTGAGAAGAAGGTATAGTCTTTTGATTTAGGATGAAATGTTCTATAGATATCTGTTAAATCCATTTGGTTGATAACATCTGTTAGATTCACTGTGTTTCTGTTTAGTTTGTGTTTCCAAGATCTGTCAATGGATGATAGTGGGATGTTGAAGTCTCCTACTATTATTGTGTGAGGTGCAATGTGTGCTTTGAGTTTTAGTAAAGTTTCTTTTATGAATGTGTGTGCCCTTGCATTCGGGGCAAAGAAATTCAGAATTGAGAGTTCTTCTTGGTAGATTTTTCCTTTGATGAGTATGAAGTGTCCTTCCTTGTCCCGCACGCTATTTGGTCTCGCCAGCAAGAACCCACGTGGACACACGGATCCTTCTGCAGCAAAGCGTTTATTCAGCTGATGATGATGAAAGAGGAAGACCCCGGGCCCCAGAATGGTGCTGCTTATATAGCCCTGAGGCAGCATGTCCTCCACTGATTGGTGCGCCCCCGGGAGTGGGCGGTGATTAGTCATGTACACCCTTAATGCACAAGCGCTTCGGGTGAGTCACCCCGCGCTATCCATAAGTTTCCTTAGAGCGACAGCGGAAGTCAGCACCATCTTGTAATGGCGAATACTCTAACCGCTCTCTACATCTCCCCCCATTCTTTCAAGTAAGAAGGAGAGGGGGGTCAGCTGGGTTAATAGGGCCACACCTCCCTACAGTGGTATCAAAACACAGAACCAGGCTCGATCAAGCGAATTCGGTCATGAGCGAATAGGCGATCAAAGGCCAATATTCTGAGAGCATTCCATCCTTACCCTTCCAGGTGCAATGGTACAAGACCCCTGGGTGCAAGGGCTAAGGAGGCTATGCTATGAGTAACACCCATCCCCGTGCAATGGA
>CM052705.1:51682735-51695875 GCA_028551405.1 Uromys caudimaculatus
TTATCTGGATGGTATCTCTCCTCTTCATAGCGAGCTGCCTCATTTTCTAGGTCTTCCTCTTCGGGAGGACTAAGTTCGTCCTCCTCAGAGCTAGTAAGACCCAGAGCCTCTAACTCCTTCACCGGATAGAGATGTCTTTCCCCCTCCTTTCTCTTTTTCTCTCCCAGGCCCTCTTGGCCTCTCTTTCTCTCTCCCAGGGCGTTCTTTCCCTTTTCTCTCATTTCTTTGGACTCGAGGTCCTCAGAAAGGTCTTTTTTCTTAGGCATGCCTTTTCTTTTTTGAGATCCCATCTTTCTGTCTCACTCTGTTTTGACATGCTGTCCTGCAAATCCTCCAGTGCCCCCTGTCCCGCTATTACTGTCGGGCGGCAGTTTTCATCCTCCAAACATGATTTTACCAGTTTCCACAAAGACATGGTCCCCGTAAGGAGGGCAAGTACGGCCGATACGATAAGGATAGCTTCTATCACGTCAGCCGATTGTGGAGGAAGGTGGGAGAAAAGCTCGCGGACAGACATACCTCTCAGAGCTTACCTTTAGTCCTGCAGTTCTGAATCCACTCCGCAGAAGCGGAGGGTCTCCTCGGTGCCGGCGATGATGAAGTCGCTACGTTCCCAGGTTTCGGCACCAGTTGTCCCGCGCGCTATTTGGTCTCGCCAGCAAGAACCCACGCGGACACACGGATCCTTCTGCAGCAAAGTGTTTATTCAGCTGATGATGATGAAAGAGGAAGACCCCGGGCCCCAGAATGGCGCTGCTTATATAGCCCTGAGGCAGCGTGTCCTCCACTGATTGGCGCGCCCCGGGAGTGGGCGGTGATTAGTCATGTACACCCTTAATGCGCAAGCGCTTCAGGTGAGTCACCCGCGCTATCCATAAGTTTCCTTAGAGCGACAGCGGAAGTCAGCGCCATCTTGTAATGGCGAATACTCTAACCGCTCTCTACACTTCCTTATCTTTTTTGATGACTTTTGGGTGAAAGTCAATTTTATCTGATATTAGAATGGCTACTCTAGCCTGTTTCTTGGGACCATTTGCCTGGAAAATTGTTTTCCAGTCCTTTACTTTGAGGTAGTGTTTGTCTTTAACACGGAGGTGCATTTTCTGGATGCAGCAAAATGGTAGGTCCTGTTTATGGATCCAGTTTGTCAGACTATGTCTTTTTATTGCGGAACTGAGTCTATCAATGTTAGAGACATTAAGGAATAGTGATTGTTACTACCTGTTATTTTCGATGTTATTTTTATGATTTTGTGGCTATCTTCTTTTGAGTTTGTTGAAAGATTACTTTCTTGCTTTTTCTAGGGTGTGGTTTCCCTCCTTGAATTGGCGTTTTCCATCTAGTATCCTTTATAGCACTGGGTTTGTGGAAACATACTGTGTAAATTTTTTTGTTATAGAATATTTTGGTTTCACAATTTGTGATAATTGAGAGTTTTGCTGGGTATAAGAGCCTGGGCTGGCATTTGTGTTCTCTTAGGGTCTGTATGAGATCTTCCCAAGATTTTCTAGCTTTCATAGTCTCTGGTGAGAAGTCTGGTGTAATTCTGATAGGTCTGTCTTTATATGTTACTTGACCTTTTTCCCTTACTGCTTTTAATATTCTTTCCTTATTTTGTGTATTTGGTATTTTGATTATAATGTGACGGGAAGAATGTCTTTTTTAGTCCAATCTATTTGGAGTTCTGTAGCCTTCTTGTATATTTATGTTCATCTCTTTCTTTAGGTTAGAGAAGTTTTCTTCTATAATTTTGTTGATGATATTTACTGGCCCTTTAAGTTGGGAATCTTCTCTCTCTCCCATACCTATTATCCTTAGGTTCTGTCTTCTCCTTGTATCCTGGATATCCTGGATGTTTTGGGTTAGGAACTTTTAGCATTTTGCACTTTCTTTGACTGTTGTGTCAATGTTGTCTATGGTATCTTCCGCACCTGAGATTCTTTCTTCTATCACTTGTATTCTGTTGGTGGTGCTTGCATCTATGACTCCTGATCTCTTTCCTAGGTTTTCTAACTCTAGGTTTGTCTCCCTTTGTGATTTCTTTATTGTTTCTATTTCTATTTTTAGTTCCTGTAAGGTTTTGTTCATTTCCTTCATCTGTTTGTGTTTTCCTATAATTCTGCCCGTTTCATTGTGTTTTCCTGTAATTCTTTAAGGGATTTTTGTGTTTCCTCTTTAAGTGCTTCTAGTTGTTTACCTGTGTTCTCTTGCATTTCTTTTTTTTTTTTATTTGCTTTTGTTTTTTGTTTTTGTTTTTGTTTTTGTTTTTTTGGTTTTTTGAGACAGAGTTTCTCTGCATAGCCCTGGCTGTCCTGGAACTCACTCTGTAGACCAGGCTGGCCTCAAACTCAGAAATCTACCTCCCTATGCCTCCCGAGTGCTGGGATTAAAGGCATGTGCCACCACTGCCCGGCTTGCATTTCTTTAAGGGAGTTATTTATTTCCTTCTTAAAATCTTCTATCATCATCATGAGATGTGATTTTAAATATGAGTCTTGCTTTTCTGGTGTGTTGTGGTATCCAGGACTTGCTGTGGTGGAAGAGCTGGATTCTGATGATGCCAAGTAGCCTTGGTTTCCATTCCTTATGTTCTTGACCTTGCCTTTCGTCATCTGGTTATCTCTGGTGTTAGCTGGTCTTACTCTCTCTGACTGTGTCTTGTCCCTCCTGCAAGTCTCTGTGTCAATACTTCCTGAAGGCCAGCTCTCTCTGAGAGAAATTTGGGTTTGGAGTGCTGTGTTATAAGGTCAGCTCTGGAGTGCATACAGAAACCAGAAGGATCTTGTCCCCAGCTCTCCCTTGGTTCTTGTGTCCTGATGGCTCTGCAAGGGTCCCTCTAGATCCAGTGAATTTGTACAGATTTGGTGGTCTTGCCTGTGCTTGAAGGTGTGTAGGCACTCCTGGGATACCAGCTCTCTCCTGGCACTATTTGAGTATAGAGCCCTGTGTCACAGGATCTGCTCTCAGCAACCAAAAAAAACCAGAGGACCACTCCTCAGTCCCTGTGTCCTGGGGATTTCAGGTGGTTCCCTCTGGGCAGACAAGCTTGCCATCACTCCTGGAAGTCTAGCTTTCTCCTGGCACTATTTGGCTATTCAGCCCTGGTGACCCAGGCAGAGGTCTCCCAGCACAGACAGAAAGCAGAAAGCTCCTTCCCCCAGCTGTTCCTTAGTCTCTGTGTCCAGGAATTACTTCTTAGGAGTGTCTCCTCTATCTCAAAACATTAGCCCTCATCTCTCCTCTGAGGTAGGTTATGGTTCTCATTCTCCAGTGTTTTCAGATCTTTGAGCTCTGGTCCAGTGAACCCCTTTTCACTTGCTACCTGGCTTTCTGATGCTAGTTTTTAAAAATATGGCTCAGGTCTCGGTCTTTCCTTTCTCCCATTTGCATCCACAACAGACCAACATATCATTTTATAACTGAGATGACTTCAGCCTCAAGAGATTTAGTTTAATGGCTGGAACTAGAGCAAAGCATGTGAGAAGGAGGGGGTTAGCAGAAAAGTCTGAAAAAAGGGCAGGAGGTTAGATTACATAGTTCCAGTCTCTGTCTCACATTTTCTCATGGAAAGTCAAAACAAGAAATTTTCATTTTATAATAGAGACACTTCTAATTCCTCACTTCCTTAAGTGCTTTCTTCATATTGCCTGAGATAGAATTGTTCTTATTCCTTTATGGAGATATGAATGATGCCACCCATTGCATCATACCACCCTATGGCAGCCTGCTTATTTGTCATTGCTTAGATTCTAGGAGCAAACCTGGAATAAGGGCTGAGGTGTGATTGAGAAGCAAGTGACAGCATGTGAGTGGAGAACTGGCCAAGAGCGGAGAAGCTTAAAGACCAATGGAGAATGCTGTCTTTACTGTAGGTCATTCATTACCTTTCTGTTGATTGGATTTAAGAGAACATTGTTTTGTGGTAGTCCCTTTATGATTTTGAGCTTTGAGTCAGCTAAGTTTCCAACTAATACTCATTAATACTTTGCACATCACTGATCTGAGGCCAAGAACTCCATGTGGATATCCTTGGAAGCCACTATTATTTATTTAGTTTTAAATGACTCACTCCAGAGCTTGGGGACCTGTTTCCTTGTTTAAACTTATAGAGTCAAGAATAAATATGAGGTGGTTTTTATTCATTAGGTAATTCCTTGAGTCATTTTAAATCTACAACTATACTCTAAGACAACATATATTATATCTCAAGAGAAAGACTGTCAGTCTCATTAAGCTCTGTTTACTTGGAACTGGAATATCAATAGAACCATGGGAAGTGTTTTGAATTGTATTCCTATTGCTGTATGAAAGTCCTCGAGCTTCACTGTGGCTCAGTTTATAATATGAGAATTTATGATGGTGTAAAAGAATGTGCGTATAATAGATTTATGGCATTAATTTGAATGTTGATGTTTTGTAAATCTAGTAGTATGTTGGATAATACTATGAGGTTGCTGGCCAGCACTATTGAGCAGCACCTCCAAATTGGTTGTATACTAAGGAGTAAAAAGATCCCATCCTATGCACTGTGCTATATTTTCCCACGGGTACATTCTATAATTTTTGTTATCAGTATTTGATGTACTTGCTTTCTGTATGTATCCCTAGAAACCTAGATGTCTTAGAACTCCCTATGTACACCAGGCTACCCTCAAATCATGTAGAACTACCTGTTTCCATCTTCTGAGTGCCTGGTTCAGCATATGCCCATCATGACATTTTTAATGTAAATTTTTAACATGGCGCTTGCAACTTACTAGTACATAACTACATCAGATTTCAAGGATCATCTGCAGATGAAGACATGATCGAATATCAAGACCATTCTACGTAAGATTGTGGATAAATACAGGGTATAAAATGTATTTACATATTTTCATGTTAGTAGACAGAGTATTATATTGCATTATATACTGTATTGTTTTTAAGCACAAAAATACATAAATAAGGTAGACCTTAGTATTATTGGAGAAACTCAGTAAACCCAAGTAGTGAAAAAAATTACTTTTTTTAATTTTAAACCCCCAAACAAATGGACAGGGTGAGACACAATGCAAAGACATCATCAGTTCTTTGTTCAGAATAAGCATTTTTATGAGTAATAGCTGCTAACATCAGGACATAATCTATTTAGTCTAAATCTATGAAAGCATTTCATTCTACATTTCTTATAAGATGGGGAGAATATTTTTTAGGAAAGTTTATAGGAATTTAATTATTCTCCAGAGTCTCATATCTGCCAAACAGCTCACTGCTCCTTTAAATTCAGTTCTACTCCCCATGGGGAAGTAATATACCACTCTTGGTCTCTGTTTTAATGAAAAGAAAGATTTCATTAATGCCTTTTTTCTTCACTTTACTCAAATGAATATATACAAGTGCTGATTTATACTACCTGGGTTTCATAAAGAGTAGGAAAAAAGTAGTAGAATCAAAATTTTATCTTATCATTAAATGAAATGCCCAACAATACACTGAAAACATGAATTTCTCATAGGGGAATATTAACTCAGTACTCCACATAGCTCTGTTACCTGAGTGTTAAGTTGTGTTTTCTATTATCAAGTTCCTCACTGAAAGGGATACTTAACAGAATTATAAGTTTTTGAATGGGAGTCAGGTATAAAAGAAATGCAACTTCTGTTTTACAGAAACTGTGTTCAGACATTCTAGTACCCTTGAAAGTTATTTCAATAATCTCAGCTATATTTAGGCTCTTCTCTGCCTTGTTAATGAATGGGAGAATGACAGATAATTCTCATGCCTATCATGCCATCTTTTTAGAAATCATGTCTGTACTAGCATCTTTTCCATTTTTCTTGCCATCCCTTTAGGAGGACTTGGAAGAGCTGAACATCCAATTTGATTTTGTATTCTAGGGTTATAGCAATATCTTTTAAAGAAAATTGTAGAAATATAAATGATAGGGAAACATGGCTGTGGCTACTCAGAAAAAAAATAGAATGCTTATGTTAAAGAGAATTTCTACAGTATTTATTTAAGAAATTACTATTTATAACTCTTCACCCATCTACCAGGAAGAGAAAAATTTGCAGGAAGTCATCCTTGTTCTTCCTTGGCTCTGCAGGGTCCTCATCCAGTAACGTGTGAAAGGGTCTTTGGTTTCATCTGTAAAATGATAATTTTTGTCATGGAATTCTAAAACACAAGTTTATATAAAAAAAACTTATTTAATCTACAAAGTGTGATGGTAGATGCTGGGAATTATTCAGAAGTGATGAGGATATAGATTCCTTTCAAGAACTGAACAAATAAGGGAGAAAACCAAATGCCAAGTAGAAGATAGACCAGAATGTGTGTGGACATCAGCACTTCCCTGAGTTCCAGAGGGGAATGGGTAAATTAATTTGAGCAGACTACTGAAGGAAAGACATTTAAAAGGGCCATGAAAGATTTGGGTTGTAAAAAGTTAGTTCAAGTAGACTTATTTGAGCAAAGGCAGGGAGACTGGTAAGCACAGAGATTAGAGAAGCTGCATAGAGTTTTGAGAAGACAGAGTGGTAAAGAAAACTGGAGAAACTGATCACATTTCAGAGGCGTTGGAAGGAGGTTGATATCCATGTAGTGGTGGCCCAAGAAGATTTCCCTGCTGGAGAATGGCAGGAACCAAGAATGCTCTAAGACGATATCTTTGAAAGGCAGAACTAGGTAGAAGGACAAGAGAAGGCAATTACAGTCTTGTATCTGCTGGGAGTCTTACAAAAACATCTCTGAGCCTTAATAGTTTGCAAGGAGATATTTATTTTCTAACAGACCTTGAGGCGAGAGAGTCTGAAATGAAGTCTAATCAGAGTCTCTGGCTGCCTCATTACCATGAAAGTTGAAGCAAAAGTTGCCAACACCTTCCCATTCCTCATCTTTAGCAATGTATTTATCTCTTCCTGCCACCCCAATTTCCAGAAGTAAAGACCTCCTCTGACCTGTGAACTCCTGAAGTTTTCCCCTCTTACATGGCCAAGATGATATACAGAGATAAACAGTTTTTGAAGAGAATAAACATTTTCCCACCAATGAGGACATGAGTGTAGTGGTTTGAGCTACAATAGAGAAGTCTGTCTGGAGACTAGTACACTGTAAGTGACACAATGTGCTTCGACTGGAACCATAATAGCTTTACAAGTCTACAATCCAATTTTAAAAGGGCATTTGTGAAAGTTGGAAAGGTTATAATTTTTACCCAAAGGGATAAAAATGGAAAGAGATTAACCATTTTAGATCTCTTCTTTGCTCTCCTTTTAGATAATTTAAATATTCTCATTTTCTAATAGGCCATTTCTGTTGGAAATGTGACTCCAATATGTGTCTAGGTATTCACAACATTAATTTGTCAGCTCAGGAGAAGAATGTCGGTCTTATATTTGTACAGATTTCTTAATTTCTGTGAAGACCCATGAAGTAATATCATGATCACATTTTGCCCATGTAGAAGTCTCATTTTCTTAGTTTACTCCTAGAACTGATCATTATATTTGAACTGCATTTTACACAGTGACACACTGTGAAAATCATAGGCTATTGGGATGGGAGTCCAACAGCAGCAATTCAAGTGACATTGATTGAGCTACTACAGGCATCTATGAAGAAAATACCCATCTCAATGGTGCTAGTACTAATTAAAGTTTGACACTTAAATGTTCATGATTTTAGAGCAAGTTAAAGGTCTTAAGATGTCATTCTGCAACTGTGAACCTGAGGATTAGAAATGATGACTTTTGCCATAGCTTTTTCTTTTAAATATTTGTATGTGGTTAATGGTTGAGATAAATCTATTTCTGCTATTGTGATATGATAAAATCATCATTTCATAAAAATTTCTATTTTAAAATAGTCTGTAATGAGTTCTTTACACTTCAGCTCAAAGTTACAGGAGCTCTCCTATCAGCATAATTTAATCATTAACAGAAACTAATATAAAAATAAATTTAGTGTTTAGCACCTCACTCATATATCCCATGAGTAAAGAATTTTGAAAATATATTATTTCTTATATAAAATGTCACAGTAGACATTAATAAGTTCACCACATTCTCTTATAACTTTATTATCTGAGGGTAGAAATTATCTTCTTTTTCCCTATGGCATTGGTAACACTTTTTAACATTTGAAGAAATTATTCTTTTCTGAATGTATGAGTTGTACATATTATATGAGAGAGGGAAAGATAGGTAGGTGTAGATGATGATTAGTTTGAAATTGAAGAAAGAAAACAAAGAGATTGCAATATACTGAGTTTAGTTGTGTCCTCTCCAATCTCATGTCTACATGTAATATATAATATCTGTAATATGATATTAAGTAGAAATTGGATCTTTGTGAACTTAATCACATTGAGTAATTGTAGATTAGGGGAATATACCTGCTGTCTATTTAAGAAGATATGATTCTGAACACAGGTAGATCTACAAGAGTAGCACCATGTCTTAACAGAGCAGAGATCTCTGGAGTGATAAATATATGTATCAAGAGATGCTTGACCTCTACTGGTGCCCACAAGAGGCCAAGAGGTTTGGAGGAACACTCCTTCCCTGAGGAGCCTTCACAGACAGCATGGTGCATGACAAACAGGCTGCTGTAATGTGGAAAAAATAAATTTATATTATTTTCAGCTATTTCACTAGTAGTTATTTGCAATGGCTTATCTAGGAAATTTCTACATCTAAGAAGAATCCGATTTTACCTATATCTAAGAAGGTATCTGTTAGGTACACATGCATTTGTGACCGTAAATATGGATTTGTATATTATCTCTTGTGTCTTCATGATAGCCTGGAAGTCATACGTCATGATATACATTTCAAATGGAAGAAACTGGAAATAAGTTAAGGACATTTGTTAGAGTAACATATAACTTTTTACTTCAAAACTGAATGGGAGGTTTTAACGTTTTATCTTTTCCATTCCCTTCTTTGTTTACTAGGTGAGATGATAGATATTTTAACTACCTTGATCATAGTATATATTTAATAAGATCTGCATGTATTAATTTTCTAAATTATACAACTTAAATATGCACAAGGTTTAAATATGCACAAGGTTGGTATATCAATAAAGTTAAAACAACCCCCAAACAAACAAAAAATTCTTTGAGTTCTTTCTTCAAGCTGCTATGTGAAGTAGAGTAATATGATCAGGATGCATCCCAACTAATCTAAGTGATCCCTCTAGTGAAGTATTCACAAGTTGGCCAGGACATAGGGTAAGATACATACATATATATATATATATATATATATATATATATATATATATATATATATATATATATATATATAATTTGAAAGTATATCATGTCACACAGAATTTGACAGGACTTTGAGGCCCTTACTAAAATTCAGGGCTGTTCTTTAAATATGAGGTCTAACACTTCCTAGAGCACATGAGGTTTGGAAAGAGTTCTATGAATTGATAAGTGCTTAAATAGACAGTGAAAACGCTGACCTCTTTGTTATATACATAGACACAGGAAACAGCTCTTAGCAGCATTTCATACTGATGCAACAAATTCTGAAAGTTATCACTCTCTAAATGAAAGTTATCATCGATATTTTATATCC
Source organism: Uromys caudimaculatus (assembly GCA_028551405.1). NCBI lineage: Eukaryota > Metazoa > Chordata > Mammalia > Rodentia > Muridae > Uromys > Uromys caudimaculatus. The sequence continues at coordinate 51,692,311 of CM052705.1, forward strand.
TTATAGAACTCAGATGGTGAAGTTCTAAGGCTAGAAGTGGTGGTATTGGAAGTAGGGTGTTCTGTGAGATAACTTTGTCATATTTATAGTCACTATTTTCCAAAATGAGAATAGAACTTTAAAATTTTGAATTAATGATTAAAGTCAAAGGCAGAATGGGAGACAGAGGGGTAGAGGAAAGGAGAAAATAATATCAATAATGGCATTCATATATTAAATATATTCATATATTAAATTATAAAATAATAGGCAAATTGGAAGAGTGTGAATAATTTTTATATTATATCTTTACTTATAATCCTAAGTCTTAGCATGTCAAGAGGTTGAACTTTGTGTGCCTTTATGAAAATACATAATGACCCAAGAATTAAGATGAATCTACAGAATAGATGATTAATATTGAGTTGTTGATACTGAAAAAAAAATGACTAAAATAAAACTTGTTAGCTATTTTATTAGGCAGTACACTGATAACAAAGATTTACTATGGAATATTGCTATGTTGCTCTATAAGCAACTGAAGTATCCTTTTTTAATTGCATCTGTTTACTTCTTTAAGAAACACATAGAGTCATTGACTGGCACCATCCACTTATACCTAAGAACATGTTACAACACTGACACAATAAAGAATTTACTGGGCCATCAGAGGACCCCTGACTTTTTCTGACATAACAAAAGTGATTTGAATCTGTTACATAGCCTAGGATTTCTTGTTAATCCCTGTCTGTGACTATGTTTCAATAATGTGGCATTCATTTTTCTGTTAACAGAGTAATCAATTAAATATGGATTCCTCCTATTGGTGTTTTGCTTCTATTATCACAACCCTTCCGTGTTCTCAGGAGTTGCTTAAACAATGATATCATAACAGCAGAAAAACCTTTAAAGGGTTATTTCTTCCTGGAATGACTCCATTCTTAAAAACTAAGCAATATACCTTGTACTGTTTACATAATATTAACATACTCAGAAGGTAAATATTTTCATATATTTCACTTCAGTGTACAGTTATTACATAGTAAATGTTATTCTATTCAAATTAGTCCATAGTACATTATCAAGACAACTGTGTGAGAAGGTTTAAGATGGTGTTAAAATATAATGCGAATTATGCCATGGTTTGGAAAGGAATGTATGTTTATTGTTTCCATAAATTAAGTCACAGACAGGAATAGGAGCAATGGATTTTCTTGACTTTTGGGGAGAAAATAGAAAAGAAAGAATTTCACCTGAAGACATGAGCTCTTGACTCTAAGAACTATATTTGAAACTTTTACTGCATAAAATTTTTATGCTTATTGAAGGAAATTATAGGCAAAGAAATAGTTGTGAGCAGTCCTATCAGTTCATACTGCTAAAAAATAGACTCAGATACAATGTGACCAAATCTTTAATGAAGAGTTTTACAGAAAAGGATCAAGTTCTCTACTACATATATTCTGCTTTTGATTCTTTTTTTTTTTTGATACTTTATTTATATTTCCAATGTTTCCCCCTTTCTAGGTCTCCTCTTGGAAACCACCTATCCCCTCCCCCTCCCCCACCTCTATGAGGGAATTCCACCTCCCACCCACCCGCCCACCCACTCCCATATTCCCACCTTGACATTCCCCTTTACTGGGGACTCTCCTCCCCCTGATGGCCAACAAGGCCCTCCTCTGCCTCATATGTGGTCCGAACCATGGGTCCCTCCATGTGTATTCTTTGGTTGGTGGTCCAGCCTCCATGAGGACTGGGGGTGGGGTCAGGCCCTATGAGTTTCCTCAGTTGAGAATTCTCTGTTTAGCTCTGTTCCCCATTTCTTTGATAGGGTTATTTGGTTCTCTGGAGTCTAACTTCTTGACTTCTTTGTATATATTGGATATGATCCCTCTATCATACATATGATTGGTAAAGATCTTTTCCCAATTTGTTGGTTGCCGTTTTGTCTTATTGACTGTGTCCTTTGCCTCACAAAAGCTTTGCAATTTCATGAGGTCCCATTTGTTGATTCTTGATCTTAGAGCATAAGCCATTGGTGTTCTGTTCAGGAACTTTTCCCTTGTGCCCATATGATCGAGACTTTCCCCCAGTTTCTCTTGTATTAGATTCGGTGTATCTGGTTTTATGTGGAGATCCTTGATCCACTTGGACTTGAGCTTTGTACAGGGAGATAGGAATGGATCAGGATGCATTCTTCTACATGTTGACCATGTTCTACATGTTCAACCAGCACCATATGTTGAAAAGGCTTTTTTTCCATTGGATGGTTTTAGCTCCTTTGTCAAACATCAAGTGATCGTAGGTGTGTGGGTTCATTTCTGGGTCTTCCATTCTATTCTATTGATCTACCTGCCTGTCACTGTACCAATACCATGCAGGTTTTTTTTTTTTTTTTATCATTACTGCTCTGTAGTACAGCTTGAGGTCAGGGATGCTGATTCCCCCAGAAGTTCTTTTATTATTGAGAATAATTTTTGCTATCCTGAGTTTTTTGTTATTCCAAATGAATTTGAAAATTGCTCTTTCTAAGTAAGAAACAGAAGGAACACTACCCAATTCATTCTATGAGGAACACTGATACTAAAACCACACAAAGACCCAATAAAGAATGAAAACTTCAGACCAATTTCCCTTATGAATATCAATGCAAAAATACTCAATAAAATTCTTGCAAACTGAATCCAAGAACACTTCAAAACGATCATTCACCATGATCAAGTAGGCTTCATCCCAGGGATGGAGGGATGGTTCAATACCCAGAAATACATCAATGTAATCCACTACATAAACAATCTCAAAGAAAAAACCACATGGTCATTTCAGTAGATGCTGAAAAAGCATTTGACAAAATTCAACATCCTTACATTATAAAAGTCTTGGAAAGATCAGGAATTCAAGGCTCATACCTAAACATAGTAAAAGCAGTATATAGCACACCAGTAGCCAACGTCAAACTAAAAGGAGAGAAACTTGAAGCAATCCCACTAAAATCAGGGACTAGAAAAGGCTGCCCTCTCTCTCCCTCTATCTGTTCAATATAGTAATTGAAGTTCTAGCTAGAGCAATTAGACAACAAAAGGAGATCAAAGGGATACAAATTGGTAAGGAAGAAATCAAATTATCACTATTTGCAGATAATATGATCGTATACTTAAGTGACCTGAAAAACTCCACCAGAGAACTCCTGCAGCTGATAAACAACTTCAGCAAAGTGGCCGGATATAAAATTAACTCAAACAAATCAGTAGCCTTCCTATACTCGAAGGATAAACAGGCTGAAAAAGACATTAGGGAAATGACATCCTTCACAATTGTCACAAACAATATAAAGTATCTTGGTGTGACTCTAACCAAACAAGTGAAAGATCTGTATGACAAGAACTTCAAGTCTCTGAAGAAAGAAATCGAAGAAGACCTCAGAAGATGGAAAGATCTCCCATGGATTGGCAGGATTAATATAGTAAAAATGGCCATCCTGCCAAAAGCAATCTACAGATTTAATGCAATCCCCATCAAAATTCCAACTCAGTTCTTCATAAACTTTTTTTTATTTTTTATTTTTTATTTTTTGATACTTTAT
>CM052705.1:51695975-51735220 GCA_028551405.1 Uromys caudimaculatus
CTGATGGCCAACAAGGCCTTCCTCTGCCACATATGTGGTCTGAACCATGGGTCCCTCCATGTGTATTCTTTGGTTGGTGGTCCAGCCTCCAGGAAGACTGGGGGGGGGTCAGTCCAGTTGACACTGTTGCTCCCTCCATGGGGCTGCAAACTCCCTCAGCTCCTGCAGTTCCTTCTCCAGCTCCTCCATCTGGGACCTCACTCTCAGTCCAGCTGTTACTGTAAAGTGAAACTTGGGTATTCTAAACGTTTCGGCTAATATCCACTTATCAGTGAGTACATACCATGTTCGTTCTTTTGTGTCTGAGTTACCTCGCTCAGGATGATATTTTCAAGTTCCATCCATTTGTTTGCAAATTTCATTAAATCATTGTTCTTAATAGCTGAGTAGTACTCCATTGTGTAAATGTACCACATTTTCTGTATCCATTCCTCTGATGAGTGACATCTGGGTTGCTTCATAGACTTAGAAAGAGCAATTCTGCTTTTGATTCTTAACCATGTCATTCAAAGAACAATCTAATCCCCACTCCCTCCTTCCCCCTCCTTCTTTTTTCCTTCCCTCCTTCCTGTCCCCTGTCCCCACCTTTCTTCCTTAATGTTTGAATGGGTACAATGACAACATATGAGTACAGGATGGTGTTGATCTCCTTACCAAAATTCATCTTGGTCATTTTATTTGATATGATCTAAAAATGATGCAATAATATCACAAAATCCTGAGATTGTTTTCTTCCTTTTTAATAGAAAAAAGACCAGAAGAATATTATAACAATACATACTTCATTTATATTAATTAAATATTTTATTTATTTGCATCCCAAATGTTGGTACCCTTCCAGTTCCCCTTGCAGAGTTCTTCCTCTCATCCCCCCTCCTCTTTGCTTCTTACAGAGTATTGCCCCCTCCCCCCCTCAGCTTCCACCACCATGGGGCATGAAGTCTCTACAATATTATGCTCATCCTCTCTCACTGAGGCTAGTAAGAAAGTTTCCTTGGGCCATCAGTATGGCTCAGTGGGCAAAGTTGCTTGCTGCCAAGGATAAATACCTGTTTTATCTCTCAAACACCCACGTTAGAAAGAGAGAACTGAATCTTACAAACTGTGCACTAACCTTCAACTCTGGCTATTGTCTGTACCTGCACTGCATGTAAATGCAAGCACACATCTTACAAAAACTACATACCTACATACCTACCTACCTACTTACCTACCTACCTTCCTACGTAACTAATGTTTTTAAAATTAAAAAAAAACGTGTGGGTTATGTAACTGATACAAAGGTTTGAGATGCTTAAAAATTAGGCTGCAAGTTTCAAAATCTTAAATAGCCTGTGAATAAATCTATTCTAGGATTGGCTCGACCTCATTTTGTTCATCAATCAATGCATTGTGTATGTAAAAGTCTTTCATTATGATCACTTGTATTCACAAATTATACATATGGTGCTCAAATCATGCAGATTTTTATTTACAGATAAACCCTGCAAAATAGAATATTGTTAACAGAACAATTATCTAAGTATTTAGCCTGTCTTTACTTAGGTTATCCAAATCAACTAAGGAATAACTATGATATTTTCAGCTTGTCATTTCATTTCTAAAGCTTTTACTTAATTCACATTTTGAAGAAGAGATTGAATCCAATTAATCATTTGTTTAATTGAAACTGTAAGCAAATGTCCTCTGGCTTTATAAATGAATAAAGACCATCAGTTTTAATAATGTCTTTAAAATAATTAAGTAATGAGAGCATATTTAGATTATTCAAAACACATAGAGAATCATTATTAAAGTAAAGCTTGGTATCTGGATACAAAGCCAGATAACATATTTTAAAATTATTGCTGTTGTTGATATTTTTTTCTATTCAGTTTAATTAGGGTTGCTTATAGGATAGGGGATTACTACATTTATAGTAATGTTGGCTACACTACTGAAGCAAACCTCTCATTCCAAGAAACCATTAACTACCTGTACATATTAAAGAAAGAGTAAAGCTTCATGAGTCCCCGTTTTCTCAATGATGGGATGGTGATGGCCCAAATCTTGTTTAGATCTTGTACAAATAACCAAAATGGCTGAAGATCCTATGGACATCATATTGCCAAAGATAGTGTTCCACAGTACTCCACACTTCTCTCTAACGCTGACCTTTCTAATCCTCTTCTGTGATATTACTTGAGCATTGGAAGGAGTGACATAAATGTCTTGCATGACTGGGAATTTAATAGTCACTTATTCTCACATTAAAATGTTATGGTCCTGTGTAGCACAAAACTGAAGTTTTCCCACTGCAAAATCAAGCCCCTTGGTCCTGTGGAGGTTTGATGACCCAGGATAGGGGAAGGCTAGGCCACTGAGGCAGAAGTGGGTGGGTGGGTGGGGGAGCACCCTTATAGGCAGGGGGCGGGAGGAGGGGTATAGGGGGCTTGTGGAGAGGATACTGGTAAGGGGGATAACATTTGAAATATAAATAAATAAAATAACCAATAGAAAAATGAAAAAAACTGTCTTTATAGCTGACAGTTGAAGCAACCTGTGAGAATAAATACAAATATACAAAAGGCAATTTGACAAATGTATGATGTTTATTTAGCAAAACAATGGAACAGAAATGGTTTCCTTAGAGGGTGTACTACCTGAGCTACAGACTTTTGCCCAGCTTTATAATACCAGATGGGAATTCCATCCTCTTATGTGGGCCTCAAATTCAATCAGAAATCAGTTGGTTATCCCCATAGCAGTCACTGCACTATTCAAATTGTGGGCATATCATTGCCTGGCAGGTCAGTAGTGGAGAACACTACAAAAACTTTTGTATCTGAGATAGAGTGGGTAACTGTTGATACCTGCATAGCATAGCATCTTTTAACACTGTGAAAGTCAGGGAGCTGGGAGACAGTATGCAGGACACACACACATACACACACACACACACAGAGAGAGAGAGAACCAAAACATGTAGTGTTATTAGAATAGGATTTATCATCTAATTCTGGTGAGCAATCAACAGGAGTGACAATAGCCTGGACTATTTGGGAGTCCAGGGATCCTCCTAGGCCAATTACTCATGGAAAGACAGCCCACCCATGAAGCTGAAATTTTCATTTGGTAATGTTAAGGGATATGAGAGGGATGGGTACATGTACATAATTAACTACTTTTCAAAAATTTAATAAATGTATTTTTTTGTTTTGGTTTTGGTTTATTCGAAACAGGGTTTCTCTGTGTAGCTCTGGCTGCCCTGGAACTCACTCTGTAGACCAGGCTGGCCTCGAACTCAGAAATCCACCTGCCTCTGCCTCCCAAGTGCTGGGATTAAAGGCGTGCACCACCACTGCCCGGCCAATAAATGTATTTTTAAGTTAGGTTAAAAGTGACAGGTTCCTATATGCCTTTTTTATTTCAAATACCCTTAGCACTGATCAAGCCACCCCAGCTTATCCCTATATCCCTTTCTTCTCCCTCCTTAAACATTTACATCTCTTTTACTCACCATTCAACCGACATATTGCATACATTTTACTACCACCCCCCCCCAAATGCTGTTTGTGACCAAGTTTTTGGCTCCTCTCTAGTCTATAGTCTCTACACGAACATCTATATGAATATACATGTATGGAAATAGAAAATGTTATCTCCATATGAGAGAGAACATGTAGTGTTTGTTTTTATGACCATGGTTTTCTTGTTTGATATAACATTTTCCAGTTCCATTTATTTTTCTGTTCATTGCATTTCTCTTTATAACTTAACAAAATTCTGTTGTGTGTATGAACCGCATTTTCAGTATCCATTTATCAAATGACAAACATCTAAGCAGATGATCCCACTTCCTTGCTATTGAGAATAGAGCTGTAATACCTATGAATGTGTTAGTATCTCTTGGTAGGACATAAAGTTCTCTGGTATATGCCCATTAAGGGTATAATTAGTCAAATAGACATTTTTTTCATTTTTTAAAATATAATCTTTTATTTATTTATTTATTTATTTACTTACTTATTTATTTATACTTCCAATTTTATTTCTCTCCTGGTGCACCCTCCGACTATTCCATACCCCATACTTCCTTCCTGTCCCTGTCTTCATGAGTATGGGCCCACCTCCCACCCCATCAGACCTCTAAACTCCCTGGGGCCTCCAGTCTCTTGAGGGTTAGGTGAATCTTCTCTGATTGAACCCAGACCTGGAAGTCCTCTGCTGTGTATGTGTTGGGGGGCCTCATATCAGCTGGTGTAAGCTGCCTGGTTGATGGTCCAGTCTACTGACTGTTTTTGTGTTTCAACTTGACACAAGTTGGAGTTATCACAGAGAAAGGAGCTTCAGTTGAGGAAATGCCTCCATGAAATCCAGCAGTAAGGCATTTTGTCAATTAATGATCAAGGAGCGAGGGCCCATTGTGTTTGGTGCCATTCCTAGGCTAGTACTCCTGGGTTCTATAAGAAAGCAAGCTGAGCAAGCCAAGGGAAGCAAGCCAGTAAGAAACATCCCTCCATGGCCATTGCATCAGCTCCTGCTTCCTGACTTGCTTGAGTTCCAGTCCTGACTTCCTTTCATGATGAACAGCAATGTGGAAGTATAAGCTGAATAAACCCTTTCCTCCCCAACTTGCTTCTTGGTCATGATGTTTGTGCAGGAATAGAAACCCTGACTAAGACATCCACTGTATGAGAAATATCAGGAGTCAAGATTAACTGAGACTGCTGGTCCTCCTATAGAGTTGCCCTCCTCCTTAGCTTCTTCCAGCCTTTTCCTAATTCAGCCACAGGGATCAGAAGCTTCTGTCCATTGATTGGGTGCAAATATCTTTATCTGACTCTTTCAGTTGTTTGTTGGGTCTTTCAGAGTGCAGTCATGTTAGGTCCCTTTTTGTAAGCACTCCATAGCCTCCATAACAGTGTCAGGTCTTGGAGCCTCCCCTTGAGCTGGATCCCACTTTGGGCCTGCCACTGGACCTTCTTTTCCACAGGTTCCTCTCCATTTCCATCCCTGCAGTACTTTCAGACAGAAACAATTCTGGGTCAGAGTTTTGACAGTGGAATGACAACCCCCTCCATCACTTGATGCCCTGTCTTTCTGGTGGAGGTAGGTAGGCTCTATAAGTTCTCTCTCCCTACTTTCTGGCATTTCATCTAAGTTCCCTCCCTTTGAGTCCTAAGTGTCTCTCATCTCCTTGGTTTCTGGTACATTCTGGAGGGTCCTCTCAACTTCTTACCTCCCAAGGTTACCTATTTCCATTTTTTCTGTTGGCCCTCAGTTTTTCAATCCTTTTCCCTCACCCAATATCAGATCTGGTTCCCCTCTTTCCCCAACCCCTCACCTTCTACTTTCTCTCCCAGGTTTCTTCCTCTCACCTATCTTGTGATTGCTTTCTTCTCCCTCCCAAGTGGGACTGAGGCACCCTCACTTGGGCGCTTCAGTTTGTTGACCATTTTGATTTCTGTGGACTGTTATCTTGGGTATTCAGTACTTTTTTTTTTTTTTTTTACTAATATCCACATATTAGTGAGTACATATTATGCATGTCCTTTGGGTTTTTTGGTGGTTAGCTTCTTGAGTTCTTTATATATTTGGATATTAGCCCTCTATCAGATGTGGGGTTAGTGAAGATTTTTTTCCCAATCTATAGGTTGCTGATTTGTCTTATTGACTATGTCTTTTGCCTTACAGAAGCTTTCCAGTTTCATGAGGTCCCATTTGTCAATTCTTGATCTTAGAGCATGAGCCATTGAAGTTCTGTTTAGGAAATTTCCTCCTGTGTCAGTGAGTTCAAGACTCTTTCCCACTTTCCCTTCTATTAGATTCAGTATATCTGGTTTTATGTTGGTTTTATGATCCACTTGGACTTGTGCTTTGTGCAAGGTGACAAATATGGGTCTATTTTCATTTTTCTACATACAGATAGCCCGTTAGACTAGCACCATTTATTGGAGATGCTTTATTTTTTTCATTGTATATTTTTGACTTCATTGTCAAAGATCATGTGTCCATAAGTGTCCTTTTTAATTTTTTAAATAAGGTTTCACATTGGTTTTCATAGTGGCACAGCTAGGATACATGCCCACAAACAATAGATAAGAGTGTCCCTTTCTCTATATTTATTATCATTTGTTTTCTTAACTACAGCCATGCTGAGTGGGATAAAATGGAAGTTTAAATTATTTCAATTCCTATTTCAATGATGGCTCTGAATGTCGAACTATTCCAAAAATATTTATTGATGACTTTTATTTCTTGTTAGATCATCTCATTCAGTTAATTAACTCATTTTTATTGAATTGTGTCTATTTTAACTTGTTTTATAATATTCTTCATACTAATTCTATGTCAGACATATACCTAGTAAATCTTTTCTTCTATTCTCTAAGATATACCTTCACTCAAGTAACTGTTTCTTTTGTAGTACTACAACTTTTCAATTTAATGAGTTATCAGTTGACATTTGTTGGCCTTATTTCCATAGAGACTGCAATCCTATTCAGAAAGTTCTCCTGTGTGTGTGTGTTTGTGTGTATGTGTGTGTGTGTGTGTGTGTGTGTATGTGTGTGTGTGTACATATACACTCATGTACACATAATATATACATTTGTAATCTTGAGGTATTTTCTGTATTTTTTCCTGTTGTAGTTTTTAGGTACTATATTAGATATTAACGACACAACAATTTTTGTAGTGTCTTTTTGCGGGGCAAGAGACAAAGATGTAGTTCATATATAGGTATCCAGTTTTCCAGCACCACTTTGAAGGGGATGACTTTCATTGAGTATTTTGGAATTGTCAAAATTTAGGTTGACAGAGTTTATATCTTGATCTTCTGTTTTACAAATTTGCATGTACATATTTGACAGTTCTGTGATGTTTTTGTTACTATGGCTTTGTCATAGGACTTGACAGCAAGTATAGTGTTACTTTATCATCATCATCATCATCACCACCACCACCACCACCACCACCACCACTACCACCACCACCATTAGCACCACCACTAGTACCACCATCATCATTAATATTATATTATTATTCAGATTGTTTTGCTGTTCCAAGTCTTTTGTATTTCAAAATGAATTTTAAGATTACTTTTCTATTTTTACAAAGAGTAGTGTTTGGGTTTTACAATACTAATTCTTCCAATCTCTGAAAATAGGACACTCTCCATCTAAAAATATTTTTATTTTATTCTAGAGTATGTAAATAGAGTGGAATTGTTTCCTTATTTCTTACTAAGTATGTTTTTTTGTTGAAATATAAGAAAGCTACTAATTTTTCTATGTTACATTTGTATTTTGACAATTTTCTGAAATGTTTATTAATTCTAAGAGTTTTCTAATGGAGTTTTAATGTTCTGTGATGTTTAGAATAATGTCATCTCCAAATAAAGAGATTTTGACTTCTTTTATCTCTATTTATACTCTTTTCATTGTTTCTTTTGCTTTATTGCTCAGCTAGTATTTAAAGTACTATATTGAGTAAAGGTAGAGAAAATGGAAACCTTTTTTATGGCTGATATTAGTTGAAATGATTTGTTGTTCCACAATTTAGTGTAAATTCTGCTGATAGATTTGGTGTATATAGCTTTTACGTGTTGAAATATGTTCTTTCTATTCCAAATTCATCCTTCATGAAAGGATGTTGATTTTGTCAAAAATGTAGATTTATTAAGATGATCATGTGAGTTTTGCTCTTCTGTCCATTTCCATGATGAGTTATACTTACTATATGTGTAGGAGGAAACGTCTTTGCATTTTGAGAGAAGCCAACTTCATTATGGTGAATTATATTTTCAGTGTGTTCTTGAATTTGGTTTGCAAATATTCAATTATGAATTTTTGATCTGCCTTCATCAGAATTGATCTACAATATTCTACTTTCTGTTTTGCCCTTACTTTGTTTTACTATCTAGATATAATGACCTTGTGAAAAGTCCATTGGTATTGTTCCCTCATTTCTTACTTTATGAGACAGTTGGAAAGCATTGGCATTTGTTGTTCTTTGAAGACATAGTAGATCTCAGAAGATAGTCTACTTGAGCCTAGACCTTTTATACTTGGGAGAATTTTATGACTTCTTTAATCTCACTCTTATAGATATCTTTAAATTACTTATGCCATTTTAACTTTGGTAATTCATATACATCTAGAAATTCATATACTTCTTTCAGATTTTCCAATGTATTGGTGTGCATGTGTGTGTATGAAAGAGAAAGAAAGGGAGAGAGCAAAGAGCAAGAGAGCAAGAGAGGGAGAGAGAGAGAGAAGGACAGAGAGGGAGAGAGAGAGAGAGAGAGAGCGAGAAAAGAATATATGTATATTTGTATGTATGTGTATGTGTATATGTATATATGAATGTATGTGTGCATGAGTATGTGAGTAAAGTTGCCCATATGGGTTAGAATCGAGGCCAGAATTTGATGCTGGCATGACTTCACTATCACTTCTACCCCTTACTTTTGAGACAGGGTCTTTCACTTAACCCACAGTGTACTACACTATTGGTCATCAAGTCCCAGAATCCATATTTTTCTGCCTTCCAGTACTTGTGCAACCATGCCTGACTTTTTCACAAGCAAATTAATTCAGTCCTCATGCTTGTCTGACGAACACTTTAACTACAGAATCATCTCCCCAGCCCATGAATATATGTTTTGTAGATATGTGTTAATGAATTTTAAATTTCATTGGCATCTGCATAATGGCTGCCTTTAAAGGTCTAATTTTATTAAATTGTTCTTCCTCATATGGCTATTTGGGATAATATGGTTATTAATCATGTATATCTTATCTTTTAAAGAATCAACTCTTCACTCCCATTAATTCTTTGTATTTTAATATACATTTCACTAATTTCTTACATGGTCTTAATTATTTATGTCTACTGGTTTGAGATTTGTGTTGTTTTACATTTGAATACCCAAAGTTGTAACTTTAAATAATTAATTTGACTCTGATTTCTTGATGTATGTTCTTGGGGCTAGAAACATCCCTCTTATGATTGTTTCTAGAATTTTGTATATTGGGTTTTCATTTTCATTCAACTCTTAGAGTATTTTTAATTTCACTTGCTTTCTTCAACAACTCATTTATCATTCAGTAGTGTGTTGTTTAATGTCCACGAATTTGTGTATGCTCTAAAATTTTGTTTATCTGTAGTTGTATTTCAACATAAGTAGTAATTACCAGTAGTTACTCATATTTTACATTTAATTTCCACAGTACATGATCTGTTTTAAAGAGAGATCCATGGCCTGCTATGTATTTTGCAATTCAGATGAATGTTTTGTGGATGCCTGTTAAATTCACATAATTGATGATATCATTTAATTCATGTGCTTTGCTTTCTTTCTTTCTTTCTTTCTTTCTTTCTTTCTTTCTTTCTTTCTTTCTTATTTCTGTCTTTCTTTTGTTGTGTGGGGGTTAGTCTGTGAATTTATATCTGGTAACATTGCTTTATGAATTAGTTGCACATATAATAATAATATCTAATATCCACTTGATGGATTGTTGCTTTAGTCAGTTTGAATGATTTCTATCTCTTCTAACTAACTTTTTAAATTACATATATTTTCCCAGAACAATAATACCCACTTGTTTCCTAGCCTTATTTACTTAGAATATTTTGACTCACACTTCATCCCTACAGAGGAATTTCTTGTTTAATGGGGTCTATTTCATGGAAGATGCTGCCTTTTAATTAATTCTGCTAATCTCAGTAACTGGCTTTGAAGAGTTGATGCCATTGATATTCATTGTTATTGTAAACTGTTTATTATTAACACTTGCCATTTTGTTGATTTTGGAGTGTTTAGTGTTGTTCCATTCTTCTCTTGCTTAACTATTATTGTTCAGGTGTAGTTTACTTTTCTTATGGCTTTGTACTGGTTGGTTTTGTGTGTCAACTTGGCACAAGCTGGAGTTATCACAGAGAAAGGAGCCTCCCTTGAGGAAATGCCTCTATGAGATCCATCGGTAAGTCATTTTCTCAAATAGTGATCAAAGGGGGAGGGCCCAGTCCATTGTGGGTGGTGCCATCTCGAGGCTGGTAGTCCTGGGTTCTATAAGAATGCAAGCTGAGTAAGTCAGGGGAAGCAATCCAGTAAGCAGCACCCCTCCATGGCCTCTGCATCAGCTCCTGCCTTCAAGTTCCTGCCCTGTGTGAGTTCCTGTCCTGACTTGCTTTGGTGATGAACAGCAGTGTGGAAGTGTAAGCTGAGTAAACCCTTTCCTTCCCAACTTGTTTCTTGGTCATGATGTTTTGTGTAGGAATACAAACCCTGCCTAAGACAGGCTTCAAGCGTGGATTTGTCTTTCTCTTCAGTCTAAAGGATACCACTTAGCATGCTCTGTAGAGCTGACTTAGTACTCATAAATTCCTTTGGCCCATCACAGTCTGCTGTTATTCTCATGGACTCAGTGTTTTTCTCCCTCTGCTTTAAATACATATATATACATACATATATACATATACACATATATACATATATATGTGTGTGTGTGTATACATATATATATATCTGCATCTTTAGTGACTTGGTTACAATATAATATAATGAGAAAAAGTTATTTTCCAGCCTTGTCTGTTTGGTATTCCAAATGTCTGCTGTATCTAGATTGGCATATATTTTTCTAATTTAGAGAAAATTTTCTATTTTTTTGTAGAAAATGTTTTCTTACCTTTAAATGTAATTCTTCCTCCCTCCTTTTCACACTTATTCTCTGCCTTCTTTTCTTCCCAAGCCTCATGATTCTTAGATTCTGACTTCTCATAGGGTCCTAAAAGTCTTGGAAGCACTGCATGTACCTTTTTAATAATTTGTCATTGTTCTCACTGCAATATTCCGTTTAATTCACCATTCTCCCCTCTCATGTTCAGACATTGTGTCATCTCCAGATCCACTCTATTGAGAGGCCTTTTGCAGAGTTTTATTTGACTTGTCTTCTTTTTTCACTTTCAGTAGTTCACTTTGGTTTTAGTCTATATAGAATTCCTCTTTCATATACTATATGAACTTCTTTATTTCCTTCAGCAGATTGTTTGTGTTCTCTTGGGATTCATTCAAAATTTTATTTCATCTTTTATTTCTGTGAACATATAATTAATCATTCTTTTGAGTTATTTGTCTGAAATTTCATCTATTTCACTCCAACTGGAACCCATTACTGTGGACTAGTAATTTTTGGAGGAGTTATGTTGCTTAGGTTTTTCATGTTCTTTGTATTACTGAATTGGGATTTAAACATCCTGAGTTATTTTGTTGTTTATAATTTTTAATAAAGTCTGTATAGTTTCACTGAACTATTTACAACATTCTAGTGGAGTTATCTTATGACGGAGTGAGATGTATAGTTCAGAAGTTATGCCCTTGGTACATAAGCACAGGTAGGGTGCTCAGTGCAGTCTCTGTATTATCCAGAGTAGGATATTAACTACAGATGCAATCAGAGCTAATGAATATGCCCACTATATAACACACAGATAAATGCATTTCAAAGAACATTTAACCAAGAATTATGAAAGAGCTGAGATTTTATTCTATTTTAAAAATAACAAGTTAGTTTGTATAAGTCTCCTGGATGTTACTAGAAGACATGAGACACCTCAGTCAGAAGCCAGACCCAAGGTATTCAGGATGGCAAGCAGCATGGCACTTTGGGTTCACATTGCTTCTGCTCCTTCTTCAGCTTAAGGCGGGCCCAGATGGATGTTCATTTTACAGGTGAGCAAAACCACGCCTTTTTTAAGGACTGCAAACACATTGTCTTAACTTTTGCTCCAGAGAGAGTAATAGTCTCTGTCTTTCAAGGGTATTTACTATCCAAGTATCTCTAGTTAAAATAGCATTTACTGTCTATAATACAAAGGTGCAGAAACATAAATGCCATTGGGAAACACACAGTGGTCCTTGCCACTCTATACTTTATCTCTGACTCTGCAATTTGTATTTCATAATACAAAGATATTTTCCTATATGATCACTTTACTATACTTTATAAAAATTAACAATTGTGATGAAAATTTCCTCCATTTATTTCTCATATTCTAGACTGTAATATACTTCTGATATATGAAAGTATGTGTGATAGTAACTAATTTCGTAATTCACTATTGTACTATAGAAAATTGTGGTGAGAAATAATCATTTGTTCATACATTTAATACATCTCTTGCATCTTATTGGGTCATAAATAGAACTAAATAGGAAAAACTTGGTTTTGCTAGAAAACAAAAATATATGCAAAGCTGAAATATGTTTGTAAATAGAATAATAAAAGTAGCCACCTTAGACTTGGCATTTTCAATGCTTTTATTATGTACCTGGAACAATTCCAACAGTTTTACCAAAATTATTTATCTAATTTTTATAATAGAGACACATGGCAGAATCAAGACCTTAGTTAGGGTCTAAAAATTTCTAAAACCCATGCTCTCAACCACTACTAAATATAATACTGCACTGGTGTGCTTTTTTTCTTTTTCAGTGTGTTAATTTTCACAAAGCTGTCTACTCTTTGAAGGTTGAACTATATGTTTTCAAGTATGGTACAGTTTTAGCCTTTGGCAGCACTGCTTTGTCAAAAGGGAGACAGCATGATGTCAAAAGATAGTGGTCCAGAGCCTTAAAGGTATTAACCGTTGTGGCAAACCCCAAACACTAAAATCCATGTTTCTAATTTAACTTGTCTGGGACCTGAGTTTAACTAATATCTGTATAATTATGTTGCAAAATGTAAATGATGGTGACACATCTGGCCTGAAACAAAGTCAATGCTCAAAGAGTCAATGATGATGCTTCATTCTTTACATACTGGGAGGTACCTACCCCCACCTTCTTCATCTCAAGTCATCACGAGAAAAACGAACATTTTAAGCCCTAGACTCCTAAGGTATCTCCAGATTTAGGAAATTTATAGATCATTCTAAAATATTAATTATATATATGTATATATAATTGATATTTTATTATATAAAACATATATTATAAATAACAATATAATATATATGAATATTTTATATTCTATATCATATAACATATTTTTATATATGATACATTATTTTATATCTGTAATATATAAGAAATATATATTTATATATCATATATGACTATATTATTTAAAATACATATATTATTCATTACTATATTAATGTTTGATTTCATAATACATAATATTTATTAATATGTTAATAAATATTAATGAATTAATAAATAAATAACATATAAAACATATAACATAATTATAACTCAACATTATATATTATATAAAATATATTATTACATGTATTATCTAATTTATATTATATTATACCTTATTTTATATTATACA
This sequence comes from Uromys caudimaculatus, assembly GCA_028551405.1. Taxonomy (NCBI): domain Eukaryota; kingdom Metazoa; phylum Chordata; class Mammalia; order Rodentia; family Muridae; genus Uromys; species Uromys caudimaculatus. The sequence goes on from CM052705.1 coordinate 51,709,298, forward strand.
GTATATTATACATAATATATGATTTATTATATATTATATAATTTTACATATATATTATAGTACATTATATGATATATAATTATATGTAATTATATAATAATCAAGGTATATAATTATATAACATGTAATATGTAATACATAGTATTATTATATATTAACATATGATATATGATATATTATATATATTATATATCATAATATGTCATATATTATTATATTTCTTGTTCTTTTTCAGCATCATTGATAAACAAAAGTCTCATATCAGTAACATTATTATTAGTTAAATTACTCTGATATGACCTAATAGTTCAATTAACTTGTGCTCCAGGGCCAGACCATCTGTGTGAGCATCTTGACCCAGACCCTGACTTTGCCTTCAATTCTGCACATTTCATTTACCTGCTATCCGTGCTTTATACTCTATAACATAAGAATTTGGGTTGAAGGGGATCTCCCATTGCTAGTGTATCTTAGAATGAGGAGTAGAGATTGTAATTCTGACCACTTAGCTGACTCCAACCACACTGTGTGAACTAATCATTCTTACACTTTAATTGTCAACATTGCAGTAAAGCAAGCATATCTTTAATCACACACTGTTATTTTCCTCTTTCTTCTGCTTGTGAATACCATTTCTTTATGCATTATTCCAACCATTTATGGCATCAAAAGAGTTGTAGGAACATTTTCTGTAGAGATTAATTTCCAATATTGGTTATTTTATAGGTAGGGACATGATGGTAGAAACATTTAGAATGATTCAATTCCCAAACTTGATATAAGTCATGTCAGGTCTCCTTCAAGTCATGATATCTTCTAAACCTTTATGAATATGATTTAAGAAAATTTTTCCCAAAATATTTATGTGAGTTTCTCAAGTTGAATTCCTTCCATGAGATTCTGGAGCATATGACAGCAATGAAGCACACTCATTGACATTAATTTCCACAGCTCCCCATACACCTGGCCTTTGCCTGCTTACTTTTTTTTTCATGTGTATAGACTTTTTGAGAGAACAGTAGAAAACAAAGATATAAATTTGAAATTAAAGTATGAATACATACTTTTATGTTGTAAAGCATTTTTAGACATACATTCTTTTGTTGAATTATAGAATGTGAAAGGCCAGCTTCCTAACTGAAGAAAGGATGAATGGATCTCTGATACTGTTGAGGACTGCCTAATACTCCTCTCTTTTTTCTGTCACCTACTAATACTCAGCAACTGAAGGATTCCTAGAGCTCCCAGCGTGACTGCTTAAAAATCTTTTGAGTTTTGTTGTGGGTCACCTCATTTTCATTGAATACCTCTTATATAAGTATTTATTATGTAAAAATGGTCATGCTTCCAAACATCTAGGCCTAAAATTGAAATGACAGCCTATTTCATGTTTGAATCTAGTTGAGTTCAATGTTTGGAATTAAGTGGCCTTAGGACACTGGAGATTCTGATAACACCATACCTATGAAAAAGGACTTCCTGGAATCATTGATTGATCATTAATATGGAATGAATCCGTATTAGAAACACAAATAAGATAAGTGGCCCAACTAACCAGGAGTACATGTTAATTATCAAAGCTTTGGGGTCTGCTGTGGTTGTTCTCATCCCATTGCTTACTGGATGGGAAAATTAGGCTAGAGGTGTCCTCTCACCTCTATTCTGATGATCTTTGTGCAAGATGTTCCCAATCCATCAAGTTAACATGTAAAACATTTAGTTTGATTCCCAGAGCACATGGAAGTTGTTGAAAACTTTTCTATCATTTTATTCGGTTCCTGCTCCAACTCCATGATTTAGGAAAAAGAATAGACTTTTTTGTAGTCATTATGTACTAAAGAGGAGATGGTACCCTCTAAAAAAGATATCTTTAAGGTACTATTATTAAAAATTATCATTTTATTCCTTTTAGGGTAAAAATAAATGCTTCTAAAAGATATGTGATTCTACTAGCGCAGCAGAAATATTGTTAGCATTTAAATATTTTATACTTTTCCTCTAAGGTCGGATGCTTGGGGGAAAAGGACCCTGATGTCACAAGTCATTTCTGCAATATTTCTCCCTACAGCTTAAGAGACCCACAAATTGATGAGCAAAAGTGATGTATAATAAATAGAAATTGATATTGGTAAAGATGCATACATTATTGCTTCATGAGATTTAATTGTGGTATACTGCCTATGTTCTGTTACAAGGTAATTTTAACTCATGTATATGTTTTAATGATGTTTAAAGTTAAGCAAATAGTTAAATTGCTAGAACTTTATCTATTTATTTTCTGAAGAACTCTCTAAGAAGTAAGTTACAGGTTCATAGAGTAGGCTGTGTTTCAAACCTGAACATAATTTTTTGAATTTCTTTTTTGTTTCCTCCTTATTTGTTGGTGTGATTGAAACTGAGGTTTTGCAGTAGGTCCTCCCTCTGTCTGGTGGTGAAGGATAAGTTTATGCTGCCACTTTCCCTGTTCTCTGTGATTGACTGGTAATGATTTTTATTTGCCATTACCTTTTTCCTTAGTTTCCATCAGTATGAAATAGATGTTGAAAGATGCCCCTAGGTACATCATAATTGTTTACCATCAACCATTTGCCTTCAGGTTTCTGTGCTTGTCTGTATTAAATAAATGTTTGTAAAAGCAAACTTACCGTTCTGATTTTGCACTGTAACATTCCTAGCTAGATTCGCCATAATTCATTATCATCTACAAAACATGCCACTAGCTTTTCATTTGAATCCAACGATGCTTGCTCAGGGGGAAAATAAATGAAGCTACCGCAAGCAGCAGCTTTAAAATAATTTAGCAAATTTGATCCAGGGTTTCTTTGTGATTTTCGAGAGAAGGAAACGACATGCTCCAGAGAGAATAAGGAATATTCAGCTAGATTTTAATCCTCAGCCTCTTTCCAACGTAGATGGAACTCATATATCCTTACTCCAGTGTTCTTAGTTATATCTCAAAAACTAGCTTAAAATATTTGCATTTTCTTTTATTTTATATGGTTTGAGCTAAATGACACAGAGTGATAACTGAAGTGGTTGCACTTGGGGTAATTTCACATTAAGCATCCTGTCGAAGGACATTACAAAACTCCTTGAATATTGATCTACAGCTTTGAATTATGCAGAGAATGCAACTAGACTCCTTCTACTCTTTTCCAAGATATATGGCTCCTAAGTCTGAGTGGGAGACAGAATACCTGTTTGCAGTAAATGTAAATGTGTGTTCTGTGAATAGTTCATAAACACTGCCGCAGAAGAGAAACAAAAGTGCACTGTGATGAAAACATCTGTTCATTCGACAGAGGAGCCTCCTCACTCCTGTGCAATTCCACTGGGAATTGTTCTGAGAGCTAGATTAATTCATTTTTTTGATTGTCAGAGAAGTTCACAGGGCAAAATTATGAAGCTGACTTAATCTCTTGATTTCAAGAGCACACAAGTAAGTACTCTGCTCAAGGCAAAGCAGCTGCCAATGAGTGCTTCACAGTGTGTTCCAACACCTCATAGCTGTCAGACATGAGTTTATCCAAAGTGCCAAATCAAGGCAAAGCCAATCAGGATATCTACTCAAAAAAAGCACCATGGAGTAGAAGGAAAGGGATGGTCTCTGTTATCAGTGGAAAGCAAATGGGCAATTCAGAGATCACTGCAAGGAACTAGTTTCAGTTAATGTGAACTAGAATACTGAGTATGTGCTAAAAAGAAAACTAAAAGACATAGGAGGTAGTGAGTTGTAAGGGGAAAGACTAAGGGAGGTATCGTGTGACTGACTTAAAGACTTTGGAGAATACTTCAAATAATCTGCTGAAGGTTCACTTTCTCTCTTGACACTTTCTCCCTTTCCCCTCCTCCTTCCCTTCTTTCTGTTTTTTCTCCCTTCTTCTCTTTTGTTCTAAAGTTTATTTGGTACAATTAAAAACAACACCTTTAAAAAGCACAGTTTATACATTCTTAACAGATCTATATACCATAAAGTCACCAACACAATCAATAGAGAAGATATTTATTCTATTGTCACAAAAGCCCTCTTGCCATTTTATAACTTATCTTGCCATTTTATAATCCCCCTCTGGATTAGTTTCTATTTTCTAGAAATTAAAAAAACAATGAAATATGTAGTTTTATAATGGCTTTGTTTCTTTTTTATTTCTGTGAGCTTTTAATATGATTACATAATTTCCTCTTCTTTTACCTCCTTCCAGATCCTCACTTATACTCCTCCTTTGCACTCTTCCAAATGCATGGCCTCATTTTCATGAAGTCCTCTCTCTCTCTCTCTCTCTCTCTCTCTCTCTCTCTCTCTCTCTCTCTCTCTTTCTCTCTTTCTTTCTCACTCTCACACACAATATGTATGTATTATAGGTACATAAGTTTAACATGCCCAGTACATTTAATAATACTTGTATGTATGTTTTTAGGGCTGCTTGGTATTGGATAACCCTGGAGAAGACTATATTTTCCACTCTCAGCACTCTGTTGCCTCATGAGATATTCTTCCATTGTAGCCCAACATTTGCAACTAGAAGTGTTGTCTTTGCCTCCTGAATCCTGGGATTGCATGTGTGAGCAGCACCATCTGGCTATATTTTGTTTACTGTCGTACTTATTTTGATGTGCATAATATTATATAGGATCACTAAATGGATTTTTTGGTTATATTCAATTATTTGGGTTTTTCAATATACATCTTTTTATTTTATTTAGTAACTCTTTTCACTGTCTTTTGATCTTATTTTTTCTTCTATAAATTCCCCCAGATATTCACTACCTCCCTACCCACATAACATTGTGTTTTTTCTTTTCAAAAATAAAAACAAAGCAACAACTCCCAATAACCCCCCCACAAATGAAAATCTGAACAAGCAAGCAAAAGACCAATATCATTAAAATATGTCAAAGTTAAACAAAGAAACTAAATAGGCCACAAAAATCCTCAAACAAAACATGGGGTTAATTTTGTTTTGAACAACTGCTTCTAGACATGGGACCTACCTTGGGGTGTGGTTGATTTACCCAGTGTTATTCCATTGAGGAAAACTGATTTTTTCTTTTCTAGTTGGTATCAGTTACAGTTACAAATAGTTTCTTGGTTATGGATAGGAACCCACATCTGCTTCTCCCTCTCAGTATTGTGTTGAAATGTGTGGAGAGAGTGGAAATCCTTTATTGTTACTGAATTTAGTGTTAATAGTTAGCTTCCACTTGGGTTGATGTTGACAGTAGGCATAATGTAAATTGTCTTTATTATGTTGAAGTATCTCTCTTATATCTTTAGTCTTTCCAGAACTTTTATCATGAAGTGTCTTGGATTTTGTCAAGGACATTTTCTCCATTTAATGAGATGATCATGTGATATTTGTTTTTCAGTCTATTTATGTGATAGATTTTGTTTATTGATTTATATATGTTGAACCATCATTGTATCTGTGGAATGAATCACTTTAAACATAGTGGATAGTCTTTTTGATATGTTCTTAAATTCAGTTTGCAAGTATTTTATTGATAACTGTTGCATCTATGTTCATGAGAAATATTTCTCAATAATTTGTCTTTTTGTTTAGTGTTTGTGTCATTTTTATATCATGGTAATTGTGGTCACATAAAAAATAGAAAATGTACCTCTAGTTTTCATTTTGCAAAATATTCTGAATAATATTTTTGTTAATTCTTCTTTGAATGTGTAGTTGAATTGTACTCTGAATCCATCTGACCTTGGGCTTTTTGGGTTGTAAGGACTTAAACTGCTGCTTCTTTTTTCATTAGGGATTATGAGTCTTTTTAAATTGGTTATCTCTTCTTTTATCTTTGTTAGTCATATATAATTAGAAATTCACCCATATTTTTTATATTTTTAGTTTGATGAACTACATAGTTTTAAATTATGTTCTTATTATTCTCTACATATCTCAATATCTGTTACAATATACTCCTTCATCTCTAACTTTACTAGTTTGGATTTTATCTCTTAATCTTTTGTTTAATTTTACTATAGGTTTATTAATCTTATAGATTTTCTCAAAGCAATTCTTCATTTCATTGACCACTTGTGGGATATATGTTTATGTTTTTCTTTATATTATATTGATTTCAGTGTCAATTTTGATTACTTCATGCCATCTACATTTTCTGATCATCATTTCTTCTTATTTTTATAAAGCTTTCAGGTATGTTGTTAGATTTTCGACATGAAATCTCTGTAGTTTTTGTTGTTTTTTTTATTTGTTTTTGGTAGACACTTAGTTCTATGAACTTGCCTTTTAGAACTGCTGTTATTTTGTCCCATAGTATGTTGTTTTAAATTTCCTTCTTGATTTATGTCTTGACTCAATTGTCATTCAGAAGTGAGTTTTTCAGTTTACATAAGATTGTAAGCTTTCCATTGCTTCTGTCCTTGTTGATATCCAGCTATAATTAATGATGGTCAGTTCACATGCAGAACATTGTTTTCTTATATCATGTGTTGATACTTACTGCACATTTGAGTATGTTATAATTTTGGAGATTTCATAAGCTGCTGAGAAAAGTGTATATTCTTTTATGTTTCAGATGAATGTTCTTAGATGTCTGTTGTGTCTACTTGATTTATGTTGTTATTTAAATTCAGATTTCTCTGCTTAATTTTTATAGAGCAATTTTAATCCAGCGACACGTTTGCTCTGGCAAGGGATCACATCCAAAGATCTAGGTTTGGATGTTCTGCCTGGAATACATAAATGCCCTTAATACACATCTTTAATTCCTCAGAATGACTTCTAATTGAGAGGCAGACAAAATGAAGAATAGGAGAAAGATTTGACAGAATGAGTTAGAGATATGATATACCCTACTGTCACAAAGACAGAAAAAGGCTACTTAAGAGCAGTGCAGGGAGAGAAGTGGAGTTGAGTTGAGTTCAGCTGAGTTCCACTAAGTTTGGTTCAGTTTGTACTGTCACTGCAGTCAGTGCAGTTCAGTTAGTGGATTTCAGAGGCATTTTTTCCAAGCAGAGCAATTCAGTGAGAAGCTGAGAGAAACCAATTTGAATCAAACAGCTTGAAGAGGAGTTTGAGCCAAAACAGCTGACTTGAACTAGCCAGCCAGAGTTCAGAAAATGTTAGAAGAATGAGTTTATTCAGCAGTCAGTCTCAGAGGCTGAAACATTCCAGGCCTAGGTTAGCATATGAAGGCTGGAATCTGAAGCTCTCAAGGTCCAGGCTTGCAGACAATTATATTGTATGGCGGCTAGCAGCTACCAGACCTAGACCTATAGATAGGTAGAACAGAGAAAGAAATGAGCTGGGCTAAGGCAAAGCCATGTATTCACACAGCTTTGATATGGCTCTCATCTCATCAATTCATCCGAGGAAATAAAAGTGACATTCACATATTTTTGCCTGGATTATCTGTCTTTTTATGAGAGTGGGTATTGATGTCACCCACTCTCAATGCATGATGATAAGTGTGTGATTTTTAACTGTAGTAGTGTTTGTTTCATGAACTATGTACTCTTGTGTTTGGTGCCTTAATAGACTTGTAATATCTCAGGTAGAACTTCCCTTAAATGAGTATGTTACATCTTCCCTTTGTTTTCAGATGAGTTTTCATTTAAAGTCTATTTTACCAGCAATTATTATAGCCACACATGCTTGCTTTCTGTGTATGTTTGCTTGGAGCATTGTTTTTTCTTCTTTACTCTGAGGTGATGTTTGTCCTTGATAGTGAGTTTTATTTCTTGGGTACTAAAAGAATATAGATTCTATTTTATAATCCCATCTATTAGTCTGTGTCTTTTAAATGGGGAAATAAGATTATTGATATTCAAAGTTATTAATGAACAGTGTTTATTAACTCCTGTTTTGTTGTTGTTGTGATGTTGATATTCTCTCCCCCTTTTGATTTACTGTTTTTGGGTCATATTTATTTCTTGTGCCCTTTTCTATGTACTTTACCTTTTAAGACCTGATCTTTCCTTCTATTCCCTTCTACAGAGCTAAATTTCTGTAGATAATGATAATTTGATTTTATCATGCAATGGTTTCTTAATTTCCCCCTCTGTTAGTGTGATTAATAGTTTTGCTGGATATAGTATTGTTGGTTTGCCTCTGTGAACTCTCAGAGCTTGTAGAACATCTGTTTAGTTGCTTATGGCTTTTAGAGTCTCTATTAATGTCAGGTGTCATTCTAACAGCCCTGCCTTTATATATAATTTGATCTTGTCTCCTTGAAGCATCCTTTCTTGTTCTGTAAATTTAAAGTGTTTTCAATGTGTACTGTAAGAAAAAAGATGATCCTGCTTATTTGGTGTTCTGTATGCCTTTTTTGGTACCTTCTTTGTTTAAATTAGGGACATTTTCTTGATTTTTTTAAAAACATGCTTTTCCTTAATCCCTTATAATTATTATTCATAAGTGTTGTCTTTCGTACTATTCCAGACTTCCTGGACATTTTGTGCCTGGCTTTTCTTAGATCTTACAGATTTTACATTTTTTTCCACTGAGATATCCATTTTTTTTTTCTAGATTGTATCTCTTTTAAAAAATGTTTTGTAATCTGTTGGTGAGATTTCCCTCTGAAACTTTTGTTTGACACCCTAAGTTTTTCATTTCCAACTTTGTTTTGATTTTGGTTTGCTTTGGTGATTCTCTTTCTTTGTTTAATTCTACTTTTATGTCTTTAAATGTTGTCATTATTTTATTATACTTTTTGTGTTTTCCCAATGTCATCTTTAATATTCTTGAACCTATTAATAGTTACTATTTTGAAGTTCATGTCTATGCTTCAGCTAAGCTGCTTTTCTGAGGACATATTGCAATCAGGTTATAGGTTTATGGTGAAGGCATAATGTCTTGGCTGTTCATATTTGTTCATGTTTGTGTGTTTTGCTACTATTCAGTCACCTGGAGTCAGAATATTTGAAATATTTATTAGTATAGATATTTGTCCTCATCTTTCTTGTAGATATTCTTCAATTGCTGTTCCCCACTCTGGATCCAAGGCAAGTAGTTGTTGTGGGGTTCTTGGTGTTTATTAGTCCAGTATAGCCACAGGGAATTCTTGGTAGAAAGTGTTTCAGCAGGTTGTAGCATGACATAAAGAATGGAGATAAGCTGGAAGAAAAAAAATTTATTGCTTTTGTAATAAAGGTATCGTGAAGGTTCATACATACATTTTTGTTTGTAAATACATTTTTTTTCTTTTACTGTTGGTCAGTATCTAAAGAAAAAAATATAGTGTGTGTTCAATAAATGTCTATAATTTAGGAAAATATCATCTGCTTTCCAGTTTTCATTTTTTTCCATCAGTGTATGAGTTTTGCAGTTTCCAGATATATTCCTTAGTACTTGGAGTATATATAGAGAGCCTTTTAAACTTTAGCTATTTAAATGAGTGTATAGTAGAATGTAATTTCATGTTAATTTTTTCATAGTGACTAATTATGTTGGACATACTCCTATATTTATTTGTCATTGGATATTATCTTTAGTGAACTTTCTGTTGAGATCTTGTGCTCATTTACCGTTTACATTCTTAGTTAGATCAGAATGTTCTTTATATATGTTGCATCCAAGTCATTTATTAAATATGTGATTCATTAATCTCTTCTAGTCTGTGGCTTATCTTTAATTTTTAATAGTGTCTTTTGAAGAGATGACTTTTTAAATTTTGAGTTCAAATTTAAGGGTACCTTCTCTTTTGAATTGTGATTTTGTCATTTTTTTCTGGGAAATCTTTGCAGTCATATTCCTTTGAGGTGTTTTAGATTTTGAGCTTTAACCTATAGGTGCACAATCTATTTTGTATGAAGTACATTTCCACAGGTAGATAGCTTTACTCTTGATAATTGCTAGAGCTTAATTTTATTTTAAAGTTTAGCTTTTTGTACATATGAATATTTTGTCTGCATGTATATCTATGTACCATGTGTGTGAAGAATCCAGAAGATAATGTTGAGTGTACTAGAACTGAAATTAAAGACAATTGTGGATGCCATGTAAGTGCAAAGAATTGGTCTTAGGTCCTCTCTGAGAACAACTGACACTGTTAGCCATTGAACCATCTGTCCAAGCCTTAGATGGTAGAATTTTAAATAAAAACTGGATGTTCAATTTTCAAATGATTTATTCAGGTGTCTTGAGTAGTTTTCCCTCCTTTTGTGGATTCAGATGATGAGATACATTTATTTTCAAATATTGAACTATTCCATGATTTTGAAAATTAATCCAAATCCATGATGATACATGAGAATTTTATGTACTATTGAATTGGATTTGCTAAAGTATTAGATCTTTTGCACCAGTGTTTCATTTTCTTAATTTAGTTTTTTAAAATGTGTGTGTGTATGTGTGTGTGTGTGTGTGTGTGTGTGTGTCTACTTGTTCTGTGTGAAGTCCAGAAGAGGGCATCAAATCTCTTGGAACTGGAGTTATAGGCATTTGTGTGTCATGAACCATGTGCATGCTGGGAGTCAAACTTGGTTCTTCTGCAAGACCAGAACATGGTCTTAAGTCTCACACCTTTTTTCCATCCCTGACATATTTGTTCTTAAGAGATTTTGATTTGTAGATTATTAAATTTCTTTTTCTTTTATAAACGGTACTGTTGCTACTAAGACTGCATAGGAAATTTTTATTCAATTCTGCTAATATTGATTTGGAATTATTGTTCTTTAATATTCTACTTGTTATTAGCAATGATACCATGTAGACCAGCACTTCCTGTAGAAAGTACTTTAACCAAGAAGTCAATTTCCTTGATATCTACTGTTCTGTATTTTCTTTTTTTATTCTTCTTAGGTTGTTATTGGGAAATTATTTCTTCCAAGGGCTTGCTCATATCTTCTAGGTTACTGATTCTTTATTTTTTCTTTTAACTTGTACTTTGGTTTAATTCCCTATTTTTTTTATCTTTTTAGTATCTTTGCAATCTCTCATTTGTCATAATGTGCTTGCTTTTTATTTCTATTATTATTCTGGCTAGAGGTTTATGAATTTTATGTTTTCTTTTTTAACAAATAACTGGATTTCATTGTAAGTGATTTAACTTTATTATATGCCTTTGACTCTAATATTTTGTCATTCCATCTAGTTATTTTCTCCTTATACACTGTGGTTTTCTTCTTTAGAAGTTGTTTTTGTCTTTTCATATCATCTGCTTCTTTGTTTAATCCTTTTGATATTACCTATGCTTTCTTGAACAGAGTCATTCAAATTGAAATGTCTTACCCAGTACTGATGGTTTACATAGTATATTGTCATAGCTATTTTATTATTGTTATGAAAAGATACCATGACTTTGGCAACTTATAAAAGAAAGTGTTTTATTTGGGATGTAACATTTCAAAGTGTGAGAGTCCATGATGGCAAAGTCCAAAGTCATGGTGGCAGGAACATCTTGATCTGGAAGTTAAAGAAAAGGAAGGAGGGAGAAAGGGAGAAATGGAGAGGAGAGAGAGAGAGATTGGAAATAGGTGGAATCTTTTAAAACATCAGTCTGATCTTCTTAAAAGTTAGCCCACTCTATTGACACACCTCCTCCAACAGTACCACAATACCTAATCTTTCCAAAATAGTTCCACCGACTGGGGACCAACTTTACAAAGATATGAGCCTATGGTGGCCATTCTACATACATGTTACAATTTATTGATATTTCTTTTCAAAGAGCTTCTTGGGATTATTTTAGTATGGTAATTTTTATTGGATAAGGTACATTGCATTGTTTTGAATAATATTGGTCCCATTGGCCCATAAAGAGTGCCACTGTTAGGAGGTGTGGACTTGGAGTAGATGTGGCTCTGTTGGAGAAAGTGTGTCACTTGGTTTGGGTTTTGCGTTGTCAGATGCTCAAGCCAAGTTCTATGTCCCATTTTCCATTCTGCTGTCAACTTATCTTGATGTAGAACTCTTTCCCAGCACCATGTCTTCCTGCATGCAACTCTGCTTTCCACCATGGAAATTATGGAGTAACCCTTTGAAATGTAAGCCAGCACCAATGAAATGTTTCCTTATAAGGGTTGCCATGGTCATGGCATCTAATCTAAGCAATAGAAAACCTAACTGATACATACATTCAGATGCTTTATTCTTTCTGGTAGAGTTCAACATGAAAAATGTTTTTATTTGTTTATTTATTTTCATGTTTTTATTGATTATTTGGGAATTTTACATCAGGAACACTGAGCATATTCATTTCCCAGTCCTCCCAGGTCCTCCCAGTGGCTTGCCTCTGAAAAAAACTGAGTCCCTTGCCAGAAGCTATCAATTGTGAGGTGCTACACTCCAGCACTCTTATTAAGTTTTTAAAGAGTTGTTTTTGATGGCTTTCTGTCTAGGCTGTTACTTTTTGGCAGGGTGGGTCAGATGGGAGTAGGGGTTGTCACAGAAGCCTTCTATGTCTTGACCATGATTATGTTACATGAAATCATTTGTTCCTCTTTGAACTCAATGGAACTCTTCTTTAGGCTAGACCATGTTAGAGTCTATATAGTATTACTTGTAATTTTTTTCCTACTAATGAGGTGAGAAGAAACCATCCCTAACCCTTGAACTAAACTAACTAACTAACTAACTAAATAAATAAATAAATAACAAGCACCAATAACCTGCAGCAATGTTCTCCACCATGAGATAATGAGCCGCAGTTCATTTCTAGCTGATTTCCTTTTTTTTTTTTTCAGATTTCATTTGAAAGGGGTTCTTTATTTGTAAGAGGACAATTTTCTAAATATTTTTAGAATCTAAAAAAATATAAAATAGAGAATACTATTAGTAAATAATCTGAATATCTGACTAGGCTAGTTCTTTCTAGAGGAGGATTTAGGGAAGAAGAAATGAATTTGATTTTACTGGTTTCTAAAAATTGTTAGGTTTAGTTAGTTCATAAAATAATGTTTTCTTATAACACTTTAAAATTCTAATATTCCTTGCTTATATTCATTCTCATGTTACCCTCCTCATCTTTCATTTCTATCCTTTGGACATATACACAGTGGCTAGAGTTTACTTTTGAATATACTTTAATGAATCAATGTGTTATCACAAACAGTTTAGCAAAGGCCCTATTTTTTTCCTCTTACAAAATCACAGCAAATCTATCTATCTATCTATCTTTCTATCTATCTATCTATCTATCTATCTATCTATCTATCTATCTATCATCTACCCATCAATCAACTGTATATTATCTATCATCTGCCACATAACTCTTACTTTTGAGAACTGTTTAATAGTGGTCCAAATACCAAAAGAAAAATCGAGGTTAAAAACTGTAAGCATTCTGCACAATAATATTTAAGAAATTTTGTAAATATCAACTCTTTGGTGGATCACTGATTTTTCTCTTACGCTTTCTTAACAATACTTGAGATAAGAAAAAATGTACTTTTTGATTATTTTTGGTTGATAACTAATTTTTTTTGATTCCACGAGCGCTTTGCCTGTTTTCAATATCCCTAAGTTTTACACAACTACTAAAAGTGTTTCATTCAACTAACTCATTTCCTTGTACATGTCAAATCCCTCTTGAATGATTCACAAAGAGTGTATGATAATTGGGTAAAAGAGAAGATTAAACACACAGAAAACATCACATGCTCTCTACTTTTGTTTCTTGCCTGGTACTGCTTGTTGTCTTTACTTCCTGATTACATGGATATCTTCCTTAATCATTACAAAAATATGCTAAAGCATATCATACATTTATCATATTCTTCCCTGTCTTTGTTCCAAATGCTTTTTCTCTTTATGCATTTCAAGGTAAATTAAAGTTAACAATTCACCTATTATTAAGAACTTTATGTTTTTAAACCAGAATTCATAATCTATAGTCATTTAACAGTAAAATCTGCCTAATGTGAAGAATGCACATATCGAGTATATAATTGGTAGTTTTTTTCGTACATGAAATACCTTTCTTACCTAAACCAAGCAAAATATACAATCATAACATTATTCTAGAAAGTTCTAGCATGTTCTTATTGAGTTCCTTCTCACATTTACCACAGATACAGTAGTGGCTGTATTTCTTTCAGTATAGATTAAAATGTTTATAGTTTAAAGATGTAAATTTTATTTTGAGTTTATATAGTCTTCTGCATGAGAATGATAATTGCCGCTTCTTTTTGTGAACTGTACAAAGAATAATATTACTTTCTAGTTCTAATATTACACTTAAATGTTGGATCTAAGGATAATTTAAGTAAAAATATTTCTTGGAAAAAGTTGACTAAGTATTCATCTCATCTATGTTTAAAACTAAAAGACAAATGTTTAAAAGGAAAGAGAAAATATTGGGCCTGTCCCAAGCCTCCTCCTCCAGCAGTGATTAGCAGGTAGCCTGCTCCCTGGCTCCCAGGGGACCAACACCCCCACAGGCAGGCACACACTGCAGCTGGACAAAGCTCTGCCCCCTTCCATGCCAGGGGAGACCCCCTCCACCCAAGTTCTCAGCTGGGGCCAGTAGCCCCTGCTCTGCCTCCCTGGCACAGGGACAGGGAGTGCTGTATTCAACCTGGGGCAACCCTGGCCATAGGGGCAGGAAAGTGAGGGTCCGGGTTGGCTCAGGTATGCAGGGGCCCTGAGTTCTCAGCAGTGATCTTAGCAGCGAGAACAGCTTTGGTGGCAGCAGCCCCAATTTCTTGCCAACTTGCCTGACCACCCTCCTACAGTGAGCACAGTGTTGCTGAGCCAAGCTGGGGCTGCAGCAGTTCTGGGCCAGGGCTCAGCCCAGGGGGAGGGGGCAGCCTGAACCAGACCATGATAGTGTGGTGCTGGGGGTTTTCTCCTCCTCCTGCTGTTCCAAGGGCCAGAGGTTTGGATCCCAGGCAATGATAGTGTTAGGCCCCATTTTGGCCCTGGTTTGGGCCTTGAGGACAAATCTGAGCTGGAGTTCTGAGACCTGTCTCAATCACTTCCATATAGGGGTGACTGAGCAAGACCTGTTTGGCCCTCCATTTGCCCTGCCATTCCTGATGTGGAGCTTTGCTATTGGCTTTGCCAGTTACTCCTTACCCTTCCCTGGCTCCTACATCATCTCTTTCCATACCTAAGTGCCTACCCCCTTTGCCTTCTCTATATAAGCAAGGGGTTGATACAATAAAGTTGAGTTCCTGCTTCCACAAGCCTCCCGGCCTGGTGTGTTTCTTTTGGGCCGTTGATACTCTCCATCCCGCTCAGCCCTGGACAGACCCAGCTGGACCAGGTTCTCTCCTCTCACCTAGACCTGCCAGCAAGGAGCTGAATAAAATTCTTTTGTTTATTTCGTCACTAAAATTAATGAGGAAGTTTACATATAGAGTGCTAAAAACATTGTTTACCTAAAGTAAGTGTACTAATCTAAAACTCATGTTCTAAAGCAGATAATAATGTAAAACCTTAAGTTCTGAAAAGTACTTTAAATATATGCCAGCAAATACCACTCCCTATTCCCTAGAAGCAACAAGTCCATCGGCATGGTCGCTTAGGATTTGATAGGATATTTTTGTTTTGCTTTTGGTTTTGAAAATAAAAATGTATTGAAATAAAGAGAAGCACAATTTTATGTCTTAGAGTGGACTGTGTCTATGGTTGGAAATTCAGCCTCTATTAAAATATTTGGCTGAAGAGGTTTCCAGAGTGGGACTCCTGCTTTTGGGGGGTAAGCTGGGGTGTGAGAAATCCTGATGAAGCTTGGCAGTTCTTCATAATGAAAATATGGCTGACAAACAATTTTGGGTTTCATGTATTTGTAAATCTTTATTGATTTTATACTTACCCTAGACATAAGCAGTGTTTTTATCAAGACATGATTTAGTGATTAGGGGCTTATTCAATTGTATGTCCATTGTGTGCCCCTTATTCATTTGACTGCAAGCATGTGAATATGTAGTTTGTGCCTTTCTAATTTTAGCTTGGTAGCTAAGGATCACATGAGAGAAAAACACTGTAGAGGGAGAAGGCCTTGGAGATTACGACATGTATGGGGAAAATCGTGCTACTATCTCTTAACATTCATAACACTCCAGTAATTTATCCTAAAGACATTAACATAGATAACTGTGGAGTACAGGATTTACAGTATGACTTTTAAAAGAACTCTGTGCATTAAATGGGTATATTCATAAATAGTTCAGAATATTTAAGGAGAAAAGGAATAAGACAGTGAATTGCAGAAGACACTGCAAGATCTGAATGGGACAGTTGACTATATACACAGAAAGGGATGGAAACTGTGAATAGATATGAACAGAATTCTTACCAACATGTGCTGTCACCTGGGTTTTTGATCTTAGCCATTCTGATTGGTGTAAGGTGGAATCTCAGGGTCGTTTTGATTGGCATTTCCCTAATGACTAAGGATTTTGAACATTTCTTTAAGTGCTTCTCGGCCATTTGAGATTCCTCTGTTGTGAATTCTGTTTAGTTCTATACCACCATTTTTTTAATGGGTTGTTTGTTTTTGTGGAGATTAAGAAATTCAATGATATAAAACTATGATATAAAACTCAGTTGACAGCTTCAGTAGCAGACTAGATTAGATAGACAGAGGGTGGGCAGAGGGGGGACAGAATGTGAAAATAAGATTCTGAAATGAGAGTGTCAGACAGAAATAAAATTGAAAAAGAAGAGAAACAGGAGTGCCTTGGGATACACTTAACAGATCAAATATTAACCTTATTGGTATACTTACGAGATAACTAACTATATAGGTCTAAGGGCATAGAAAATAAGCTGGAGGGGTTAGTGGTGAATGGATATGGCACTGTTTGAGTGTACAAAGCTTTAAAATCAGAAAAATATCATTAAGGCAATAACAAACCCCAATTAATAAAATAATAGCAGTACTTTCCCCAACATTTGGGACAGACATCTAGGTTTCAAGAAGCTTTTAGTTCCCCAAATATATGAACCTAACATATTTCTCTGTAACATGTTATGGTTTTGTTGTCACAGTACACGACAAGCAAAGACTATTACACTATCAAAGAGAGAAATGCCAGGTAACATTAAAGATAAATTTGTTGGACTAACAGCATCTTACTTGTTCAGAAGAAACTCTAGATGTCAACAGGGCACAGAATGATGTATCTCAATTCCTGAAAGAAATTTATCAACAACCAAGATTATCATAACCAGTAAACCTGTCTGCTACAGCTAAGAAGAAGTACAGACTTTCCATAATTGGGATCAATTTAATGCATTCAAGACCATTAGACTAGAGTTGCAAAAGTGCTTAAGAGAATCCCATATCTAGGAAAGGAAGAAGTTGATAGGTACCATCATTAGAATATGTAACTAGATCCCACTAGAAAAATATATATGCAAATGAAAACTGAGAAAGAGTAAAACATTGCCAAGACTGTAAACCATCAATGTTATAAAATAAATGGCGAGAAGAAATGACCAAAGTATGTTCAATACTGCCAAAGGAATATCAACAACATAACAGGATCAAGCACATCACTTTGACTAGTTACTCTGAATTCAAATAGTCTTATCTCTCATATTAAAACAGAAATTCACCAGTTTTTTAAAACCAAAAAAACAGGAATGGAAAACAGTGATACCTGTAGTAAACTTACTTCCCCTTGAGTACATAATTAGTGTGGAAGAATGAGAAGTGTTGTTTAATATATATGAGTCACAAAACAAGCAAAACTGGATTAACTACTGTCTTAGTCAGGGTTTCTAATCCTGCACAAACACCATGACCAAGATGCAAATTGGAGAGGAAAGGGTTTATTGAGCTTACACTTCCATGCTGCTGTTCATCACCAAAAGAAGTCAGGACTGGAACTCAAGCAGGTTAGGAAGCAGGAGCTGATGCAGAGGCCATGGAGGGATGTAACTTACTGGCTTGCTTGCTTGCTTCTCCTGGCTTGCTCAGCCTGCTTTCTTATAGAACCCAAGACTACCAGCCCACAGATGATACCACTCACAAGGGGCCATGCCCCCTTGATCACTAATTGAGAAAATACCTTAATGCTGGATCCCATGGAGGCATTTTCTCAACTGAAACTCCTTTCTCTGTGATAACTTCAGTTTGTGTCAAGTTGACACACAAACTAGCTAGTACAACTACGTAGACTTAAAGATAAAAAATGTTAGACTGAAATTGTTTAAAGTAACAATTTGTCAAGAAATTATATTAATTTATCAAATAAAAATTTAATAAATATGTAAAAATATAATAATTGTAGTGTCATTCCTTCAGCACACATGGTAATAACTGTAGATGGTATCAAATCACCTGTAGATGGCTTCCTCATTAAGCATACTTTCAACAGTGATGCTTTATGGAACCCAGTAGAATGTGACCTAGACAGATTCTTTCCATGATCAAGTGACTACACAATGGCAATTGGAGAAGTTCAATGGAGATTATTAAGAGGAGACTGATGGACAACAGAGAACAGACAAGAATCATGAAACTTTGATATGTTTGCCATTTAACTAATTAAAACAATACAGCAACCTTTCTCACCCTCAGAAAATGCAATTATTGTTGCCATTATACTTACCCTCTGATATATGACTAATATTTTCAATAAAATGTTAAGAATGTTTTAAAATGCAAATAAAAATATATGTTATGTGCCAAGTTCAGAACATTTAACTTTTATAAAAATAGACATTGTGAGAGGGAGATTTAGGTCCCATTGTAATAGTGTGTGACTTTTATACTGATAATAATACTACATAATTATAAAAAAATCTTAAAATTAGTGTAGAGCACAAAGGTCCTCAAGTGACCAAGGAAACCTATATGGAAGAAAATATTGAATGACTAACACCTGACTGTAATACATAGAAATGTGTTACTGGTGTAACGGCAGACATGTAGGCTAGTGAAACACAAATGAACCTAGAAATAAATTCTTATATCTCCTGTCAACACCTCTTAGTAGAAGTGTTAAAAATATACATTAAGTATAATGTCTTCAGTGACTGCTGGTGAAAAACTGGATATTCCCATGTGGGAGTTTGAAAATAGAACCTTCTCTTACTCTGTACAAAATCAGTTAATGTGAGTGAGAGACTATAATAGCTTACTTAAAGATAACAGAGTAAAACGTAGGGGAAGTGAAATTCTTCAGGACATTGGCACAGACAAAGATTTCCTAGAGAGGATCCCATAAGTACCTGAAGTCAAAGCAAGGATTTATGGCTAGCATGACATCAGGTTTTAAAGTTTTTGCACAATAAAGCAAATGATAGAGTGGAGAGGTGACGGAGAGGGAATATGCCCTTGCCATCGATTTGTCTCATAGGATTAATATCCTAAGCACTAAGTCCTTGAGAGAATAAGGAGTCCCCCAAAATGTGAAAAATATCAATAATCACAAACCAAGGTAAAGCAAGGGGCTAGTAAGTTTATGAAGAAACGGTTACTTAGTAAACAGTACCATGTAAATTAATACCACTATGAGATTCCTGCACCCCTGAGTTAGAATGGATAGTACCAAAACGTGTTGATGAGGACTTAGTGAAAAAGCAACCTTTCTTTAGTTAATGGGAATAAGTTAGTATAATCAGGATGAAGTGCAGTATGGTGATTTTTCCAACCATTGAAGAAAGGACTTTGTCTGCAATTGAATTATCCTAGTTTTTAGTTCATTTCAAGAAACAAAGTCACCATAGAAAAGAAATATATACAACCCTGTTTGTTGTGACTCTATTCACACAGCCAAGGTATAGAATCTGCCTTATTGTCAGTCAATATAGTACATAAACAATAATATTCAGCCAAGAAAAATGAGATCCTGCTAGCTTACAGGAAAATGAATGGAACTCAAACAAACAATGTTAACTGAGATAAAAGACAAATCTTGGGTTTTCCTTCATATGTAAACAAATATAAAAAGATGACCTGAAAAAAAAGGGACATGCCAGATATTTTGGCTCATTCAATAGCACCAAATTTTGGATAAAAGTGGGTTTGCTACTTTGCTTGTCTTACTTTTCTCTAATCCAAAGGACAAAGTATAGCATGATATCCAGTTTACACAAATGATTCTAGTCCTAATGCAACATTGCCTAATGAACTTCAGCCTAGACCATTTTTGCACTGAATCTCCATTTGCTCTTCCATTCACTGGCTCTTAGTCTTTGGGAAGTTATTAAATGTTGTGAAGATGAGACTGATTCTAGAAGATGAGACTGTGCTATGTCACAGTAGTAGTTGAGGATTTCTAAACCGGGTCAATCGCAGAACCTGGCATTCAATGAATGTTCTATGGAAAGTAGCTACTGTTATTAATCATGTGAATCACAGAATAAATTTTGGCAGCCACAGTAGTGGAATGGTAGCTGCAGCAAAAGTCAGGCTGACTGCAGGCTCTGGGCAAGATGTAAACAACAGCCTGTCTAGCAATGTCCACACAGTGACAAAACATTTGTTTCTTTTTCCTTAATTCATTCTTGATAGAGGCAGGCTGTCTCATTCTGAAACTTTCCTGCCTTCTTCAGCTTCGACATCAGTTGCCATGGACACATGTTCTTTGTCATTTCAGTTTCATTTCAAAGAACACCTCTGTCTCCATTCTCCCGAAAAATCAGCCTTTGGAGTCAGCACCTCTGGTTGGTGACTCATATTGTCAGCCTTCTCCATCCCTGAAGATCTTAATACCCGAGGGAAATGAACAAATGTACCTTATCATAGAAGCACAGAGGTTCCAGTTGGATTACTCCTTCAAGTTTACAATAAAAGCTGGCTGAAGGTGAGGAAGTTCCGTTGGCACCAGGGACACACTTCCTAGACAGCACTGTGCTTTACTTACCTTTGTTTAAAGCAGAGATAGAAGAGGAGTAGGAGCTTGGGGAAGGCAAATGGCAGGGAGGAGCTGAGGGTACGTAGACCACTGCCTCTTCTGGGAAACCAGGGCTGGCATTTTTATATATAACGTTTACAGTCCACTTTTGATGAGCTGAGCATCTAGAAATTTGTTCTCCAATGCTTAGTGGTTAATCCTGTCATCAATTGGCTGTGAGAGAAACACCCAGGGCATATTTCCAAGGTGTGTGTAATTTTTTTAGTATATAGGTCTCAAGGATCATTTAGGGAGTGACAAAGACGGAGGGTATGTGAGTTTCTTTCCAGTTACTCATTCTCCACTGAGGTAAAGAGTATATAAAACCACACAAACAATAACATCAGCAAAATACATTTTGATCCCTCTTGACTCAGAAAGTGCCTTTTAAAAAAATAAATACAAATCCTTAAAATTACATTTGGAAATTCTTATAGTGAACAAAAGAAAAGGTTAATTCAACAAAGGTTTCCAATAAAGAAAATAACAGGGCTACTAATCACGCATTTTTGTTCTTTATTGTTTTGAAAATAATGTCAGAATTTTCTTTGCAATATTCCATTACGTTCTATATCACTGATAAAGAATCTGGCCCTGTTCAGTGACCCCTGAATTTACTATTTTACAGTAAGAGTATCTAGGAACAAAATTGATATCAACTGAAGGAAAGTGAAATGCATGTGCTTTTGATAACTGTGCCTAAAGGATTTCTGAACTTAAACAAATTATTCCAATGTTAATCTACTGTCCCTCTGTATCTTGTTTGCCCAGACTAGTAGTAATAAGATCTACTATAAGTAATAAGATCTACTATAATATAGTTGATAAATTAAAAGCAAATGTTCTTGAGAAAGAAAAATCCATTTAGTAACACAATACTCTAGAAAATAACTCCCTTTCCAAAAGAGTAAAGAAATAACCTTTAAGAGTTACTATTGTCAAAGTTTTGCTTAGAGATAGTGAATATTTTCTGAATGACAGTAGTGAGACTATCAAGGAGAGGCCGTTTGGTTATGAAAGCAGAAATATGCTTTGATCTGAGGGGATGATCTAGTTCCATGAAAACATTGCACTAATGACCATCTTTCTTAAGGGGAATCTAGAGGCTTCTTGCTGCCTCGTGGATGGCAGGGGTCATTTATTCCCAGGCAGCCAGCCTGCTCAAGACGAAGAAACCTTTGAAGATAGAAATAGAGAGACGAGGCTCTCAGCAACAGAGAAAGAAGGAAGTGTAATTGCACCAATGTTAGTGGAAAGCTCCGAGTCCCTGTTTCCCCTTCAGAAAGGTTGCCTTAAAGTGAAACCATTCGAGAAGAGTCAGAGATACAACACTTTCTATTTTTCTGTTTTAATCTTGCAGTTCTAAACAGTTCTATGAATTTTCATTTTCTTTCAGCAGTCAGAAAATATTAATTTCTAAATGCACAATGACAACTGTGATTACAGCTGCTTCTTACATGGAGACTTTAATGAAAGAGTAAGTCATAAGTAATATACCTTGAAAATCATTCTTGATACACTTATTACACTTCTGCACACTTGCTCATTTTTGAATGAGTGAAGCTTAATTGTGTCCTTTAATGGTTATTTTAGGCCTTTTGAAAGAGTTATAAAAGTATAAATAAAATAAGAGTAATCACTCACAATTTTACTGGTAATACGTAATATGTACTTACATACTTGTATATTTCCTTCTCACATATGTTTTGTGTAAACTTGTTGTTTATTTAAGCAATACAAACTCAGCACAGTATGAATGTGAAGTCTTTCCTCTTTCTTCTCTTTTTACTTATCCAGTACATTAAGTTTCTTGCTCCCTTAAAAGAAAGCTGTGTAGATTCCACAACTTTATGTTCATTTTCAATTGTTAATACAAATAATTAAAAAGCAAAGGAAAGAATATTAAAGCAGATGGCTGCCCTCTGAGGGAGAAAACTCAGCTTTTACATGCTACTTGAAGTCCATTTCCAATCATGAATTAGATGAATAGCATGGAAGCATAGTAGGCTTTAACATTTATTCTCAGTAACACTGAGGTAGAGGTATGTGGTCTGCTCAAATATTCTTTTGTATTTAAAACTCATACCCCTTAGCATTTGCTTATATTGGAACATTTTCTACCTCTGCATCAGATCCAGGAAGATAAAATCTCAGTTTCCTCTAGGGTTGAACCTGATACGTTTTTGTGGGTCCTAAGCTCCTGCTACTGACCCTTTGCAACACATCCATTGCTTTGCTCAATCTTCCTTATTCTTTTGGTGTTCTTGGAATCCATCTTGGAGTGTGTGTGTGTGTGTGTGTGTGTGTGTGTGTGTGTGTGTGTGTGATGTTGAAGTATGTTAATATACTTTCATTACTTGCCCTTTTATATTGTTATCCCTCTGGGCGCATTAAGACATTCTCCTGCCTACCTTTGGGGGTTATAGATACAGAGAGGCAATAGTGATAGAACAAATTGCTACAGCAAGTATTCAATGAGAACATTTTATATTTCTGGATTCTAAACCCTATTTTATGATATGTGCTTAGATTCAAAGCTAAGCATTAAAAAGATTAATCTGAATTAATTGTATGGAGATGATAAAGTGTATGTGAGAAAATGGCATAGAGCAGGACCATTAAGAGAAAATATGCCCCATCAGGACCGCCAGCTTATGGAACAGAGAATGTGAGAAAAGCACAAGTAGAAACAGCGTGAAGATCCCCATCTCCTTACTCTGAACTTTGACCTAGAGTGTCCGAGGAGTTTTAGATGGTAGAAATACAATTTTTATCTCAATACATGCTTGAAGAAGATTGTCTCAAATTATAACTCTAGCTAATAGCCTGGGGCATGAACACATCAAAATTAATCCATCTGGACAATGTAGTAACAAAAAAGAAAGGTCAGACTTAATTTTTCTGAGGAGTTCACAACTTTACAAGGCAGGTTTAAGATCCATGTGTCTCAACACGTTGCAGACAATAATTGTATTGAAAAACAGTGGGAATGTCAAGGTGGGAATATGGGAATGGGTGGGCGGGTAGGTGGGAGGAGGAATTCCCTCACAGAGGCGGGGAGGGGGAGGGGACACGGGGTTTCCAAAGAAAAGGGGAATCATCGGAAATGTAAATAAAGTATCAAAAAAAAAAAAAAAAAGAAAAAAGAAAAACAGTGGGATTATGTGGAGCCTTCTATTAGTTTGAATAAATTCTATGAGTCTTGGAGAAAAAGGATCACAGAGGGAGAAGAAAATATAGAATAGAAGGTTATTTCAAGGCCCAGAGCATTGATATAAGATCAGCATCACTCTTAATCCAAATAAGACATGACACAGCTGAGTTTCCAGCAGAGCTGCCAGGAAGTGCTCACTAGGAAGTAATGATACCCAAAGTCAGCATGCACATTGAAAACTCCTCATTGCTATTGTCCCTGCTTTGAGGTGGACAGTTACTGTCACAGACACTAGATAAAACCCTAATCAAGAAAATATAGATGAAAGATGACTGAAAACACCAGGCATGCTACTAAAGGATATATAACCGAAGAGATGTGGAATCCATTGTTTTTAACAGCTTAGAGTATGTATGTGTGTGTAGAGGTTGGGGTTGTACTTCTCAACATTTATGAGATTTGCTATTAAAATGTGTAAAAAGAACAGCAAATTTAATGCTATATTTTCAGTGTTGTGAAAACATGCTCACATAGGTATAGAAGGTATATGAATAAGATAAATTTGTAGATTAAATTTCTAGTCAAAGATTATATGCATTCACAGTTTAAATAAGCTTTTCCAAATATTCACAATGACCCTGGTTTTCACTTCATCCTATACCAGATAAGGAGTATTTTTTCACTCATGCAATCTTTTGGCCAATATCCAAGTGAAAAATACTCAGAACTTAGACTTCAGTTTTCGGTCTCTAACTTTGAGAATCCCCATACCCTAAGTTAACTAGGAAATATGCTTGAACATATTTGCAGTAGTTTTAAAACTATGAAATAGTTTTAGTTTGAAAACCTGGACATAAACTAAATGTTTATGAATACCATTGTGTAAAGGATGTTTCATTTGAACAATGGAAGGATGTATAAACCTGTAAATGATATACCATGATACTAGATATAGATTTGAAAGGAGCATAAGAATCCAAAGAAGGCTTGTAGATATTTATATCTTATAGTCTATTTATAGATATTTATAGTATTGAATATTCTAAAACATTTTGTTGTATTCACTGTATCTTCACTATCTTATCAGGGAAACTGCCTTAAGGTTGGGAAGAAAAGAACCAAAGGTCCATACAAATAGAAATTTTATTACTATTTATTATTATTTAACAAAATAGCAAAGCATCATTCATTTCTATATAAGACACATATATTGGCTTATTATATAATTATTCTATTTTCTTTTAAAGAAGAAACCTCCTTGGTTCATAGACTCTTACCCAAAAGCAACTAAACCTCACTTCTGTTCACCTCATAAATGTTGCACTTTCTGTAGTGGAGTATATAGATTTGTGCTTTCATCTGAAGACTAATGTGAATAGTCTTTCTAGATTGTTCTATTTTGTTTGAACAAGTGACATTTGGAAAAAAGAACTTTGAGAGTGTATGTGGCAATATTCAATTATTAAAGAACATATGTATCTATATACACACACGCACATACACACACACGCACACACACACACACACATATATATACATTCATATTTGTTTTGAATAGTTTTGTCTTATTAAGAAAGAATGAGCTTCAAAATCTCATGAGCTGATTTATAGGTTGAATGAAGTTCTTAAAAGGTGACAGACAAATCTACCAACCTTTTCTTTTTTTTTTTTTTTTCTAATTTTAATTTTTTGATACTTTATTTTTTTTCCTCCTTTTATATTTTTGAACTTTATATACATTTCCAATGTTTCCCCTTTTCTGAGTCTCCTCTTTGTATACCCCCCATCCCTTCCCCAACCCGCCTCTAGGAGGGAATTCCACCTCCCACCCCACACCCCCGTCCACCCATCCCCATTTTCCCGCCTTGATATTCCCCTTTACTGAGGCCTCTAACATCCTCAGGCCCAAGGGCCTTTCGCCTCTCCCTGATGGCCATCGAGGTCATCCTCTGCCACATATGTGGTCCAAACCATAAGTCCATCAATGTGTATTCTTTGGTTGGTG
>CM052705.1:51735720-51753108 GCA_028551405.1 Uromys caudimaculatus
GAGAGAGAGAGAGAGAGAGAGAGAGAGAGAGAGAGAGAGAGAGAGAGAGTCAGTCTCTAAGTTGAAGGTCTCTATCAGGTCCTTCCCCGAGGGAGGAACCCCAGAAGAGAAGGAGAGACTGAGAACATCAGAGCAGATTGAAGACAACAAGAGAACATGGCCCAGTCGTTCTTCTGGGAACTAGCAGAGCTACTTTGTAATGTCAACTAGATTATCAAAAGATGTTAAAGTTTGTTTTTAACTTGATGTAAAATATTCTTTTTTATATCAGGATTCAGTGTCACATACAAAACAGCTTTATTAGGTGGCATCTATTGCTTTTCTAAATCCCACACGTTCTATTGGCCTGTAAGAACCAAAAAAACCCCAAACTAACTGGTATTCCATCTTGAGGTATAATGGAAAACTGAGCATGAAAACTGGCTGTTGAGTATACAAAGCATGCATGATCCTGACTTTCTTTCTTTGTGATTTACAAAACTGCCCCATCTTTAATCACATTAGGGTTTCTGACTATGAGGAACTCTGAGAGAGACATGTGTCAAGAGCACCATAGACATTAACCAGTCTGTGGCCTGTTACTTCATGATTACATTGGGTGAATTCTAAAGCTATACAACACTGCCAGGTCTCTAGTCAAATGTGTGCTGGCAGTAAGGCTTTGCGATGGCTTAGAGAACAGTTTTCTTCAGTCCAGAATTCAAAAGATGGGGCATGCTGCTTATTCTCTTTGCTTTTATCAAAGCCTCTGAGAAACCGAATAGCTTACGGCCCATTATCATGCAGGTGGGAGAAGATGCTAAGCGCTTCACTGGTGTGCTGAAGTAGCCAGGAGCAACAGCATGATTTATACATTTTCCAGGCTCCATTGTTTGTGGAGTTTTGAAGTTTGAGGCTCAGTGGAGATTGGATTTTGATAAACACAGAAGCAGACACAATATTCATATGCTTTCAAATGTTCATGTAGGCATGCAGTTTTTGTATTATGTTAAGTAGACTGTATGAGAGGCGTGGGAGAAAGATATTTTATTTTAAAAGAAAGAAGATAACTCATCAAAAGTTTATCTGTGTTTCTTAATAGTGAGATTTTTAAAAAGGATAACTTAGTACCATATCTGTGGCACTATGGCAGGCTGCTATTCTGCCTCTTTGTCATTTTCTGGAGCATATCTTTGTTTTTATGTACTCCTGTGGCTTATGAATCTTCTCTGTGGGCTGAGAACTTCCAGAGCGAGAGAGAGAGAGAGAGAGAGAGAGAGAGAGAGAGAGAGAGAATGTGTCTTTTCATGTTCAGGCACTATCTTCTTGAGACTTTGTAAGTTCAACAGTCTGTCAGGCAGACATATCACAATTAGAAACTAAGGAAGGTGCTCTCTCTCTCTCTCTCTCTCTCTCTCTCTCTCTCTCTCTCGCTCTTGTTCATCTATTAGCAGCTTATATGTAATGCTAACATATCCCAAAAGGAAACAAAATGTTTTAATCTAATATATAGGGTCTATTGTCAGCATAGGTCCTAAAGTCTACAGTTTTAAATGATTTGAAATCTGCATTTTTCTTTGAATGGTTTAATAACACACAGACAAAAATCACAATATGCCAAAAATCTTAAGGATTTGAGTATTAAGCAAAAGAGGTAAAATGCCATTTGTACCATTTGGATGTTTCTTCTCCAAGAACCACCAGACTGTATACATGGAAGCCCACTGCAGCCTCTTTCTCACCATCACCTAATGCATGCCCAAACACCACAGTCTATAGTACCTTTTGTTTCCTTTGGCAATATTTTAAGTGTAAGTGGAACAGGTGATTTGATGGCATAGAGCAGTAAGGCTGAGATATCTGGCAATAAAAATCTAACTGTGGATTCCATGTACTTTATACCAAAAGTAAACCGTAAGGTTGACAAGTCAGGGGTGCTATAAAGAATAGGAAGGGTTTAAACAAAGCTGGGTTTGAAGGGCCTTCTGGACAGGCAATTTTCTGCCTGATATTATGAGCCCTGAAGATAAAAGGGTAGGTACTGAGAACAGCAAAACTGTTTGTCTCATTGTATTTCCTTCTTACAGACTCCAAGAAATGTTGGGAACATTTCCTGTTATTTTCTATCATTGGTTTCCATAAAGAAATCAATTTTTCTGCAATGAAGATATTAGCTTGGTGTAGTTCAACTGTTCCTTTCATATAGTGAGCCTCCTGTTTGTCACCATTGCTACCATGGATAAGTCCAGATATATTCTAACTCTGCTCACAGTCTATGTCACTGCAACCTCTGATAAAATTCACTGAAAGGACACACAAAGACACTCTCATAAAAATTGAGAGAACATTTTCTGCCTACCATAAAGTGGGTAGAACTTAAAGACATATACTTTGACTTTGAAACCAATAACTTGTCCAGCAATATTTAATTAGTGAATAGGGGGAATTTTTAATCTAGACTGTAACTAGGCTTGTTCATGCCATTAGTATTTATACTGGGCTACTTCCAAAAGTGCCAAACATCCTTACATATAACAGAGACTTCACCACTACACCTGTCCATAACCACGTGCTTGTAAAATATCCAGCTGCATGTATTCTTACAACATTCATTCAAGCCCTGTTTTTATATGATACTAATAATCAGTTTAAAATTCAAAAAACAAAAAACATTTTTCTCACAAGATTATAGGTGCATGCGTGTGTGTGTGTGTGTGTGTGTGTGTGTGTGTGTGTGTGTGTGTGTGTAGAGGGATGAATAGAGGGAGGGAGGGAGTGAGAGGGAGGGAGAAAGAGAAAAGGAGGGAGGGAGAGAGAGAGAGAGAGAGAGAGAGAGAGAGAGAGAGAGAGAGAGAGATATTATATTTCCAATAATGTGCTGGGCCAACAACAAACACTTAGTATTATCTGTTATTTGAACAAAGTTGGTTAATAATATAAACACCATGAAATGATTATAGATGAAAGACATACCTAACTCATTATTCTGTAAGTGAATTTTACCAAGTAATATTGAATCATATCTATAGGAACTTCCATCACAATTATATGGCCACCACTTTAAAGTGTCAGTCTGATCAGTGATAGAGGTATTCAGCCCTATTGTGCAGAAAGGGCAAGAGAGTACATTCCTGGACAACAATTCAATAATGAGTAGGTCAGAGGGCCATCAAACAATACACTAAAGTGATGTGTTGAAAACAAGCCAAAAGCAATGCACAAATCAATAAAGACATCTGACAAAGAGCTAGCATTGACCAGACCTTCTTGGCAGGCCTGTCAGATAGAGACAATCTAGTTTATCCACAAACCAACCACTCCTGATGAGACAAAACAGAGGAAATATAAGTGGGATTAGAGTTTCTTGAGGTTCTAGGGATGCATGACAGGATGAGCATATATCTAACTGATGTTTCAGAGAGTGCTTGTCATAAGTAAGCCTGCAAGTTGACTTGGGGTATCTTAGTTTGTATCCTTGGCATAGAGCAATTAATAATAAAATTATAGATACCAAGAATTCTATGTAGTAAAGTCATTAAGATGAGGTCATTGATGAAGCCTCCTGTGTGACTATGGCTTATAAATTTGGGAACTTGTACAGATTATACAATTTTATATGATTACTTTACATCTGTAGAAGTATTATTGGCATTAGAATTGAAAAGATTAAGGTGTCAATGCTGAGTGTATTTTGCATCTTGCACAAATGAATGCTAGCATTATCCACATGTTTATTATTTTTATTATGTTTATTATTGGTAGGATGAAAAGTTCATAAGACTTCTAAGAGTTTTCCTATTTTTAAAGCCTATTTCCTCGAGCTATTTTAGAAAGAAACTCTTTTTTCAAAATTCCTGATTCTTACAGAGGTAGGCAGAAATTATAACTAAGAGCACTTACTTTAGGATGACCACTTTTTCACATTAACTCTGTTTCTATATCCAAACTTCAGTGGACAAACATATAGAGGCTGAATTTTGTTGTATCATAATTATCTTGTATTTTTCATATGTGTAGATAGGATCATTTAGGGCATCATTGTTATTTCAAATTAGCACCATCTAAAATGAAATTATTTTAGATATGGACTAAATAACAAGGCTGTGCAGTATTTGTTGTGGGAAATGATATATGTTTTATCTATTCATCACAATAGAATACAAAATTATTAATTTCTTCAATGAATAGCTATCAAGAAGATTCATATTCTGGGAAGTGCTAGTTATAGAACTTAAAGGAAATCACCATAGTCCCTGCTAAGGCTGATATGGAGCTTAGATTCAAACCAATGAATAAATGACTATATATTCAATAATGAACGTGTTATTATGGAGTCAAATCTAAAAGAATAATGAGAAAGGTCCTGTTTTCAATTGAACATGAATAGCCTCATCAAGTAAGTGAGATTTAAGGTGGGGCCTTAGGACAAAGAAAGCACAATAATGACAAGGTTGTATGAAACACCAATAAGACAGGAGTCAAGAGGTTAAAGTTCTGAGAAAGGATATACATTGCTCTGAGCTCTCACCTGAAAAAAACTAAAATGAAGAGCCCAAGACAGACAGAGAAAGAGTGGTTAAATGCAGGTTAGAGTCAGGAGGAAGACAGCCAGAGTAAGAGTAGCTAAGGGCAGGTTAGGGTCAGGAGTGAAAACA
The DNA here is from genome assembly GCA_028551405.1 of Uromys caudimaculatus. Classification (NCBI taxonomy): domain Eukaryota; kingdom Metazoa; phylum Chordata; class Mammalia; order Rodentia; family Muridae; genus Uromys; species Uromys caudimaculatus. The sequence continues at coordinate 51,740,355 of CM052705.1, forward strand.
CCTGAGTCAGTCTAGGTCTTTGTAAGTAACATATGAGGAGAGTGGACTTAACTTGAAATGATTAAAAGCTTCTAAAATGATAACTTTTATGATTTATGATAAATGTTTTTCATAGCCAAGCATTGGTACTGGGAAACAAGTTGGGAAGCCAATCTTAGCCCAAGCTAAAGATGACGGTATTCTGTGTTTTCGGTGGAGGTGGAGCAATGAATAAGAACAGAGGTAGCCAGAACTGAAATATATTTTGGAGGTAGTATCTCTGGGTGGATTACCCAGTGAAATCATATCTGCAATCTATATAAGAAAAGATATATGCTCATAACATGGAATTTTTGTCAGTTTTAAATTGAACTTTAGAAATACAGTTTTTAACCCTTTTTTCTGAAGCCATTGTATTTAAAAGTTTTATAAATTTTAGTATATTTACACAAAAATTAAATCACTCTGAAATCGGAATTATTTTTATAATTGAAAATATATTAAATAACATATTTATCATTATATTTTAAGTGGTATAGCATACATACATGTTCACACACATGCACACACATACATACACACTCATATACATGTATATATTTGCACATACATATACACACAAACACACACATGTACACACATTACAACATCCCCTTCCCCACACACAAACACATAGTCTCTTTACTGAGATTTGAAATAACTTTTAAAAACCCTCTGACGAAGCTTGAGTATAAATAAATTTTCTCTCTTAATACTTCTACAGTGGCTTAGCTTCTATTACTCAGCTCCATGTGTTATTTAAGGATCTTCAAATGCATCTCTTTCTTAGGAAGAGCTGTTTTCATGTTTCCTGGAACCTCTATACCAGGTAAACAGCCTCCACAAAAATACATTTAAGTTGTCCCCAGGTTCTGTTTTAAACTCCAACTTACTTTCTGCTTCTGTATATTTTCATGTCTACTCATCTGATTTTAATTTTTTTCTTTTAGATCCATGGCTTAGACAAGAATAACTTTAGACATCTTGATAACCTAGATGATATTATGAGTTTGAATTATTAAGCAATGAATGTTTTAGCCATAGTCAGGCCATTTAAATGCAAGACAGTATTCAGATAAAAAACAAAATGACTCTTGTAGAAGTAGGAAAGTTGCTAACAATGAATTGTGAAAAAACTCCTAATAGGGAAAATAGTAGATTTAAATACTTACACATAGACTCAGGTCTGTTTGGAGGAAAGGTTGCTTGGTTTGTGAAGAAGAGGGACAATGTATATTTGCTTTATTCTTATTATAATTTACCTACAGATTTGGGCCACAGAAATATCTATTCAAGTATCAAAAACAGATGAGTAACAGCAAAGTCTTAGTTTGTTTTGAAAATGTCTTCTGCTGTGTATTATTATGAACTCCCATTTCATCAGTGTCCCCATGTCTGATCCGTGGAAATTCACTAGACACAAGAACTTCTTAGGAGCCTGTGGATATTAATTTAAACAAAAACTAAAAATAAAAATAAAATACATGTTTTACTTATTTGAATTTTCTTATACTGACTTTTGAGGGATATATTTTAATAGTTTTTGGTTTCTATAATTTAAAGAAGTACAAAGAATATCTCTATGAATCTATATGCAAATAACTAATGTTTTAGCAAAATATTATCCTCATTATGTTCATAATTAACACATACATTTAATAATTTATTCTGTACCTCAGAGTTTCTTGATAACTAATTACACAGTTTCTTGTGTTACTGTGATCTCAATATTCATAAAAGTATGTCTGGAACGGAGGCACCATTATATAGTGATAGATATGTTTCTAGCTTTACTTTTCAGTATGTGGATATCCAGCATTCCCAGTGCCAGTTGTTACAGGTTCTGTCTTTTTTGGAGCATATGTTTTTTGGACCTTTGTTGAATATTTGTTGGCTACAGTTATGCATACTTACGTTTAGGTCTTCAAATTTATTCCAATGATCTACATGTCATTTTTTTTGTGCTAGTATCATATATTTAAAATCACCATGACTCCGTAATTTATCTTGAGGTCTGGAATGGTAATCTTGCCAGTATTATTATTTTTTACTCAGGATTGGTTTGGCTGTTTTTGGTCTTTTGTGAGCCAGCGTTTCACAGTGTCTCTGAGGGTACAATCGTGGCAACATATCTTAGCAGTAACCAACAGCTCTACAATTGGTCTTAAGGAGCACTCAGCAATATGGAAATTATGCCCTTTACTGGAAACCTAGCCAGTTGTCCAGGGATAGAGAAGTCATGGATCTTGGAGGAGAACCTACAACCATTTACTAAACCAGCACAATCCCTAACTATATTCTAAATACTTACCCTCTTAACCATAGATAATTATAGGTCTCACTACTTCTCAAATAAATGACTTTTTCAAGAGACAGAAAGCAATACAGACAACAGCAATACAGAAAAGCCCAACTTATCAAAATGCAGAGATCATATTACTGCTGAGTGCCAAGCCAGAATTAGCACATCTAAAATGCAAGTCCTATGCCTAAGGCTCAAAGATCAAAGTAGAAGATGGGCAAGATTCTAATAGGTAGAGGAAGAAGAAATTTTCAGTGAAATTTAGTCTCCTATAACTATACCCATAATTTCTCATTAACATGGCTGTCTAAAAAAGACCCAAACAAGGCCAACACCAATAAAATACTAATGTCCAAGCAGAAAGCATATGAGACATCAATCCTAAACAAAGAACTCCCAGGAACTAAAGAATGGTGAGAGTGGGAGAAATATTGCCCAGGTTGTTATCCTATACCACGTGGTCAATCCTGAAAACATATATATAAGTAACATTATGCAGACTTATCTGGTTTTATTTATATATTTAGGAATTTGAGTACTACATACACATACACATGTATACACACACACACACACACACACACACACACACACATGCACATACCAATTAAAGAAATAGAGATAATGAATTTGAGAGAAAGCAAGGAAGTGGAAGGGACAGAAGAAGGGAATGAAAGAATGGGAAAGGATGAAATAATCTAATCATATTTTAATCATCCCCCAAATTAAAAGCATGAGTATGCTTCAACATGCTATAGTGATTTTAATCTATAAAGACAGAAATTACTACAACAGAAAATGAAATATTTTAACTTTTATAAAGCTTACAATTTCACCTTCCTTTAGTTCTTGCATCTATCTATCTATCTATCTATCTATCTATCTATCTATCTATCTATCTATCTATCCATCCATCCATCCATCCATCCATCCATCCATCTATCTATCTATCTATCTATCTATCTATCTATCTATCTATCTATCTATCTATCATCTGTCTATCAATCATCTACCTAATCTATTTATTTTGTGTGGAAGGGGCAGAGGGAGGCAAGCTAATTCTACAACTTACATGTGGATATCAATGGACAACTTATAAGAGCCTCCCTCTCCTCCCATGTATTGGTTCTAGGGACTGAAATCAGGATTACCAGTCATAAGGCTTCGTAGCAAGCTTCTTATCTTTTGAGACATCTTGCTGGGCCAAGATTTTTATAAGAAAACTTGAGTTGAAATATTACTTACTTGTTTTGATTTTTGGGTAAAATCACACATTTTCTGCTCCTCACTTCTTATAACTGGATCTCTCTTCTCTTTTGTAGGTATAAGGTACTAGGCACAAGGTGTAGGCAATTCATTTGTGGTTTAAGTCTTCCAGTTTTATGGTTTTAGACAATATACTTTCTAAGTCCAAACGATAAAAATAAGGGCTAGGGATTTACAACTTCATATGAACTTTTCCTGGTCTCTGCATTTGTCTGCCTATTTTGAGAGAGATATATTTGCATAAGAATCAATAAATTTATGGTTCCCTGAGGTTAGGCTTACATTATACCACATTGTGGTTAGTACTTATTCTTTAACACATGTGACTTTGACAGGGCTCCAGGGTGGTTGGTTTCCACAGATTCATCTCTTCTCCTACCTTGTGGCCTGCAGTTCATGTTTGCCCAAGGAAAGCTATGTAGCCCAATACAAAATTTTAAACTTACTTAAACATGAGATTTTCTTGCAATGTTTTGTATAGGGCAAACATTTTAGCATAAACTTTGAGAGAACAAAAGTTGTATCATAATGGCAAAAGGTTGGAACACCTGGAGTAGTTGTTTGTAGCCACCAATCAATGAATCATTAATCAATAAAAACTATGTTGCTTTTGCCTTAAAGATCTATCTGTGAAAGAGAGCTTTATTTCTTTATATGCACTGTTTTAAAGAAGAGGAAAAGATGGCATTCTTTTTCAACTAATTGCCTGAAACCTATCGACAATTTTATCAACACATGGAAATAGCTCTACAAGTTCTCCTTGTATAAGATCCCACCCACCACACTTTGAAAAGTTCAGCTTCTACTCCATTCACAAAAGTGAATCTATAAACTTTTATAAGCCTGCCACTTAAACTTTAGGGAAAACTCTGAGTTTATCTGCTTGTTACACACAGTATATGTCCTCTGTAGAGTTGTATAGGTGATTAGATTTTTACTTAAAATTTATACATCTCTCTCTCTCTCTCTCTCTCTCAGTGTATGTGTGTGTTCTCTTTAGAAGCAAAAAATATACCATTTACTCTAAATTGTACCACAATTATTTAAGTTGAGTGGTCTTAAAGGTTTAATCAAGAATCTACATGCTTAATAAATTTTTTGGAACTTTCGCAGTTCATATTATCTAATAGACAAAAGTGTGAATGATGTTTTAAGTAGTTGTATTATATAATCCTGGATTGTATGTGCCAGTTAAGCAGCCAAATGTGTATCTATGAATTCTACTATTGTTAGTTTGGATATTCATGATGTTAACAAAACTGAGAAATTTTATTTACTTAGTAGTAATGGATAGGTATTGATCACATCACTGTGACAGAGTAATAATAGTGAAACCCAGTGTTCAATGTGTAAAAGACGCTACTTTGCATGATGAAGAGTCTGAGACAGGAACATGGAACTGAGTCATATGTTTGACCAGACAGTTGGCGAAGAAATGAGCAGCCATAGCCTTTTGGAAAGCAAGGAGATCTGACTTTTTCTTAATGACATCATGGCTAAAGTCTCTACTTTTTGATAATTCTTTTGGTTTAATTAGTTACCTATCCCTTAGGAAAATTACAATTCAAACTTCGATTCTGTCATAAGGTTAATGAAGAAAAACCTCATTTAAAAAATTTTAAGGAAACTAACACACACACACACACACATACACACACACACACACATCTTCTTACAGATCATTATAAAATTTATATTTCAAGGCTGCTATGAAATTTAGCTGGACAGCATGAGTGCCTTACTGAACAAGGCATACCTGTCCTTTCAGTAGTTGTAGTGAGCAGGCCTACATCACCAGATTGCATTGCCTGGAAATTTCAATGCATGTGCATTGATAATTAATGTGTCTACTTAAACAGACAAGAATGCTAAAAGGATACTGATGAGTAATTATAATAATTAAAAAGTTGCAGGCAAGAATAATATATTCAGCAAAACATACATAAGTGAAAAATATAGTAGGCCCTTGAGAATGAAATAGAAATTTAAATTAAAGGGTAGAAGTCTTTTATTAAAAAAAGTTCAAACAATCTCTTGGGAGATGTAGAAAAGAAGGTGGGAAGTCTCATTAATGATCAAATAAAAACATCGTAGGTTGTCACTGAATAAAATCTTACTGATTTGCATCATAATAAGCAGAACTCAATTATTCGTTTCTAACTTTTTCTTTTTGGCTGCTGAATGATTCACACTTATGAGATCAGCATAATCTAAAGCAGTGGTCCGCAACCTTCCTAAAGTTACAGCCCTTTAGTACCGTTCCTCATGTAGTGGTGACCGCAACCATAAAATGATTTTCATTGCTACTTCATAACTGCAATTTTGGTATATTTATTAATTTTGATGTAAATATCTGTGCTTCCAATTGTCTTAGGTGACCTCTGTGATAGGGTTGTGGGATCCCCAAACGGGTCATGACCAGCAGGTTGAGAACTGCTGCAATAAAAGAAATGTCTTAGTGATAAAATGTTTCACAGTTGGATAAAAATGTCCCCACCCAGCATCATAGTCAAAACCCAATGTAGTGCTAATCTCTAGACATGATTAGTAGAAGTTTGCTGAATTATCTGAAAATGGGAAAGTGGCAGTTTAAGAAGAACTGTGTCTTTGGTAGGATGGCCATTTTTACTATGTTAATTCTGCCAATCCATGAGCATGGGAGATCTCTCCATTTTCTGAGATCTTCTTTGATTTCTTTCTTGAGAGACTTGAAGTTGTTGTCATATAGATCTTTCATTGGTTTGGTTAGAGTTACCCCAAGATATTTTATATTTTTTTTTGTGGCTATTGTGAAGGGAGTTGTTTTCATAATTTCTTTCTCAGCCTGTTTATCATTTGTATAAAGGAAGACTACTGATTTATTTGAGTTAATTTTATATCAGGCCACATTGCTGAAGTTGTTTTTCAGCTGGAAAAGTTCTCTGGTAGAGTTTTTGGGGTCATGTATGTATACTATCATATCATCTGAAAATAGTGATAGATTTATTTCTTCTTTGCCAATTTGTATCCCCTTGATCACTTTTTGTTGTCTTACTGTTCTAGTTAGCACTTCGAGTACTAGATTGAACAGATATGGGGAGAGTGGGCATCCTTGTCTTGTCACTGATTTTAGTGGTAGTGCTTCAAGTATCTTTCTTTCCGTTTAATCTGATATTGACTGTTGGTTTGCTGTATATTGTGTTCATTATGTTTAGGTATGGGCCTCGAATTCCTGTTATCTCCAATACTTTTAAGATGAAGGGGTTTTGTATTTTGTCAAGTGCCTTTTCTGCATCTACGAAGATGATCATGTGATTTTTTTTCCTTTGAGTTTGTTTATATAGTGGATTACATTAATAGATTTTCGTATACTGAGCCAACCTTGCATCCCTGGGATGAAGCCTATTTGATCGTGGTGAATGATGGTTATGATGTGTTCTTGGATTCTGTTTGCAAGAATTTTATTGAGTATTTTTTGCATATTCATAAGCAAGATTGGTCTGAAGTTCTCTTTTTTGGTTGAGTCTTTGTGCAATCCCCATCAAAATCCCAACACAATTCTTCAAAGACATGGAAAGAGCAATTCTCAAATACATTTGGAAAGGCAAAAAACCCAGAAGAGCCAAAACAGTATTTAACAATAAAAGAATGGCAGGGGAAATCACCATCCCTGACCTCAAGTTTTACTACAGAGCAATAGTGATAAAAACTGCATGATATTGGTACAGAGACAGACACGTTGATCAATGGAATAGAACTGAAGACCCAGAAATGAAACCACACACTTATGGACACTTGATCTTTGACAAAGAAGCCAAATATATTCAATGGAAAAAAGAAAGCATCTTTAACAAATGGTGCTAGACTCACTGGATGTCGATATGTAGAAAAATGAAAATAGACACGTTTGTCACCTTTCACAAAGCTCAAGTTCTAGTGGATCAAAGACCTCAACATAAAACCTGATACACTGAATCTAATAGAAGAGAAAGTGGAAAAGAGCCTTGAACTCATTGGCACAGAGGGAAATTTCCTAAACAGAACTCCAGTGGCTCATGCTCTAAGATCAAGAACTGATAAATGGGACCTCATGAAACAGGAAAGCTCCTGTAAGCCAAAAGACATAGTCAATAAGACAAGTTGGCAACCTACTGATTGGGAAAAAGATCTACACTAACCCTACATCTGATAGAGGGCTAATATTCAAAATATATAAAGAACTCAAGAAGCTAACCACCAAAAAACCAAACAACCCAATCAAAAAATGATATATAGAACTAAATGGAGAATTCACAACAGAGGAATCTCGAATGACTGAGAAACACCTAAAGAGATGTTCAAAGTCCTTAATCATCAGAGAAATGCAAATCAAATCAACTCTGAGATTCCACCTTCAGCAATCAGAATGGCTAAGATCAAAACTTCAGGAGACAGCATATGTTGGTGAGGATGTGGAGAAAGAGGAACACTCCACCATTGCTGGTGGAATTGCAAACTGGTACAACCACTCTGGAAATCAATCTAGAGATTCTTTAGAAAATTGGAAATAGATCTGCCTGAAGACCCAGAAATACCACTCTTGGAAATATACCCAAAAGATTCCCCATCATGCCACAATGGAAGAATGGATACAGAAAATGTGGTTCATTTACACAATGGAACACTACTCAGCTATTAAGAATGAGGACATCCTGAGTTTTGCAAGCAAATGTATGGAACTAGAAAATATCATCCTGTGTGAGGTAATGCATGGTATGTACTCACTAATAACTGGATATTAGCCAAAAAAAAAAAAATGTGCCAAATACTCAAGATACAGCCCAGAGAACTTAAAAAGGTCAACAAGCTGAAGTGCCCAAGTGAGGATGCCTCAGTCCCCTTGGGAGGAAAAAGAAACCAACCACAAGGGGTGAGGGAGGGACCTGGGAGGGAAAAGGGATGGGGTCTGTGTGGAGAGGGGAACATGATCTGGTATTGAGTGGGTAAAAGGACTGAAATCCCTGAGGGTCAACAGGAAGAAGGGAAATATGCAACCATGGGAGGTAGGAGGTTGAGGGGATTCTCCAGAATGTACCAGAGACCTTGGAGGTAAGAGACTCCCAGGACTCAAAGAGGGGGACTTTAGATGAAATGTTGTACATTGTGAGAGGGAACTTGCAGAGCCTACTTCCAGCAGAGACTCCCAGGACTCAAAGAGGGGGACTTTAGATGAAATGCTGTACATTGTGAGAGGGAACTTGCAGAGCCTACTTCCAGCAGAAAGACAAGGCATGCAGAGTGATTGGGTTGCCATCCCACAGTCAAAACTTGATCCCTAATTGTTCCTGTCTAAAAGAACTGCAGGGATGGAAATGAGGAGGAGCATGAGGATAAAAAGGCCCAGTGACAGACCCAGTGTGGGATCCAGCTCAAGGGAAGGCCCCAAGACCTGACACTATTACTGAGGCTTTGGAGCTAGCACTCACAAAAAGGGACCTATCATGATTGCCCTCCAAAAGACCCAATAAGCAACTGAAAAGGTCAGATGCAGATTTTTGCACCCAACCAATGGACAGAAGCTGCTGACCCCTGTGGTTGAATTAGGGGAAAGCTGGAAGAGGCTGGGGAGGAGGGAGGCCCTGTGGGAGGGTCAGCAGTCTCAATTAACCTGTACTCCAGAAATCTCTCAGATTCTGGAACAGGCAGCATATGCCAGCTGATATGGAGCCCCAGGCACATATATAGTGGAGGACTGCCAGGTCTGGGTTTAGTCAGAGAGGATGCACCAAACCCTCCAGAGACTGGAGGCCCCAGGGAGTTTAGAGATTTGGTTGGGTGTGGGTGTGGGTAGGGGACATCCTCGTGGAGGATTTTGGGGCGGGGAGTAGGTATGGGATATGGAACAGTTGGAGAGTGGACTGGGAGGGGAATAAAATTTGGAGTTTAAAATAAATAAACAAATTTAGAAAAAGAACTGTATCCTAGTTAAGGTTTTATTGCTGTGAAGAGATACCATGACTATTGCAACTCTTATAAAGAAAATCATTTAATTGACACTGGCTTACATTAAGAGGTTTATTCCATTATTATTGTGGCAGGAAACAAGTTAGCATGCAGGCAGCATGGTACTGAACAGCTAGCTGAGAGGTGTACATCTGCAACCACAGGCAGGAAGAACAAGAACCATTGGGCCTAGATTGAGCTTCTGAAAGCTCAAAGCCCACTCTCAGTAACTTACTTCCTCCAATAAGGCCACACCTCCTAATAGTGTCAGTCCTTATGTGCCTGTGGGGCCATTTTCATTCAAACTACCACAAATGGAAAGTGAAAAAAAAAATCAAAACCCCACACAGAGCTGGTGGAACTAAAACGGCTCTCAGATGTTTTGCAGAAACACGGTGGATGTGCTACTTACAGATGGAATTTCTGTCTATAGACAATATAGGGCAGGTCTGGCTGACTCAGCTCTCCATTGCTTTTATAGCTTTATCTCTCAGAATTAAATGGAGAGAGTACTTGGAGTGCCTCATCGTTTGATGAGGAGTAGCTATCTGAAATAGATTGGGTTCATTTTTATCCCTCCTAGAAAGGATGGCCTTCAATGCTTCTGAGCTAGTTATATGACACCAAGGATATGAAAGTCCAGATGAGGCTATATTGCTGTCCCTTTGCTGCAATGGGAAGAATATGTGATGATTAAGATTCCATTGTCACAGTCATCTTTCCTGGGCCTTGAGACATGAGCTCACCATCCATCCTAGGTATCTCTCATCCCTTGATGCCTATCTGAATGATAAAGCGGCTTCCCATAACATTTTGTGTGGGAGGTCAACCTCACTTGACTTGTTTAAGTGGTAGAAGTTACAAATTGGCAAGTGGTGCACAGTACATGCTTCACAGTCAGCAACTCCACTCAGGTTCATGCCCTACAGTTCCATGATTATCTGTAAGACAAAGAAGTGTGCCCCGGAAGAGCCCAGAGCTAATGACACCTTGATTGTCAGCTAGTACTTTCCAAATGTGATAAAATAGATTTGTGTTGTCTAAGCGTCATCTTCTATGTTATGAGACCAGGCTGACTAATACAAACTCTGAAGTGCCTTGAATGTGAGTGCTTCCTAAGGATGAACTGTAATCTAGAACTATGCTAAGGAAGGGTGTTCAGTGTCAGAGTCTCAGGACAGAAGATTGTCACACTCATTTGATGACAGAAAGTATCATAGAACTGACCTAAAAATTCAAAAATGTTAGAATGTATCAATATTGAAGACCTACATGTTTAAAAAGCAAAACCTATAAGAAACATCCAAGTATCTGTACTATTTTTATGCTTATGTCTAGGATGCAATGTGGATTCTAATTGTTGAGCTTCTAAAGGTAGACAGTAAGTAGCTAGACAAGAACAGGGCTGTATGAGCAGCTCTAACAGGTGTTGCACCTGAAAGAAGCATTGTCTTTCAAAAGCATTCCCTGTGGGATTTCAAGGAGCCCATAAGCAGAAGCAGCCAGGTGGCTACATTGGGGGAAAGGTCCATGTGGCTACACATGTTCAACAATGTTCAACAGTGTGGAACATGCAGTTGTGATGGCAGAAAAGGTTGTTTGTGATATGTACATGCAAACATTATGTGCATTTAATTAACATTAATCAGAAATGTGTGGTGTATGTACATATACACTTAATCAATTACAATTGTCAGCTGAAATTGAGCCAATTTAAACACATATATAAAAAATAGACTGGATTGACCAACATTTATTCGTGGTGAATGATAAAAATGTAAACTCTGGTGGGCCAATGTGTAGTTAAAATTTTGCTGAAGACCTTCTTGCTGAAGGAAGTTGGTCTTTCTGATAATTCAGCTAATTATAATAGTATACTGACATCATGCAGGAAAATCTGTTTTGTTCCAGATTTACTTATTTAAATGCTAATACCATCTCCAAGCCACTTAAATTGACTCATAAAGTTAACCACTACAACTCCCTATAAAGACAGTAGTATAATTAATATTTATTTTATATTTAAAAGTGCTATACTGTCCTTGGATATATAGGAAAAAAAGATGTGTGTCTGAAATGGAAACTTCTAGTTCCTTGGAAAGTTGTTATGTCAACTGATGCTTTGCTGGCACACACAGGTGAAAGGATGTCTTGCTAAAGCAAACACATGAAAGAATGTTTTCCTGAACCAGACACTGGTGAAAGGATGTTTGGATATAGCAAATGTGTGAAAGGACTCTTGATGAAGGAGTATAAATATGACCCGTAGACAGTGGGAGATAAGCACTGAGCCTTAGTTTGGTTTGCTCTTCCTTATTATTCTTCGCTAAGGACACACATATATTTGTTTGCCTTACATATCATTGTTGAGCTGACCTTGTGATAACATGGTCATTGAGAGAAACCCACTCAAGAACTGCTCTTGATGTTCCTGTGGCAGCTTACCACTTTTCTGTGGCCTGGCCTCAGGATGGTTGGTGAGCCTGGTAGTTTCTTCAGGATTGTACTACACCTGACTGGTATCTGCTTGCTAAAAGTACTGGACTGAGGGACCAATGTAGGCGGGCTTAGAAACCCCCCTGGATCCCAACAGCGGGCGGCTGAGGCAGGAAACTTTTGCCTGGGACACTAGGATTCCATAGTCAAGCAGCTCCGGGAGAAATTTTTCTCTCCCAGGAACGCGGAAAAGCCCCGAGCCGGGGCAAAACGAGCCCCAGCGCTCACTGATTCCACCCGGTTTCCTCGGGCCACAGAGATTGAGGGACAGCAACTTCCGGCGGCGGCCGGGAACCTCAGCTTGGGCCACAGGGTCCATAGCAAATTAGCGCCGGGACAAAGATCCCTCTCAGGAGCTCGGAAAAGCCGGGAGAGGGCCAAAGACACGCCCCACAGCTCACCAGGAACTGCCCCAACCCGCGAGACACAGGGACCGAGATCAGACCCGGTGCCACAGCTCTCCAAACCCAAACACCTCTCAGAGAGAGCTGGTCTTCAAGGAGTACTGACACAGACACCTGCAGGAGGGGCAAGCCACAACCAGACAGAGTAAGATCAGCTAACAGCAGAGTCAACAAGATGGCAAAAGGCAAGGGCAAGAACATAAAGAACAGAAACCAAGAGTACTCTGCACCATCAGAGCCCAGCTCTCCCACCACAGCAAGCCCTGGATATCCCAACACACCAGAAAAGCAAGACTCAGATTTAAAA
>CM052705.1:51753608-51807846 GCA_028551405.1 Uromys caudimaculatus
TAACAGTAACCGCTGGACTGAGAGTGAGGTCCCAGATGGAGGGGTTGGAGAAAGGTCTGAAGGAGCGGAGGGAATTGGTAGCCCCATGGAGGGAGCAAGAGCGTCAATGGGCCTGACCCTCCCCCTGGTCGTCCTGGAGTTCAGACCACCAACCAAAGAATACACATCTATTGACCCATGGTTTGGACTACATATGTGGCAGAGGAATCACCTCGATGGCCATCAGGTACTTTGGTCCTGAGGGTGCTAGAGGCCCCAGTAAAGGGGAATGTCAAGGTGGGAATATGGGAATGGGTGGGCGGGTAGGTGGGAGGAGGAATTCCCTCACAGAGGCGGGGAGGGGGAGGGGATAGGGGGTTTCCAAAGAGGAGTCCCAGAAAAGGGGAAACATTGGAAATGTAAATAAAGTATCAAAAATAAATAAAAAATAATAAATAAAAATATAAGTACTGGACTGTAGCTATTGGTTCATGCCTGGTGTCTGCCTGCCTAGTGGACTGGTCTGTAGCTGCTGATTCATATCTGCTGTTTGCTACAGGACTGAACTGCTGCCAAAGAGGAGATTGAGCTCGCCCCCAAAGAACTACTGTTGAACAGGTCTACTCCCCCGGTATCATAATAACTTTTCTCTCCCACTACCTCTGCTGGGTGGTGAGCTAGTGGAAAAGTTAGACCCTTATTAAAAGTAGGGTGAAAAAATTTATGCCTACTTGTGTGTCCCCCATTTCTGTGACCTTTTCTTTTTAATTTTGATTTATCTTTCCATATTTTTGTAAGTATTGACAGCTCACTTCCTGCATACTAAATAATATCCCAATGTCTTTCAGTCATGGTGTTTATAGATCATAGCATTCACGAATTGTTTAAACTTGCTGGCTATCCCTTGATAAGAACAGCCAAGCTGTGGCATGTTGGAGATGAACATTGTAGAATTGCCTGCTGCAATCTCTTGCCACTGGAGTATGCCTTTTTTTTTTTTTTCTGCCTGTGCTGTGATTGAGTGAGGCATTATCCATTACCAGACCTTGCTAGCTCTCTAATGGGCTCAGGGATGACATAGCTCTCTACCTCTCTGTGCTCACTTCCTTTCCAAGGCATCAGGAATTATGCCCTGGAAAAGACAACATAATTTTGTTTCTTTTAGGGGGCAGTCTTGCCAATTTCCACTTGATTCCTTTTAAGAATGAATAAAACGATGTTGGAAGTAAAGGCAAATATTTCTTATTATGTTCTTATGATCTGGAGAGAAAAAGGCTAATTGTGATCATAAATATGAGAAGTTACATTTGATTGAACACTTACAATCACAAGATTAGTTAGTACATGCTTGCTCCACATGTGTGGTCTACAATCAGACCATGGCCAGTCTGGATATTGTGCATAGATTTGGAAGAGAGCTAATCAGGAGTTTCATGCAGCTTACATGTGAGGTTCAGTAAAAGTATTCTGAGGGTGAGCACAGATTTGAAGCAGTACCCTGAGAATGAGGCCTGTTTATGGAGTTACCATAGAAGCATAGAGGATATAGGCTCACAGTAGGGTTAAAATCACAAATATCCTTAGGCTGCCAAGCTGGGTAGTCATGTGCAGAGAGTGAAACTCAGTGAAAATTTGTGAAGTAGGGGAATCTGGAGGTGACTTTACAGTTTAGACTCCAGATGCTTTCTCTTTTATTGTATGCATTTTCAACTAAGTATCAGTTTTAATACATTCCAGAAAGATTATTTATGTAAACAAATTTAAATAAACAACTTGTTACCATCCCCAAACATGTCACATCACCATTGGCATGACAAAGATGGTAACCACTGATGGCAATGCTGGCTGATGCGAATAAGAGTGGACTACAAGTTTTGAACCTACAAATTAGCATTATCTTCCTCTAGTAAACTAATACCATTTCAATACATTCAGAAAAATGTTCTTCAGCTTTAAAGAGAAGTTAGCCAGGATACAATGTAGGAAATACTAGCTATTTTTTTCCCATAAACACACTAGAATCTGCCTCATGTCTACTGTGCTTGTTTTTACATGTCTTTAAGATGTGGTAGTGTTTAACCAGCATGTATAGTTATCCTCAGATGATTGGTTTACTTATTTTCATTAACTTTAGAAAATAGTAAAATGTGTGGCCTTTTAAAATTTTGGCAATTGCTAAAACTATTAATAAAAGTTTGAAGCTAATGTTGTTGTTTTTAACTGATCAAATACAAGCTCCCCTCTTTTTAACTGGAAAATCAAATTGTTATTATGTAACTTGAAGGCATACTTGACCAGCATTAGAATGTCTTGGTCTCAGAATGCTAACAATGCTGCCTTTTCTGAAAACCACTTAAAAGTCAAATGAATTGAGGTAGAGAAATATGTCATTTTCCACAGTGTTCTATGATCTTTTTGTTTATAGTTATCCTCTTCAATAATACTGATTTTTTTTTTGACTTGGATTCACAATCAAAGCACAATTAAATTTTACTGTCTTGAGTCCTGGGGAAAATATGAATAGACACAATTGGTATTTATACTGTGGAGTTTTCTTGCTGAATTTGAAAGGATTGCAGACACTAGACTTTGTGTCCCTCACTTTATGTTCATACATCTAGGATGGGTTTCACACATCTGTAGGATTGAATTCTTGCGAAGAAAATCATGTAAAATTTTGTAGTTAAGGTTAGCTTCCTTTGTCCTTGTTGGTATTTTGTAGTTAAGGGCAGCTTCCTTTGTCCCCGTTGGTATTTTGTATCCCCCAAACTTTTGAGCAAGAGCTTCTACAGCAAACACTGACATTATTGCATTAAGCTGATAGGATCATAAATTTCTTGTAGTAAACCAAAAAGCCTGGTGCATAATAAGGGCTCAAATCTCAACTTTCCATCTGTAATAGACTTAATAGAGCTCCCTAAAAGCTAAGTCCTACTCTTAACCCTTGTCTTGAAAAGGTATTTGGAAAACAGGGCTATCACAAATATGAATAAATATTAAGGAATGTTATAACTCTGAATTTAAAGTGGGCCTTGAATCCAACTAGAACCCTTGTAGAAAGAGGAACAGAGATCCACTGATGAGAAATCTCAGAAGGCAGAGAATGCATTCATAAGAGTTCTTGTGGCTTATAGTAAAATGTGAAAAAGATTAACTTAGGGAAGAATAAACATGCATCTACTAATTTGATTGGTTCTTAGCATAAGCAGTTTGCAAAGGGTGCTAAAGTTAGGAACGTCATTGTTGGGAAAATGTGCTATAGATGAAGCCTTATGGATGGTGGGAAACAGTCTTACAGAATGAGTTAAAGTGAGTGATAGCAACAGATACTACAGAATGAGATGGGTAATCCAAGCAGGATCTGTAGAAAAACCCTTGTATGTTGGTTGCAGAACCTTGACCAAATATATGGTAGAAGATAAGATTTTTGAGTATGTTGAATAAAGGAAGCACTGCCAATTTGGATTAAAAGAAAAGAGAGGTACAGGGAAGACTGCGTGAAAATGGAGGTAAGCAAGGGAAGATTCTCCTTTAGCCCTCAGAGGCCCATGGCCTTGCTAACGCTCTTGTTTCACACACCTGACATCCAGAACTGTAAACGAATGCATATCTGATGTTCATGTAACAGAATTTGTGATATTTTGTTGATTCTCTGGGCAACAAACCATTTACTACTGATTGCTTGATTTGGTGGTGACAATAACAGTATATAATCTGTTCTTGCATGCTCTAGTATAGTCCCTATGTTCTATAATCTGTTTTGTTGTGAACAGTTTATTATTTTAAATATGCCAAAAACTCTAAAATTTACAAAACACCTTTCTCAGCTGTAAATGTTCAATACAAAACAAACTGAATGGTATTTTTGGAAGTTTTACTTTTCTTTTTATTCATATAGATCTTTTGCTTATTATGGTTTTCAGTTTTGTTAAGGGATTTCTGGGTCTATGAATATGTGTGTTTCAGCACCTTTTTGTGCTTCCTATGCTTTTTCTTTGGTTCTTTATTTTTCCTGTTTGTTCTGTCCTATTCTGTTTTTTTTTTTTAATTTTATTTAATCTTATTTTTACACTCCATATTTTATCCCCATCCCAGTCCACCCTTCAACTGTTTCACATCCCGTACCTCCTCCCCACTACTATCTCCACAAGGATGTCCTCCCCCCACCTCCCACTGCACCAGACCTCCCCACTCCCTGGGGCCTCCAGTCTCTTGAGGGTTAGGGGCATCTCCTCTGACTAAACCCAGACCCAGCAGTCCTCTGCTGTATATGTGTTGGGGGCTCATATCAGCTGGTGTATGCTGTCTGGTTGGTGGTGCAGAGTCTGAGAGATATTATTATTATTATTATTATTATCATTATTATTTATTGATTATTGTTTACACTCTAATGAAAGAGAGAAAGAAATAGTGTGGATTTGGGTGGGTGAGGGTATGGGAGGATCTGGGTGGGAAGGGCTGGAGGAAGGGAAACCATAATCAGAATATAGTATGTGAAGATAATCTATTTTCAGTAAAAAAAATTAGAAAGTTATTAGAACCATGTATAATATACATTATGTTAAACTTTGATCGATGCAAGTGACATAAATATAAACTCTACACTAATTTCAAATTTTCACTGAACATTGATCACTTTTTTCCAGTTTTAAAACTTAACCTTTTCGTGTTTGGCAGATGAGAGAGCAAGGAAAGAGGCTGGACAAGTGAGAGCAAAACAGTGAGTCTTTGAATTATACTGATTGGAGGGTGATGCAGCCATTATCTTCTCTGCTTAATAACAATGTGCTAAATTCACCCATGGTTAAATGATAGTTTATTAGAGTAAATATATGGAAATATAAAATATTTAATAACAGCTACCTTTCTGGAGTCTATCATTTGTCTTATAATAATTTTAGTGATAATTATTTCTCTTTGTGTTTATCTTTAAAATTTATGAAATATTTATTAATAGTTTCTTTGAGTAGCTATAAAAACTGATTCTTTCAGAAATTATATCATTTTAGAATTAAGGTAACTAAGATTACCTTCAAAATTACTTTTCAATTTTTAAGGCAAATGAGTTTCAGGACATTGACCAGAGCCCAGATGTAATTTATTTTTGTTCATGATTCCTCTTGGGTTTTCTTATTGATTATAGAGAACAAATTATAGCAGAATAATTGATTTATATGTTTTATTCATTTAAATCTTATATTCTGGGACTTTGTTGATAAGATAGTAATATGAAAACCTTTTGATTTAGTGATTTTTCTGAATATATGCTTTGATAATTTTAAAAATAATTACACAAAGTAAATGGAGGAGGTGAGGAACTTAAATTCATTTGTTTTATTAGCAAAATATGTCATGTAACTATTCTTGTGTTACTAAGAGGAAATGTCTGTTATAGTCACATGCAAAATTATATTTTACATGTGCGTTAGAAATAATTTTTTATTATTTTATATGTTGCATTATACTGCAAATGGAGCTTTTCAGAGATGATCATAACTGAACATCTCCAGAGGAAATAAAAATTGGGCACAGACTTATGTTCTTGGCCTGATATTCTGCAGCAGGTATTCCAGGAAGGGTTGAAATGTTAAAGGTATGGAATAATCACCATCTTTTCATAAGTCTTATTAGAATTTGCTGTCCATTGTGATTAATGAGCACTTGACGTTTTCTGGTTTGATTTAACCATGTCATAAAGTTACTTACCCTATTAAGGCCTTCTTGGAAGGAAAAAAATGAGGATATTTTCTCCCATGCTTTCAGCTGATTTTTAAAAACCACATTGGTCATTCAAACTTTAGTTTGGCATTCAATGTCTAGTTTATGTAATTGACACATCTAAGAGACCTACTTCATGACGGTCTGTACTTTCTGCCTTCATGATAAAACTAGAGTTTTATACACACTTGCCTGTAAGAATTGACATAGGAGAAGAAATGGGTTAGATGTATGTGCACTGAGGTCACATACTTGTCAGAGTCGTTGAGCTGAAGAGTAGCTTAAGTGTGTGCTGGTCATGGTAAAGCAAAGGGGAAAATAGTGAGGGCAGACTAAGCACAGGGCACATGCCAGCTTCTAGGCTATATATTGAGCAGTCATCACGCAGCATTCTTGGGGCTTCTGCAGGTTGCAGGTTTCTGGCTTTGTCACTGAATCTCAAAAATTCAGAATTGAAGGTATCAGTGATCATTACTTGCAGTAGTTTTTTCAGTATCTTAATACAAAACAAGAAGCACTGTTTAATGCATCTAAGTTTAATGTTCCAAAAGCTTGGAAATGCCTAGTATTAACTTTTCAGGTTGTTTTCCAATAAAAACCGAGATACCAGTTTTAGGTGTTGCTGACTTAGCATTGCTTATTCTCCTCATTTCTCATTTCTAGCAGCTCCTTGCTTCATTTATTTTACTCTGCTCCCAACATATTACACAGGGTCTTTTCTTTTTCCTTATATTGATTCCAAAACTTATTTCCAAGGTCTGAGCTTCCCATTTACTTTATTCAAGCCCAATGAGTTCATATTGTACGTAGAACGACAAGTAGCAAAAGGAAAGAGGTTGGTGGAAAAGGTTTGTTTATATTGTTTATCTTAGTGTATGTATTTGTGATTTATGCATTTGTTCTTATGTTCGCATATATTTTTGTATACACATATGGGGATATATAAAGGAGTTTTTATGATTATTTACATATATTTTTAGACAAAATATCTCAATGAACCTATTGAAGGTCACTGCTTTAGCTTTTCTTCATGACCCAGTTAACTCCAGGAATCTACCTGTCTCTACTTAACCCCACCCATGCCATTCCCAGCATTTTCATGGATGTTGGGGATTCAGACTCACCTACTAAGGTAGCTCCTTAGGCTCCTGGAAAAAGAGTTTGACTTGCAAGTAACTAGTTATGAGATAAATGCTCTATAGTTTCATGTTGGGGAAACTGTCTCCATAATGTTCTAATAGAGGCAAAAGAGCTCCTAGAGTAACAATCATCTTCTCACTACAATAATGAGACTAATGGGGAACATTTAAAAGATTATCATATTCTTTTGATGTTCCTCATATACCTCAGTATCTCACTGATCCAACTCCAGAGGTGACATGGTAAACTTCTTGTCCTATCTCAAAGAATTCCTTCTTCATACAACAATACAGACTTACCACCATAAACATGGTCAATATTGACCTCACTATGCATGTCTATCAGTCATAACAGATATTCAATGTGATCTTGCATGGGTTGTCATTCTCAAACAACTTATAATATTCTATCATTAGCCTAGGTTTTTCATAAATCTTTAACTCCTGGTGGTTTCTTCTTTACCATTTTAAGTATAAAGTCAGTCATCAGAAAAAAATTCTTTATATTCAAGTCCTTTGCATTGTATTCCTCTTATCTTCTCTTCCTAATTAAAACATGGCTTTCTTGAAGAAACTTTCAAAATGTGCTCTTCAAGAATGATGCTTTTTTTCTCTTATGTCATTCATACTTTTGTATTCAGGACAAATATATTTCCGGATAATTCATGCCTCTTTTAGATATTACTTTCTACTATCAAGCAGAGTGTCTCACAGTAATTATGAGATTAGGACCTGGGTGGAGCTTATAGTTCATTTTCTTCTACCTACCATGGGGAAATGCTCTTGTAATAGGACTTTCATCTGGCAGACTTGTTCATCCACAGGTTCTGTTTTGTTTTCCTTTAGACATAGGAAGTCTTTTATTACTACTAAACTGAAAGAATTTGAACTTACTCTTACTACTTTTCAACCTTGTTTCTCTAGCCAAGGTTAGAGCATTATAAGTTCACCCAATATAAGTATCTGTAGATTTGAGGGACTAAGTGCTATTGTACCCTAAAGAAAAATTACTATCATAAGTCTACTTACTACTTATTGAAGTCAGTTGATGTTTCTTACACTGGTAATACAATTCTATCATGACACATTTTAAAAAATATTTATCATGATGACCTGGTTGAACTGTGGGCCATTTTAGTCTGTTCCATTGGTTTTCTTCATTTCCTTTAAAAAATATTTTAACTTTGATGAAACTATTTCCATAGTTAACTAGAAACATCCATATTCTTGCCACTCTGAGTATATAATAGTCCATAACTTATGCTATTGTAGACTATGTGTTAAGAAGAAAATGTCATTGTGAAAAGAATAGCATTCCTTAACTACTATCTCCACTTGTGTTCTATCTAATCCTCATCACATATTATGCTTTGCCTATATTTCTTGAATGAAGGGTGATACTATTTTTTCTCATCATTAAAATGAGTTTTAAGCATCTGCCTTTATCAATTCTATAGCCAAGTATACATACAGCAATGGCCATAGCCTCCTACCTTTACATATTTTTTCATCTCCTTGTTCTCCAAATATATGTGAATTAAGGAGTGAACAATGGAATGAGTGTCTAAGAAACTTGTAATGCTTCAAGTACAGTAGGTGGTTCATTATCTAAGTGATATGATGTGCTGTTCATTCTTCATTCCTTTATTACACATGGCAGTAGTAGAACGCAATAAAGGGCTTTTAGCTCTTTGAAGTGCTCCCATAACCTACAGGAGTATCATTTGTCTTAGTGGCAGTTAGCAAAGGAGCAAAGAACAATTCGTCTTTTTTTTGTCTCATATTTCCACTTAAATGTGGAGAGATAAAAAGCAAGAGACAGCTTGTACTAATTAGGAGGAGAAAATTTAAGAGAATATTGCTCTTGGCAGTGTTCAAAATACCAAGGTCAAACATGTAACTTCTGTAATTCTGTGCTTCTCTGTAAAAGTGTATAATGGGTAAGAAAATTTTCATGGAGGCACTTTTAAATTTTTTTCATAACAAGGGCTTACTTACAGAGTCAAGGGGTTGCATATCCATTTCCTAAATGGTCATTTGGAAACCATAAGATCCTATTTATTCATTAAACTTAGGTCTTAAGAATTAAGCCTGAAAGATTAATACATCTGGATATACTGCTCTCTTAGGTGCAGTTCAGTTGCTGTGCTGTAGAAGTGGTATGGACAATCATTCCTGGGGACATTCAAGGACTACTTGGTCTTCCACATTCTCCCATTGTATGTCACATACTTTGACAATGTGGTGAATTTTTGGTGACTTTTGAATGATTGATATGGATGAACCAATCAATAGTTATATAATTCCTTCCTCTCACAGTAATCAGTTTTTCCTTTCTTTTGATTATTTATCAGCAGATTAAGAAAGAAGCTGTTTTTAATTAGTAAGAATTCAATATTTCTTAACATATGCTTAATAAAAATTCAGTATTTCTTATTTTGTTCATCTTTAAGGATGGTATGTGCATGTAATTATTCAACAATGCTATTCACTTCTTAGGAATGAATTCTCCAATTTCTTGAAAGGCACTGTAAGATTAGTAATAAAAAACTACCAAAATAACATTAATTAATTGAAACTGAATTCTCCTGTCATGATAAAAGACTAAAATACTTTTGGAATATAGCTTCCATTATTCTACTATACAACTGTACATATTCATTGAATATCTAATTTATACATTTTGATAACCCACAATGCATCTGTTTGCATCTCACTTTGAATTGTCAAATTCCTGCAGAGATTATTAAGCCTTTAGTAATATTAAACACAAGTTTGAATTTAGCTCTAAATTGATAATGAAACATTTTAGCCATCTTTGCTCAAAGAAAGGTTTTATACAACTGTGTTACTCTTTAATTTTGGTATTTGACATTGCAAAATAATTGAAATGTGCTCTAGTGTGATCATAGTTCAGCAAAGGATATCTTTTTGCCCCTAGTATATTTTAGTAGTCTTCTTAGCAAAATAGAACTGGTATGTAATAACACTGATGGAAAGGAAAAGTTAATTTTATGAAGAATATTTGTTGTTCTTTGGTAATTAGATTTTTTTTTACTGGTCTTTAAGGTGCATGAGGATAATGATCACTTCCACTTGTTTATTGCAATGTACTATTTCCTTGTACATTTCTGAAGTGCATGTTTATTAAACATTTGAACATAGGATGATATTTCCATGTTGTTTTACTCAGGCTGAATTTAAAATTATATAAAAGTAAAATAGAAATCACAAACCTCTACCCTTTTGTGTTCAGTGGAAAACTAGTTTTTATATTAACCTAGAATAGAATATCAACCTTATTACCTAATGGTATACTGTATATTTTTCAAAATTCTGTTTAAATTCCAACTGAGAGTTAGAGAAATTTTCTTTAACTCAGGAGTAAAATTACTCCATTAGATAGATGTCTTTTTTCTCTTTCTTTTCTTTTTTATTATTTTAAAGAATTATTTATTTATTTTATGTATGGGACTACACTGTAGCTGTCTTCAGACGTACCAGAAGAGGGCATCATATCCCATTCCAGATGGTTCTGAGTCACCATGTGGTTGTTGGGAATTGAACTCAGGACATCTCTGAAAGAGCAGTCAGTGCTCTTAATCACTGAGCCATCTCTCCAGCACTTCTCTGACTTAATTGGAAAGCTCAGGTAAAAGTTCTTTGCATGGTTCAACCATTAAAAGTAGTGTAACAAAATGAGAGCTATTGCTTTTCTTCACCTGCTGCCTGCATTTGGTTTGTTATCTATAAGATATATTGAAATTAGTCTGCGCCTTTCCTCTTGGCTTTTAGGTCCTCAAATCGTTGTATTTGGTATGTTGTCCAACAAATCAGTCTTTTTTTTTTTTTTTTTTTCTTTAGGGAAAGAACTTTTAAGAATGCCACAGACTCTAGCTTTACATGTTATATTTAGAAGATAACTCTCTGTACCTTCATGGATCGATTTTGCCATCTGTTACTTTGTGAGAGATAATTGACATTCTTTATCTTATGACTACTGTGTGTGATGGATTCGTTCTAGTAGTTGACACTGGTTAGCTTTCTATTAGTCGTAGTATTTTGCAACCAGCCAGATTCATATCCTATGCAAGATACATGGCATTTTCAGGAAAGCAGTCAGAATGGACCTCAGAAAAATAGGGAACATTGTCTCTGCAGAAATCTTCAATTTTCTGAAGTCATGAGAAAGGTGAAAACTCAGATAACGACTAGTAGAACAGTTTCTAAGAGTCAGCATAGTTTGTAATTGAAAATTTTAAGGGTGTGACTCTAGATAGATACTGTGACACTTTATATCAAAGCATTAAAGGTTTAAAATAAATTTGAACAATTTTATAGAATGATTAAAAATACAAATTTCCCTATGAGAAATCATAAATTATATCAAAAGTTTGCAATAAATAACAATCTATTTTGTGTGTAAAGTAATGCACAAGGATAATATATCTGACAGTTTGGTAATTTATTCCTTTGAGAGTATAGAAATAGTGAAAGAAGTAATAATCCCAGCACACTGAATGACAGAAACCATGAAGTGGGGCTGGGAGGAGGGGGCATGCGATTGGGATGTAAAGTGAGTAAGTAAATTCATGGAAAAATACACATTTTATATGTGGCCTGCAGTCCTTCATTGTGAGACATCTTTCCTTGGCCACCTTTTCTCTTCCTTTCCCTTCCCACAACAATTCATCTTCTTCAAATTCACAGGGCTAGCTCCAGCTTTGTAGTTTGAGAAGCTACCAGTACCAGTTAATCGGATCATCTACCAGCTTTACTTGCCCAAGCACAAGTCGTGTAGTTACTGTACTGGTGCACTATTAGTCACATCAGAACACAACCAAAGAAACAAGTACACATGCCCAGGCAAAATCAGAAAATAAAAAAATAATGGTCAAGATAGTATACCTTCCAGCAAACCACTTTCCTATTTTAGTGTTCTGTAATGAGAACCACATAGATGATAACAGATATAGCATTTCAAGGAACGATCTTAAACTTTATTAAAGAATTCAAGAATTAAGGTGATTATAACAGAACGAATACTTTAGTAGGATAACAGTACATGCTTGGGTAATGTCCAAGAAATACAAATATATGACTGAAAGAAAAAATGTGACTAACTAAGGAATTAGACAAATAAATAAAAATAAAGGTAGTGACAAGCTAAAGTGTAGATGAAATTGAAATTGTTAGCGTCCTAATTAGAAAAGTCAGGAAGAAGTCTTACAAGTAGAATGAAACAAACAGAAGATAGAATATCAGGACTCAAAGATTTAGACAAATAGGTAAAGAATATAACAACCTTTAAACATCACTGGGAAGGAACATACAGGAAATGTGGGAAACATTAAAAAGATTCAAATTATAGGCATATATGAAGCAGAGGAATCTTAGATCAGTGGAATAGACCAGATCTTTAACAAGGTCAGAGAATAAACTTTCACACATTAAGGAATCACTTGACCACATAGATACAAGTAGCCCACAGTATCCCAACGAGACAAAGAAACATCCCAAAATACATGATAGCTAAAAGACTAGATATGCAGAACAAAGAAGAAATATTGAAAGCTTCAGAGGAAAAAAAATTACAGGTTACATATAAAGAAAAACTCATTATAATAGCACTATATTTCTAAATGGAAACTGAACTTCAGAGGATCCTGGAACAATGCATTCTGATTTCTAAAAGACCACCCCTACAAACCAAAACTACTATACCCACTAATGCTATCTGCCATAAGTGTAGAAGAAAGAAAAACTTTCTATAATAAAAATAGCCTAAAAGATTCATATTCAATAAATAACTTCAGTCAGAATGCTGGACACAATACTTCAAAATAAAGAGAGAGACAATTACAGCCAAAACACTCTAAAAGAAAATAAACAAAGATTTAATTTAAAATGAAAAGGACAAATAATATAAACAAACAAAACAACAAGAAAATTATTGTAATATCTATACAACTTTCAATAATAACTCCAAACATTAGTGGCTCCAATTCTCCAACTAAAAGACATAGGCTAGCTGAATGCATTAAGAAACAAAAATCCGTCTTTCTGTCCAGGAGAAACTCATCTCAGCTTATAGAGACTCTTCTTGAAGTGAAAGGATGAAAAACATTTTCCAGCAAAAGGGATCAGGACAGCAATTGGTATTGGTGTCTTAATATCTGACAAAATAGACTTCAAGATAAAATGATGCAGAAGAGAGAAAAATACTACAATATTAAGCATTTATGCACCATTGCCTATTTTAACTAATGGAATTAAAGACGTAGATTGAAACCAATGCAATAATAGTAGGTGATTTCAACACCCCACTTTCTCAAATAGATAGGTTATCTGAACAAAAAGAAATAGAAAAACCTCAGAATTAAATGGTATCTTATATCAAAAGGACCTAAAAGGTATATAGGGAATATTTCACCCAAACTGCCAAAAGATAAATATACTTCTCAGCAACAAATAGAAGCATCTTTAAAATAAGCCCTCCCCCAAACTTAACAAAACAGAAAAAACAATCTCCGTATCTTATCTGATCATTATGCAATAAGACCTAAAATAAACAGCAAACAAAACATTAGTAAAAGTATAAACTCAAGGAGATAAAATAACTTGTTACTGAATAATGATTGTCTTAGTCTGGTTTCTATTCCTGCACAAACATCATGACCAAGAAGCACGTTGGGGAGGAAAGGGTTTAATCAGCTTACATTTCCACATTGCTGTTTAGCACCAAAGGAAGTCTGAACTGGTACTCAAGCAGGTCAGGAAGCAGGAGCTGATGCAGAGGCCATGGAGAGATGGTACTTTCCGGCTTATTTCCCCTGGCATTTTCAGCTTGCTTTCTTATAGTACCCTGACTACCAGCTCAGGGATAGTACCACCCACAATGGGCCCTCCCACCCTTGATCACTAATTGAGAAAATGTCTTACAGCTGGATCTCAGGGAAGCATTTCCTCAAGGAAGGCTCCTTTCTCTGTGATAACTCCAGCTTATATCAAGTTGACACACAAAACGAGCCAGTACAATGAGTATATATAAAAAAAAGAAGTAGTCAAGAAAGAAGTAAAAATATTCTGGAACTGAGTGAAAATTAAAACATAACCAAACCTTTGAGATAAACTAGAAGTGTGACAGGATTTTCCCTGTCCAATCACATTAAAATATTAGTGCAGCAGGGGGCCTGTGATTGGACAGGGAAAGGGGAGGGAGAGCTAAGAGTTGCAGAGAGCATCTGGAGAGAAAGGAAGCCAAGATGGAAGTGGACAAACAGGAAGAAGAACCTGAACCAGTGTGGCTT
This sequence comes from Uromys caudimaculatus, assembly GCA_028551405.1. Taxonomy (NCBI): domain Eukaryota; kingdom Metazoa; phylum Chordata; class Mammalia; order Rodentia; family Muridae; genus Uromys; species Uromys caudimaculatus. The sequence continues at coordinate 51,767,755 of CM052705.1, forward strand.
TCAATAGCCACAGGTAGCTGTGATATTATATAGGGATAAAATTATTGGGGTAACTTGTCTAATCTAGGTGTGCAGCTTGTATCATTATCATTTGGCATAGAAATTATTGTGTGGGCATCTTGTGTATGGAGAATTTATTGATATATAAATCTGACTTGTTAATTATAAGCTTCTAGAGTTTTATTTCTAACAGGTAAATGGATGTTGTGGTATCTGACCAAGGGGTGGACAGTCATTGTGTGGGTCTGTCCTGGCAGTGAAGGGAACTCAGAAGCTCTGAGCTCACAGGAGAGTTGGTGGGCAGAGAATAGCCCAGCAGGATTGTGCCGGGGCCCAGAGTTGCCAGCACAAGTGTGGGAACATGCACGGTTGTTTATTTAATATTTCCTGCAACATAGAAGCAATTCTAAGAGGGGAACCCTAAGTACCTACATTCAAAAATAAGAAAAAGCACAAATAAATTTCTTAATGATGAAACTTAAGAATTTTTAAAACCAAGAATAAACCAAACATAAATGCAGTAGACAACAAGATATAAGAGATATCAAAGAAGATATTCATGAAATAGAAACAGAAAAAAAATACTTAATTGAATCCATGAATACAGTAACTGGTTCTTTGAGAAGATAAATAAGATTGATCCTTTGCCCAACTAACTGAAAAAAAGAGATGATCCAAATTAATAGATCAGAAATTAGCAGGCAAACATAACAGACAGCAAAGGAATACAGAATATTATAAAGGAATATTTTCAAACTTCTACTTGGGGCTACTTCAGCGGTTAGGAGCACTGACAGCTCTTCCAGAGGTCCTGAGTTTAATTTCCAGCGACCACATGGTGGCTCACAACTATCTGTGTGGGATCCAATGCACTCTTCTGGTGTGTCTGAAGACAGCTATAGTGTACTCATATACATAAAATAAGTAAAGAAATCTTAAGAAAATGAAAAACTGTAATATTGAATTTACTTAAAAAAACACTTGTACTTTGTTGAACTAAAAAGATAAAAAAATCAAAGGAAGAATTCCTTGATACATCCAAACTACCAAAGATAAATCAAGATGAGGCCAAGAACCTAAACAAATCCATCAGAAAGGAGAAGATTGAAACAATAATAAAAGCCTTCTGAATAAAAAACATTAAGGCCCAAATGAATCCATGTCAAAATTCTGCCCCATATTCAAAACCTAACTACAACCAAAGGAATAGAGACTGAAGGAAAGACCATCCAGAAACTGCCCCACCTAGGGATCCATCCCATCTGCAGACACCAACCTCCACACTATTGCTGATGGCAAGAAGCACTTGCTGACAAGACCCTAATATGGCTGTTTCCTGAGAGGTTCTACCAGCACCTAACCAATATAGATGCAGACACTCACAGCCGACCATCAGACTGAGCCAGGGGACCCCATTTGAAGAGCTAGGGGAAGGACTGAAGGAGCTGAAGGGGATTGCAACCCCATAAGAACATCAGCTAACTGAACCACCCAGAGCTCCCAGGGACTAAACCACCAACCAGAGTTTCCATGGAGGGAGCAAGGACTCCAGATACATATGTAGCAGAGGATGGACTTATCTGACATCAATGGGAGGGGAGGGAGACTTGATACCCCTGCGAAGGGAGATGCTAGAGAGGTGAGGCTGTAGTGGGTGAGTGGGTCGAGGAGCACTCTTGTAGAGGCAAAGGGGAGGGGGGAGAGAGGGAATGGGATTGGGAAGGTTTGTGGAGGGGTAACCAGGAAGGGGGATATTATTTGAAATGTAAACGAATAAAATGATTAATAAAAAGTGAAACAGAATAATCATTCCTAAACTCATTCTATGAAGTCCACATCCTTCTCTAATATGCAAACCATGTAAAGGCAGAATAAAAGCAGCAACAAGACAAATATCCCTGATGAACACAGATGAGAAATCCTTAATAAAGCAATAGCAAACTAATATCTAGAATTACACAAAGAACTCAAAACAAAATCAAGGAAAAATAATTTAATTAAAGAACTATAAAACAAAAATTCAGGCTAGACATCTGAAGAGAGAGTTTTCAGTAGAAGAAATGAAAATACCTAAGAAAGACCTAAAAAATTGTTCACTGTCCCATCCACTCTTGGTGGGAATGCATATTGGTGCAGTCTTTATGGATGTGTGACAAATCCTTAAAAACTCCTTGGAATATACCCAAGGAACTCAGTGTCTGACCCCACAGGTAAGCTCTTCAGCAATTTTCATTGCTGTCCTATTTAAATTAGTCAGAACATTAAGGTAACCTAACTGTTCTTCCAAAATGAGTGGATAATGACAATGTGTACGTATGTACATTGGAATATGATTAAGCTGGAGAATAAAATCAATTCAGAAAATGCATAGGCAAATTGACAGATCTAGAAAAGGTTATTTTGAGAGAGGTTACCCAGATACAAAATACAAAGCTCACATGTTCTGTTTTATCTGTGGTTAGTTCCAAATCTTTGGATGAGGGTTTAGAACATGAAGTTTCACTGAGACAAGGCACGAATAGAGTACAGAGAGCATGTAAATAAGAAATAAGATCCGGACTGAGTTGGATGTTACAGCAATGAGCAGTTAGCGCATGTCAGCTGCTCGCAGATAAGAGTTGGATGAACAGCCAGCTCATGTCAGCTGTGTGTAGCAGACAAGAATAAAATAATAGCTCATGATGTAATGCTAGAGTCTGATTGTGTGACCGCCCCTCGTAGCTGATAAAGTAGAAGCTCACAGCAGGCAGTGAAGACCATCCTAATGTCTTGCTCTCCAACCAGCATGACTACTGAACATGCTGCACTCTCTGAGATCGAGGATCCAGAGGAAGGAGCCCCGGCTTGCATCCCGCAGCCTGCAACCCACAGCTCACAGCCCACACAGCCCGCAACCAGAGACAGGCCAAGTAACAGACTGATATCCAGCTTTGCCTGCTACCCCCTTTGCTGCTTGCTTCTTAGTCAGGTACCACATGCCTATGTTATGGACTGGTGCTTGTCATTGTAGTGAATAAACCTTGAGATTAAACCATATCTGGACTCTACACTCTGTCCGTGCCTTAAGCCAGGAACAGCGACTTTCGACAGACAGACCTTTGCAGAAGGGTGGGGGAGACTTACTTGGGGAATAACAGGATTTAGGTGAGAAGAAGTGGAAAATAAATAATAGGAGGGGATTCAACTGTGGAAAGAGGACAGTGGTTAACACAGAAGGGGAAGGAGGGAAGGGAGTACAAATAATACCAAGGTTATCTGATAAAGTTTCCAAGGAATTTTTATCATTTTATATTTATGTAAAATTAAACACAACATGTATAAGGGTACACACCCACAAACCACAAACACACACACAAATATATTTAAAGAAAAGTTTTGCTGCTTGGTCTGATAACTCCGTCCCCCACCCCCTCAGCCCACATACCACAGATACCAAGAACCACGAAAACACTCAGTATCAGATATTAGAATCCTCCTTTCAAAAGTGACTCAAGTGACTCAAACAATATTGCTGTTGCTCTTGATTTCCTCAGAGGTTGAAAGTAAGCTTCTATCACTAAAGACATTACTTGTTTGGACATTTTTTTCTACCTGGGTCTAACCTGAAGCATTACTTCCTGTGGTCTATCTCGTTTCCATGGGAGCAGAAAATACTATGCAAAGCTTCAAAGGCAGGGAAACAATTATTAGTCCTTCCTAGATGCAATACCTGTGAACTACAACAATAATCAACGTAGTGTAACAAGTTATCTGTAAGTATAGAATAAGTGGCATTCACGTGTTGGTAGTAGCCAGCTGCTGTCTAATTGGATTTAAGGCCCATTCAAAACAGGAGAGAAATCATGCCTGCTTGTTGAGATTTGGTCTGTTGTTCTGTATTGTGATGCTAAATACTGGCACCTAAGGTCTGGTTGTCCCCAGGGATGAGAAAATCCACTTGTACACCAAGTGATGCTAGGTGACCTTACTCCTTAAATTAAAACTATTGTTTGAATAAAGATGCTGACAGCCTGTAGCTGGGCAGAAGAGAGGCAATCGAGGTTTTAGCTTCCAGGTTTGGGGTCTGAGGCACAACCATGAGGGAAGAAGAGAAGGAGGTAGAGAGACAAAATGCCATGGGGTTGGGAATCAGGAAAACATGGTCTTGAGGGTTGGTCAATTGAAGTAAGAACGGACTATACAGAACATGGCAGGTCATATGGACAGGGCATTAAACACAAAAGCATAAACGGTAGATATCTGCCCAGCTCTAGTGCTATAAAGGCCTATCATAAATATAAAGACTTTGTGTCTTTTATCTGGGAGTTGAATGACAAAAGGCTTGGGGGGGGACTCCAATTATGATTAAATATTTAATACAATACCTGATACTATAAACATAGACAAGGCCTAGAAATAATCAGGTCACAGATCTTAAGAGAGAATGAACCATGACCACTTTGGAAGAACCAGATAATTCCTAATTACAATCTAACTCTTGTTCTTCCACCCAACACAGAAAGTTGTAGCTTCCATCCCTAATCAGAAAACCTTCCTTTGCAGAAAACAGAGACCTTAATAGAAGCCCATAGGTGGAAACAATACAGAGATCAAATGGTTGTGGGGAAGCCAGGCACAATGGATGTAACTACAGTACAGTTTCTATATCTATGACTCAGGTAAGATCAAGGAAAAGATAAGTGGAAAGATTATAAGAGTCAGACTGCCCAGATGTCTGGTGTAAAACAGCCTCTTCAAGAAATGGATGCATAGCAAGACCTAAATAATGGTAATGTCAACGGATTCGTTAATGTAGAAGGTAAACCATCTCAAAGAAGTGCTGACAAATGATGAGTAAAAGTAAGATTTAGTTTAGGGATGAGCCCCCTGATTTGTTATCCAATACAAAGGGATTAGCTCTGAAACCAAATACACATGAACAACAAAAATGGATTAAGTAGGTTGTATTTATACATTTATGAATACATATACACATATGTAGTAATAATAAAACAATAATTACATATCTAATTGAACTCAAAAGAGGCAGAGTTGTGGACTAACTAGAGCTTTCACCCATGATGACTAGTGTTCACAGTACTCTCATTTATTCTGCATGTTACTAGAAGAGCCAGTTAACTACCAACATAGCTACAATCCCTGTGATCTACAAGTGTGACTTGCTGCAAGAAATGCTGATGCAATCATGTCACAAACATTGTGGGACAATTTTTCTGATTAGATTTAAGGCATACTACATGAGGTTGAATCCATGGCTGAAACTTCTTGGTTTGCCAAGAACCTGAGACTTGACAGGCCATCGGCATAGGGAACAATAAAATATTATGTACCACTAAAGAAACATAACAATAAAATGACTCCTGATGACATTCTGCTCAGTCATCACTAAGGAAAATTCTTCTTGGAGTAGATGTCATCATCAGAGACAATTCTTGCAGTAGATGAGAACTAACATAAACCCCAAAACTGAAAAATGGGTAGAGTGAGAGATTTTGGAACACTTACTTCTAAGTGGGAGGTCTTCATCAAACTTCTTCTCCCAGGACTCAGGGATTCATGTGGAAATAGAGGCAGAAAGATGACTCCAAGGAAACAGTGTCTTCTAGACACAATAGAACTGTTGCACAAATGAACTCAAATAGACTGTGACATCAGGTACAAGGTAAGAATAATTTGAAGCCAGATGGGTTCTCAGCACTGAGAAGAAATTGGACAAGAGCTCAAACCATTAAACAAGAATCTGTCTCCTATTGGTATACCTTTGCAAAGGAAATATTAGTTTTCTCCAATGGATGCTTACTGGGTATATTAATCATACTTAATAGTATCACCTATGCCCAGCAGTAGATGATCAAAATAATGTAAACAATACTATTTTTGTAGACTCTTGTCTCATATTGCTTTGAGTGGGTAAATTTATTTGTTTTTTCTACTGACTCTTTGCTTGCATATTATAGTTTTTGATTTAGTGCTTTTATGTTTTGCTTTTGTTTTGTCAATTCTTTAATTCAACAATAAGATGGAAAGAAGGATTTATGGGAACTAGTAATAAGTGTATAAAGAAATAATAGTGTAAAATTAGAGATTGCTATATATCTGCAACACAAATATATGTAAGCATACATCAGGAAAGCCTAGAGGGTGAGTTTTCAGTTGTGAAAAACAATATTTGCTTCAAGTTAGATACTAACATGTAAGAGCAGCCAAATTTTTAAGATTCAAATTCATACAATTTTACACGACCTAGAATGACGAGCTAGAATGAAAATTTGGATCTCTTTTTCTATCCCTACTTTAAAGTTTCTCATCTAGAAAACTAGATGGAATCCTGTATCCTAAACACAAGCTCATTATAAGGTAAAGTCTCCTGCTTACATCAAATGTAATAGAATTAATCTTCAGACTGATTATTTATCTGTTTATTTGGATTTTTAAAATACCTTTTGTTTATTCTTTGATCATTTTATACCTGTAAAAATAATACATCTTTATCACATGTTGCCTCAGCTCCCCCTTTACCGCCTTTAGGACCTTCAGCACGTTTCTTTCTGTCCTTCATGTTGACTGATTTTGTTAGCTTAATCTTGTGCAGGTAACCATATCTACAATAAGTTCATGAGTTCAATTCTAAATGATTGCTTATTTGAATTTTTGAGGCATAGTTTTACTGTGGGGTACAGATTGATGTGGATATTATAGAATTCCCCTTAACCAAGCCTCCTGAGTTCTAGGATGGCAGACATGAGCCACCATTTAGAATTCTTCACTCTGTCTTCCACAACCTCGGAATTACTTATGTGGAAACTCTAGTACATAGATGCCCTGCACAAATGGAGTATGTGATAAATCAGAAATTTCAAGGAGAGAATTGCTGGGGTTCAGTGATTCTGTATTTCGATAATCTTAAAATTGACTTCTATATACATTTCTAATAAACTTCCAAATCCAACTTCTGTGTTTGTGTGTGTATGTGTGTGTGTGTGTGTGTGTGTGTGTGTGTGTGTGTGTGTGTGTGTGTGTGTGTGTGTGTGTCTGGCTCCCCCATGCATTTTCACTGTTGATAGTAGAGTTGAGTCTTCTCAGTCCAAGGATCCTATCTTCTACAACTATGTGACTTTTTTCCACTTGCCATTTTTGTTGTTGAAGATAAATAATATGCATTATTATTTAGAAATTCATCATCACTTCAGTGTGAATAAGACTTATTTGAAAGCTAAGTTCTGATAGTTGGATAGTTGGGTTTGGTCAAATATCTCTGAGTAGTGGACCCAGCATGACAGCCCCTCTACTGTTAGCCCCTTTGACCTTCCTGTGCTCTAAATGGAGCATTCAGCTACTAATACTCTTCCTCTTTTCTAACCTTTGCCCATTGTGAGTCCTTCAAAATGAGTAAAATGTCCAGTGTTCCAAAGAGGAAATAATGAGTCCAAAATGTATCCATCAAATATAATGTAGTTGCCTGGCAAGCTACAGGATATAGAGAAAGAATAATTCCCTGCTGTGCTCTCTTGTTTGACGGAAGAGAACTGACACCTTTTAGTCTTTTCTCCATGGGAGCCTATTTCCTTTTTCTCCATCCACAGTATTTTTAAGATCCATATCATCAGAGAAAGCAAAGGAGAAGAAAAAAAATCAAGTGTGAAATGCTATCATGAGCTGCGTCTTGAAATCTATACTACGGAGAGGCTGACAACGTAGCTGGTCTGTGTTCCTTTATCCAGGTTCAATTTCAAAGGGTGACTTATGTGCCTGACAGGTTTGTTACAAACAAGAGGACCTTGCCCATCATTTTCAGTATCAAAAATTCAGATCTTTGTGTAATATAAATAATAGATGAATGAAAGGCAGTTTGTAAAAAGTAAATGGCCAGTTGGGCTGCAGTTTATGAGTCCTTACCTACTGTGTTGGGGGACAGAAAAACCTGGGTCATGATTAAATATCATGAACTAAAAAGGTGAATGATATATCTTAAATAATGTTTTTGGTCAGGATTATTATTCTTCATTGTTTAAAACTAATATTAACTTGGAGACCAACTGGGACTTCTCTGTGTCCTTTGTTCTCTCACCCCAAATCTCCAGATCATACCATGAGTAACTAATTCATTATAGGTTATTAAATAGGTGTACAATAATACTCCTTAATTCATGAAGAAATTTATTTTACAATGGTTTATATGCATATACTTTTAAAACTTATTGAAGACAAAGAAAATACTGGTACTTACTTCACATACTGGTAAGATGGATGTCTTTATTTTTAAATGAAGTACCAAGTGTTAGTAGAACATTTGATAAGGCAAGATGTCTAGAATCTTTAGTATTTCCTCATAGTTTTCCAGTGCTTTGACTTTATAATTATCACTGGTGAGAATGCTGCTTTATATAAATGTGTAGTAAAACTGGTACATGCACGTTTATATATAGTTGAGAAAGTGTTGAAAATTCTGCCCTGATCTCAAGCAAAATGAGTTTTAAATGAAATTCAATTTAATAATTTAAACAGAAATTCTTAAAATAAAGCATTCTACCATAATCACATCCAAAGATACAGTACATGGTTTATTAAATTCTGAGATATATGTTGCCCTCATGTCGAGATGTACAGAGCTGACCACTTGGGATTGGAAAAACTATGCAAGATCTTCTCCAGGGAAGAAACTGATTCTCCCTTTCTCAGAAACTCTTTACCATCTTCATCTTCATCTAGAGCTGAGAATTTGTGGAACAAATTCTACATCACGAAGTCAACTAGTGTTGCCACTGTGCCCAGCTATAAATCCTATGTACCACAACAAAGACCAGGCTGCCAACATATCCTCAATGGTACAATAGCGACACTTTTATATTGGGAATAAGTGACATCTGTTTAACTGGATTTATGGCCCACTCAATGTGAAGGAATTCATGCCTGGTAATGTACACCTAACCAATTGCTACCAGAGAGATTTAGACCTTAGAGGATAATTTGCTACTACCATTTTCTTAAACTTACATAATTTGTAACTGTATTCTATATAGGTGTTCTTATATACTTATCCTCTCTTCCAGAAGCTTCTTTTCACAACAGATCTATTACAGAGATTCATAACTGGTCACAGTGCAGAGAATAAGTGATCAGGGGATGCTCTGCACCAGTTAGTACATCTACAAAATGTAACTTCTATAACCAAGGCTTAGGGTTAATTACAGAAGAGGAGGTGAAAATATCAGGGTCAAACCATCATGACACATGCTGCCAGAGATTGTCCACTGAAGATGACAGGAAGAATGCATTTATGGAACAGTATGGTTGCCTGAACAAGATCAGAATGTCAATACGAAGTGTACTGACTGGTTTTGTGTGCCATTTTGACACAAGCTGGAGTTATCACAGAGAAAGGAGCTTCAGTTGAGAAAATGTCTCCATGAGATCCAGCTGTAAGGCATTTTCTCAATTAGTGATCAAGGGGGTAGGGCCCCTTGTGGGTGGTACCATCTGTGGGCTGGTAGTCTTGGGATTTATAAGAAAGCCAGCTAAGCAAGCCAGGGGAAGCAAGCCAGTAAGGAACATCCCTCCATGGCCTCTGCATCAGCTCCTGATTCCTGACCTGCTTGATTTCCAGTCCTGACTTCCTTTGGTGATGAACAGCAGTGTGGAAGTGTAAGTTGAATAAACCCTTTCCTCCCCAACTTGTTTCTTGGTCATGATGTTTGTGCAGGAATAGAAACCCTGACTAAGACACTAAGTGATACAGTAATTTGATTTTGAATTATCCTTTATTGTATACGCAGAAACTGTTCTTTGCCCACTATTTTCCAACACACATAATCAGGTGACCACATATGAGATCATAACCCAAGGTTTAAGAACTGATTGTCACTTATGCCAGCAGCATATCTCACCTGAATTCTAAAAATAAAAATTCCCTCCAAGTGATCCTTCTTTAATCTCAGTTGCTTGAAAAGTTAGAGTGGCAGGATCTTAGACCCAAGGTCAGCCTGAGAAACTTGGTGAGACCTTGTCTAAAATAATAAAAACAAACATATAAATATGTTCCTAGCTCAAGTTTTGAGCTCTTCTAACATGCTGTTTACATTGCAGCCTGTATATCCTTCTGAAAGGTAGAATTATTTATAATGCTCAGTGCTATTTCTGTCTTCAAAGACACAAGCTTCTTTCCATAAGTTTAGAAGGCATCTTCTACTTATTCTCTAGGTAGGTCCCTATTCATCTTTCACCAACCTCTTCCCCATCTCTTGTCAGAACAAAATCTTCTCAGATTTCCCTACCTCTTCCCCAACTTACTGAACCATGTGGTCTTTTTTTCTGTGACCTGCCCCTGCCTCCTAATTTTTCCCATTTATCTTTCTGATTAGTTTCAGCCCTCATTTTGCAGAGCTGCTTCATTGCTGATATGTTTTCACCATGAGAACAGGAGTTGCAAAATGACCTTGTCGGGGCAGGAGGGTGTTGTAGGTTTCGCTCAGTTATGCTCATATCACTGCTGTGTGATATTTGTTGAATAATAGGATGGATTTCCATTCTTGTAACCTCTGAGGTTCATACCATGAATGGTTTCAGGCCTGAAAAATGGATTCACCTCTGCTATTATACCTGGAAATGGAGGGCGTTATTGACAAGAGAAAAGAGCATGAGTGAATGTCTCTGTGTACAAGGTCACAGAGAAGTATAGAGGGCACTGTATATTTACAGAAAAGACTGAGTTGCCAATGTAGGGGACATCTCCTCCTGACTTTGCCCTCAACACTTTAAATGAGGCACTTTATGTGGAGTAGGAAATTTACTTGTAAACTTGTCAAAAGCAAGAGAATGTTGCAGATTTATGATATAGAAGCAATTCAAAATGCTGACATGGGTCTTACATATTTCAGGGACACTGTAAGGATTTAGGGCAAGCATAAGTGAAAATATGGAATTTTGAAATAGTTTATGTCCTATATGAATTTTTTTAAATCCAGAACACACCCTCCATCTCAGAAGCACACAATTATGATGAACTTAGCATATTCAGAGTACATTATACATTGGGAGGGCACAAAGGTGATGAGGTACAAACTCATGATCACTGTACCCATGAAGCTCATGTCTTATTGCAGAAACTCACAGAAGAGGGTTTGACATGTGAGGTAGTAAACAGTTTCACAAAGATAAATAAATCAGAGCAAGGATATAGAATAACTGGAGGGCAACATGGAGAGGCTATCCATATTTTTTACATGAAGTCCCCAGAGTACACACTATGAGACTGTAACAAGTAAAAATTCTACCAGAGAGAACTCAAAGGGCAAAGATTCTCTATGACTATTGTTGTAAGACCAAGACTGTAAAAACAAGGTGCTGATACCACATCCAATGTACCTGAAATAAAAAGTTGAAAATATTAAGTACTATGGAGAGCCACTGGAATTGTCTTGCATGAAAGGTGGTCTAGGTGGACAAGTTACTATGTTGTTTATGCTTATTGATTGTCTCTTAACATCAGGCTCCCCTCTTTTCATAGAGACAGTAATGACTTTCAGATTCCTGAGAAACCATGCTTTCATCTTTAAACTTAAAAGAGACTGTCATATTTGTCTAAAATTGGGTGGAAAAAATACACAGTAGCAAATTTTTCTGAAGCAATTTTCCTAAGCAAAGAAAGGTCAAGGGTCCACAAAAAGGACGAAACTGGCCTAAAGTTGGCTCCAACTGATCTGATGCGGTGTTGAGACTTCATCAAAGATGGCTGAAACTGAACTGAGAGTTGTGAATGGATAGGAACACATGAGACCATTTGGCTTACAGCTGCAGCAACAGGTAGACAAACCAATAGGGCTCCAGGAAAGTGGCCAAAGAAGAGCTGGGTTGGAGGTGAGGCCACTGAATTTGGAAAAAAACAGGCTAAGGGGTACCCCTAGGGAAGGTGATGCTACTTTATTCTGGGTCTTGGGCTTAATCATCAGAATTCAAACAATGTACATCAAAAGGAATTTTTGGGATATCGTGTAGTTCATGTCTTAGCCAAAGCAAAGGGAAGTTATTGAGGAAATCTTATCAATATATATTTTTGTATAAGGAGTTATGTATACATTATTGAAGAATGAATGTGTGATAAAAATGAAGTGAAAAGAAACTAAAATTTTATGGTTTCAGTAACTAGGTGAATATTGGTAGCACCAATAATTGTAAAAGCCTGGCTAGAGAACTATGTTTGGAAGTTTGATACTGTCATAAAGACAATAGTGTTGGATAAATGTGGGTCAAATTGCATCTGGTCTAGGCAGTACCAAGACACATAATAATAGAGCTATAGCTTGAAAAATTGTGTAGTTGAGTATTTATACAAACCTATAGGGTACATGTTCATCATACAATTACTTTACAGTAAACATTTTATAAATAGAAGAATTGTACCCTGTAATATATCTCTGGAATGTGTGTGTGTGTGTGTGTGTGTGTGTACTTCTATGCATATATGGATATATATAGTAAGTGTATAAACAAGGTGTATATAATATGGATAGTATGTAATATATCTATGTATATATATATGTATATTAAATGCATGTATAGTGTTAATATATATTAAGTGCATAAACAAAGTAACGTTGCCATTGTTATCAGTATTGGCATTACTAAATATTATATGTTATGTATAATTGTGTTATGTTATGCTTTTATACAACAGGCTGCTAAAGTTTATTCACTGTAAATGTAACTTTTATTCATCTGATGTAATGGTTCTCTATAATGTATTTACTGAATAAGCTCATCCATTCTAGTTCTTTATGAACTCTGACTCGTTGGTTCAACCAGCTGTTCTGGCTCAAACTCCTCTCCAAACTGATTGATTCAATCTGACTTCTCTCAGTTTTTCACTGAATTGCTCTGCTTGGCCTCAAACTAACTCTGATAATTTGTTCTAATCTTTTGGCTCCTTGCTATTCTCTGTCTTTAACTGAACTCATGAAGGAATTCAACTCCACTGCACTGCACTCCCTGTACTGACTACCAACTGACTGAGTCACTTCCACCACACTGAACTCAGCTGACTGAAAAGATCTGTCAGAATTCCACTGCCTCCAATTAGACATCACTTTCAAACATTCTGCTCCCTTGTATAAACTAACCTTATTTACATTGTTTGGGATTAAAGATGTATTCTAAGGGTGTATCTGGATTCTAGCCATATAATACTGCAATCCAGGGCATGTGTGCATTCCAGCCAGATCAGAGCAAACATGTTGATGGATTAAAATTCCTCTAGAATTTATATCAGTTTCTCCACAAACACAGGAATAAGGCATTGTTAAACAGCTAAACCACCATGAGTGATCTTCACTGTGGATGTGGTACATTGTGAGATTAGAGTGATGCATAATGATATTGCCTCAAAGCTCAAGGGGGACACAAAGAGACAAAGAGGGATTTGAGAGTCCCTGGAGTGGAGCTGGTACTTACAGCCTGGATGCATGTTATTTAGGTTGTGAAGAAGAGAGGTGGCCAAATTTGCTTTTTCATTTCTCTCATTTAAAAAGTCTCTATGCTAAATTAATCCAGTGCCTTTAAAATTGCTTGAATTAATAACTACTCACAATTTTGTTTTTTTGATACTTTATTTACATTTCAAATATTTTCCCCTTTCCAGATCTCTCCTTTGAAACCCCCTATTCCATCCTCCTCACCCTGCCTCTATGAGGATGCTCCCCACCCACCCATCCACTCCAGTAGTCTCCCCTCCCTAGCATTCCCCTACATTGGGGCATCTAACACCCTCAGGTCCAAGGGCCTCTCCTCCCACTGATTGCCAACAAGGCCCTCCTCTGCCACATATGTGGCCAGCATCATGGGTCCCTCCATGTGTATTCTTTGGTTGTTGGTCCAGTCTCTGGTAGCTCCGGGGGGTCTGGCCAGTTGACACTGTTGCTCCCTCCATGGAGCTGCAAACCCCCTCAGCTCCTTCAGTCCCTTTTCCAACTCCTCCATCCATGACATTCACTCAATCCAATGGTTGGCTGTGAATTGAATCTTGGGTATTTCGAACTTTGGGGCTAATATCCACTTATCAGTGAGTACATACTATGTTTGTTCTTTTGTGACTGAGTTACCACACTCAGGATGATATTTTCAAGTTCCATCCATTTGCCTAAGAATTTCATGAAGTCATTGTTTTTAATAGCTGAGTAGTATGCCATTGTGTAAATGTACCACATTTTCTGTATCCATTCCTCTGTTGAGTGACATCTGGGTTGTTTCCAGCTTCTGGCTATTATAAATATGGCTGCTATGAACATAGTGAAGCATGTGTCCTTATTACATGTTGGAGTGTCTTCTGGGTATATGCCTAGGAGTGGTATAGCTGGTTCCTCAGGTAGTACATTGTCCAATTATCTGAGGGTCTGCCAAACTGATTTCAAGAGTGGTTGTACCAGCTTGCAATTCCACCAGCAATGGAGAAGTGTTCCTCTTTCTTCACATCCTCTCCAGTATCTGCTGTCACCTGAGTTTTTGATCTTAGCCATTCTGACTGGTGTGAGGTGGAATCTCTGGGTTGTTTTGATTTGCATTTCCCTGATGACTAAGGATGTTGAACATTTCTTTAGGTGCTTCTCAGCCCTACGAATTTCCTCACTTGAGAATTCTCTGTTTAGCTCTGTTTCCCATTTTTTAAATAGGGTCATTTAGTTCTCTGGAGTCTACCTTCTTGAGTTCTTTGTATATATTGGATATTAGCCCTCTATCAGACGTAGGATTGGTAAAGAACTTTTCCCAATCTGTTGGTTGCTCTTTTGTCCTATTGACTGTGTCCTTTGCCTTACAGAAGCTTTGCAGTTTCATGAGGTCCCATTTGTCAATTCTTGATCTTAGAGCATAAGCTATTGGTGTTCTGTTCAGGAACTTTTCCCCTGTACCCAGGTGTTCGAGACTTTTCCCCACTTTCTCTTCTATTAGATTCAGTGTATGTGGTTTTATGTGAAGGTCCTTGATCTACTTGGAATTGAGCTTTCTATAGGGAGATAGGAATGGATCAATTTGCATTTTTCTACATGTTGACTGCCAGTTGAACTACTCACAATTTCATTTAGTAGAACTTTACTTATGGTTGACCTGGACGACTTTAAAAATGTGTGAAGAAAGTGTAGGCATTTATCTTTGTTGAAAATAATGTATTTAAGATTTCAAGAATAAATATTAGATATTAGTAACTGGGAAATACAAAATTTTGTTTGATTTTCTTAATTTATTGAGATATAAAATTTTAAAAATATGCTCAAACACAGAGTAGGAGACACATTTCTTCCTTTAACATTTAGTAACTTTACTAGGACATGATCTAGATACTGGCCACTATGAGAAACAAATGGCGGCTTGCCTTGTTCATTTGTTTCATGTTTTTAAATCTCTTTTAGCTTTAAATAAAGCAAAAGAGACTATGCATAAATGAATAATGTCACTACATTAACTGGTAGTACTTTTTAGTTCATTATTAACTTTAATCAGTGGTGGGTGAAACTCAAGAGATTTTAAAATAAAACAAGCTCAGATGAGCTTTAAAATACAACATCTCCAACTGGCATTCTGGTATTTGGTCTTCAAAAACTAATTTTATTTTTATGCTTTTATTTTAATATGGAGAAGATATCAAATATAGGATCAGATAGGGATAATGAGTACTCACTGTGTTCTTGGCCTAGTTCTAAGTGCTAAGGTTATAGTTGTTTATAAAAATAGATCGGAAACACTTGCTTTTATTTTTGTATTTGTTTGTTTTTAAATTTAATTTAATTCAAATTTTTTTGAGACAGTGTTTCTCTATGCAGCCCCACCTGTCCTGGAACTAGCTTTATAGACTAGGCTGGCCTCTGGCCTCAAACTCACAGAGATCCACCAGACTCTGCCTTCTAAGTGCTGGGACTAAAAGCATGGGCTACCACTTGCTTTTATTGAAGCATATAGACAATTCATAAAATAAATAAGTACAACTTATGCTAATTAACAATAAGTACTATGGTTGAATATAAATTCTGTGGGAACACACAGTTCTGATTGAAGATGTATCTGCAAACAAATGGAAACAGGATAATTAGGGAAGTGAATCTGAAAGGAACTTTGAACAAAGATGTGAAGGAAGTAAGGAAATTAGCAATCTACTAAGAGGATTGTAGGGTGAAGAAGCTGGGAGAGCTAAAAAGTTGGGCTAAATCATAGTTGATGTGTTTGAGGAACAACTTGGAAAGCATTGTGACATTGGATTTAAAGCAGGAACTTCTGAAACTAGAGAAATATTAGGAATAAACTCATATTTCAAAAGAAATATTCTTGAAGCTGAAGAAATGAACTAGAGAACCTCCAACTCCTCTAGTTCCTGGGCATCTATCACATTCTTCAAGTGAAGACAGTTGATGTACATAGCACAAATACATCCATGAAGTCAAAACCTTCATACATGTATGGAAATGTGGGAGAGGCTAGATGACCGGAAGGGAAGTTGTGCAATTATATTAATCTCAAAAATTAAAAATAAAATTAATAATAAAAAATATTTTAGAAAAATACTCATACTGGCATGCTTAAAGGAGAAAACAGGACAGGCAGGAAGCAAAGAAAAAGGCGGGGATTATTGTAATGCCTACCGCAATTAGAAAGGTATAGTGATCGTGGTAATAAGAGATGAGAATGGAACTTAAGGTTATCTGTTCAGGGGACACAATTGAGCCAGAAAAATTCTGAACGTATATTAGCTGGCACTGGCTCAACATGTTTTAAGTGGAATATGAGATTACCATGGATGATTTTAACTTTTCTGGTCCATAGAACAGAAGGAATAGAGTGTCATCTAGGTGAGATGGGGATAAAGCATGAGCATATATTGAATGATAAGCCGGACATGACTTTGATCTCAAAGTTATTGTCAGAAATGTTGTTTATTGGCACACACCTGATATGTATGTATGTGTGTGTGTGTGTGTGTGTGTGTGTGTGTGTGTGTGTGTATGTGTATATATATATATATATGGGTTATCCACAGGTTGAGACTTGAGACTAGGGCTGCTACATTGACTTTTTAAAATATAGTTAGAGAGTCAAGAAAGGCCAAGAGAGGCATTGAATGTAGAAGTGTGGAGGAAACCTCGTAGGCCTAAGTATGCTAGACATTTTGGGAGGAAATTCTATGAAACAAATCAATCAGCTTGTGAAAGGGCCTCACAAAAGTGCAGCTTGTAAAATAATCAAATTAAGACATTACCACTGTTGCCTAGAAAATGAGTCTTAATTGTACTCTCAAATTCACTTTTACTGTTTCACATATAATTTAATAATTAAAAGTCTGTAGTGATTTTTTAAATAACATTTATTGAATGGCACCTCTTTTCATACACAGATTCCACACAGCACCTCTCAATTAAGAAATGAGTTGATGTTTTTATAACACAATTTATTACTGACTAGTTAACAATTTACTCAACAGCTTAGTTGGTATAAGTGCCAAACAAAGGATAATCTGACAATTGTTCCCTGTGTGCTTTTGCCCATGAGTGATACTAAAGCCAAGAATTAGACAGATACTCTACTCATTTAGATTTCCATGTGTGTTATTGATCAGGAGAGGACAGATATATGGTACCAAGCATTTTCTTATTTCTTTCTTTTAAGAGGAACTGAATGATTAGGGTAAAGGACTGCATATTGTACTACATAGTACACAGGGCAAAATCTACACACTGGCATTCAACTCTGGGGCCTTTTTTTTTTTTTTAAATCTCATTAGTAAGTAACTAATGGTTACATTAGTTTCTGCCTTTGCTTTTTCTATGGAATATGTGCCAGTCATTAATCTAAACTTGAGCTATACCCATTGTATACTATTTTAAACAAAATATTTTTCATACATAATATTATACTAAAATATGTGTTCTCATTTGTGTTTTTATTTAAGGGAACAAAGGAGGAATATGACTAAATTAATTTGGGATTCATCTCCTTATATCTGACGTTCATTTATATGAATGAAAATAAACTCTTAGGGTTGAAATGTTCCCCACAGCTTTGTAGTTACCATAGGCTATAAAACATTTTACAGGATTCATTAGAAAAATGTCAATCAAATCTTTAATAACATGCTTTCCTAAGAACTAATGAAAAAACAAATTAGAGAGTGAGATTTCATCTTTCTTTTTCCAAGGGTCACATTAGTTTTCTTCATATAAAAATATTTACACTGGCTTATTATAAATATATTTAACTCATTAATTTTTCTCAGTATTCACTTAAAGTCTAGGGCTTTGTTGGTTTTGTTTTGTTTTAATTCTAGAGAAGTGATAAATAGACATCAAATCTTAAACAGTGACACAATATATACAATTTCTCCCTATAATCCCTTTCCTGAAAGATTTCAGGATTCCTGGATATGTCACTGGTGATCTTTAATAGAATTTATCTCAATAAACTGGGATTTTTCCATATTCATGCAGTCATCAGTATCTTGTTCATGACAAAATTCCAATAATTCAGGTTTTAGTAACTCACCTACAGTGATATTTTGTAGGTTTTCTAGTTGCAGAAAACTGCTCCATATCTGTCTTCTCCACAGTTATTACAGACTCTGTGTTGGCATGGAAAATGTGCCAGGAAGAACAAAGGCTCTTAGCCAGGAGTACCCCAAGTTGGGACATTTGCCTTATTAATTTCTACTTTTTTTGACATTGTTTCTCATCTGGGGATATGCACTACTCTATTTATAGCAAATTATTAAAGAACAGCAGTATTCTTCACATTTCATGCATCAATCATAAATTTGTCTTTCCTTGTTGGAAATAATTTCATTCCTAGGCACAAAATGCCTCCCAGCTTCCTACATCCCTGATCTTGTCAGCTTGGGCTGAAGGCACAGAGAGAGATTCTGTAGTCTTGCCTCTGCTTCAGAAGCTCTAACACTGGCCTTCAACCTTCCTCCAGAAACTGAGTGGAAACAAAGACAGTAGGTTGACTTTCTATACTTGACAGTGTCAGTAAAGTTTTGTTTCTTTTTTTTTTAAAAAGAGATTTTATATATATATATATATATATATATATATATATATATAATGTTTTATTATATACTGTGTATATATTAAGTGTGTGTGTGTATATATATATGTGTGTGTGTACATATATATGTGTGTGTGTGTGTGTGTGTGTGTGTGTGTGTGTATAAAATAACCATGACTGATGCTTCAGAAGAAAATTATATATTGATTCTGCAGAGAGTCTGTGAAGAGAGAAATCCTAGACTTCTATACTTAAGTAGAAAGGGTGGTCTGGGATATTTTTCTCTAAGATATGGAATGGTGATCCTGTATTTCTTGATTGCTTCCTTTCCCAAACTTTATCCTTCCTTCTTTCTCCATTTCTTCCTCATACCCTTCACCATCGATCAGAAAATCATTTAGGCTTCTTGAAAACTTAAAAAATACAATCAATATCACCTGTGATGACTGTTGACCACTTCTGAGCTTTGTGTGTCTTTGGATATATTCTTTTATGTATGATTAAAAGTGGCAGTAATACCATTTGTATGTGGACACTAAATGTACAATGTACAATGTAAATGTAGAATGTACAATGGTGGCTCTCAGGGTTCAGGGATTCAGGGGAATGGGAAAATACTTGTTTAAGGAAACCAATGTCATATAGACAGGATCAAATAATGCACAAAAGAGTTCCATTTAATGAGGCATTTAAAATTACTTATGTATATACAAGTTTGCCTTCATGAGTGTAGATGTAGCATTCATGTCTGGTGCCCAAACAGGCCAAAAGAAAGAATGTATCCCTGGGTACTAGAGTAACAGTTGTGAGCTACCAAGTGGATGCTGGGAACAGAACCCAGTATCCTTTACAAGAGCTGCAAATATTCTTAACCACAGAGCTCTGAGGGGCAATTCTTTAAAGAACAGAATTCAGAAAAGCTACTGAGTACTTCCCAACTTATAACACACACAGTACACACACACACACACACACACACACACACACATACACACACACACAATTTGCCAATTTATAGAAGAAAAATTATAGTAAATTTTAAACAATGGATCAAATATTCATGATGTTTAGATAACCAGTGGACTTTTGTCTTAGAAGTAATGAGAGCAACTTCATTCCACACAAGCTCATTGTAGTTAACTCCTGAAATAAATCCGTACAGTTTTTGTTTTTCAAGCCTATGTAGATCAAGCACGATCACCCCCACACATTTGATTGGTTCTTACAATGTGAAATTAGTCATTCATTTATGCTCAGTTTTCTGTTGTGAAAGAAAAATTAATGCAATATAGAAAAAATAAAAACTCCTAAACTATTTTAGTCCATTGTCCTACACCCTCCTTTGCTGCTTTGTTTCTTTCCTATTGACCTTTGCCTGGACTAACCCAGTGAGGACTCTCTTTAAACTTGGGCTTTTAATTCACAGGATCATACTTTCTTAGTTATATTCTTTGGCTTATTGTGTATAGGTTTCTCTAATGGCTTTTTTTCTTTCTTAGCCTCCACATGTTACAAGAGTGGCTTTTGAAACAGGCCAGACATTTGTAAGAGCTATTAATATTTTAATTGTTTTCATTTTAACATATTTAGAATTTGGCTATAATAGGCTAAAAATGAAATTTAGTATGAAAAGAAATAAACCACTAAGTAGCTAAGATGAAGCTAACTCCTTAATGTAACTCATATGTGGGAGACAGACCACATGATGCAGATTAGTAATGCGTTGGGCAACCATACACTGTATCTCAGTTGCCTAAAGTCTTAAAATACATAGTACAGTTACAAGTAAATATTGATAAGAATTTCCCTTAATGGTCTCAAAAGACAAATGTCTCTCTAGCAAGTATTACTCAATTCTGAAGATGCATAGAACTAATAGATATATTGAATAAAATGACAGCAAATATTTATTACTTTTGTTAAAAAGCACATAATATTTTGAATTTTATAGTATCCATAAATAAAATATTTTGTCTGATTTAAGTTGTGATTCAGCTTTAAAATTTTTATTCAAGATGCAGGAATAATTAAATTTCTAGTTTTTTATTTAAAATTTTTTTATATATCCTCTTTCCTTTCTCCAGCCACTTCAATGGTCCATCTCTTTAACTGATAGCCTCTTTTTCTTTGATTATTGTTGTTACACGTATGTATCTATATAAATACATACACATGTATGTGTGCATGTATGTATATGATGTGTATGATATATATATATATACACCTCCATGCACAAATAATACAACTTGCTGGACCTGTTTTTGTTGTTTGTGCATACGTGGTTTTAGGGCTGACTTGAATTGGATAATCAATAGGAGGCTTATTCATTAGGAAGAGTAATTTTTCTTCTCCTAACCATCATTAGTTACCTGAAGTTCTTTGTCTAGGGTTGGGGCACCATAAAATTTCCCCCCTCACATATTAGTACATCTATTGATACTGCTGTTGCCCCAGTCTTTATGCAGCTATTTCTAGGAAAGACTGTTTCATAGCAGACTTCCTGGTATATTGGCTCTTACAGTCTTTTTACCTCTTCTTCACTGAAGGCCCCTGAGCCATGGATGGAGCAGTCGTACTACTCATGTAGGCATTAGGGCTGGCCTGCTTATAGCCCCTTGATCTCTGCAGTGTGTTCCATAGTAGTTTTCTCTTCTGGTCTCCATTTATTGTAAAGAAAATCTTCTTTGATGAGGGATGGTAGCTACACTTACAAGTGGGTATAAGGATGAAATATAGAATCTAATAAGGAATTATGCTTGGCTAACAAAGTGGAGGTATCCTGCCCCCCCTGACTCTCCAGGAGTGAGAACCTCTCTGGCTCCAGGTAGTTGGCTAGGTATCTCCTACCAGACATGATTTCCCTCACATTATGTGGGCCTTATCTCCAATTTCATAGTTACTGATTAGCACCAATATATCAATGCACTTTTTATACCTTAATGTATGGTGTGCTATGATGGTTATTGTTGTGGTTCATAGGTATTACAACTGCAGAATGTATAGTATTTTCTGGTATCATGAAGGCTACTCAGAGGAAGGAGGCTTTCAGGTTGGATACAACTCAAATCATTTGAGTCTTTGTCGTAAGTATATGATATTGTCAGCTATAAGAGCATGCTTTCATCCTCTGGGAGGAAATCAAGAGCTATAATAATATGCATCAAAACCTGATGTGTCTCATTCACTACTGAATTTACATTCATTTGACAGAACAAAAGTTAGAAATATAGACAAAGCGTTTGGTTTTGGAGTAACTAGTCTTAATGAAAGCTCTCACATATATGTAGTAGAGGTATCTGTCTAGTTTGGGGTATTTGTCATGTAATGGTGTCTTCTCTCATGTATCTGAAGAAAGCATAAGTATCCTCATTCTATTTTAGCCAAGCAGAAGTTGAGCCTTTGTATCAAGAGTGGTCCTCCTTTGGCTGGAATCTTATGTACCCCATCTTCCAGATTTAGCTGTTGTATCAGCTTGTCATGGAAGGATTCCTCATGCTAACCTGCTTGTACTCACTCTCCCTAGGTATGTCCCATTTCCAACTCACCAAGCAGTTCATTCCATTATACTTATTGCTTTCTCCTGTTCTTCACCATACATTAAGAACTTTGTGGACAGAGACTTTGTTTTTTTTCAACTGAGTGACTCCAGCTCTGTTGTGGGAAATATTTAAAAAGATGGAATATGTGGCACATGATCCTGCATTATTCCCTGATTCTCTCATCCCAGAGCACTGGCCAACCATGCACTGGTGGGCAATGGCCAACCAGCTTTCGTCTTGTGGAGCTCTGACTCAGAGCTCCACGATCTCTCCACCCAGCTCACTAGGTTCCCACTGGCGGGTCACTACCACACCAGCCCCATGCTTCAATACCCCCATGGCCTCTGTGGTGCACATCAGGCGAACCCACACTTTGCTGATGTATCTTTCTCTCTTGAACCCAGACGAGCCACTGTGTGAAACGCAACACAAACTTAGTTCAGAAACAATGATGACTCAATCTCTGGGAGCAACAACTAAAACTTAATCTTGTAAATCTTATCAAAGTCTGACTCCTCCGGTGATGAATCCTTGAGGATCCACCATGATACCAGGAGACTCTACTAGTTACATCTTACCTACTACATGCTGTCCCCATTCCAAAAGACACCTCTCTCTTCTTCTCTCTTCTCCTCTCCAACCCAGATGTCTCTCTAAATGCCCAGTGACTGGCTCCATTATTCATTAGGGGACTGCTTCACAAGAAGTCACAGTTGTCACTCACTCCTTGTCTGAAACCTGTCCCAGGAGGGCAGAATTAGCATCAAATTACAAACAGCCCCAGGGCTATCCACAACACAACTCCATAGTGGAGTTGGTGCACAGAAGGCATTCATTCCCTAAATTAATAGAATTTCAAGTAAATCTAGGTCTGAGTGTCAGTGAGATGTTTCAAATAACAGTTTAGCCTCTTTATTAAAATGACTATTTCTAAATACATATGTGAAAATATTCCCCCAAGGAAAACCCAATTGCTGTATAATTCAAATGAGTAGCAATCTTACCCTCTCTCATTCATAGGTTTTACTACTCTCAGACCCATGAAGCACCATCAAATTCCCTAATTCTCTTTTTTATCCCCTAAGTGCCCATTAACTTAACTAAAAGGTAGGCTTGCTGCCAGGCTCTGTCTTTGGGTGAGGAAAACACTTTGCTATCTAAATATTTTAAAAGGATTGAGCTAAATTAAAATGATGAGGCAGAATTTTTCTTTAATGGCTTTTACCCTTGTAATTGTCCAGGTTTGCTCATTCAGTTGTGACCAAACAAGACAAGGGTATGGGCTCTCTTAGTTGTTTATGAGGGATACTTAAAAATATACAGTGTACCCACCTGGCAATGGCCAAAATGACACCTTGTTGATGGTGCCATTCTTATATCAGTCAAGGGCAGAGCAGATGGCAGTCCTTTGCTCATCCTAGCCTGATGCCTGGCTCGGTACCCAATGATGATTTATGCCTAGGACTCATAAACATCACATCACATCCAGACAGCTTAGCTCAAGAGGAGGAAGATAAAGTTCTGCATTTTGCACTACTACTTAGTGAGAGTGGCAATGCAGGTGGAGAAAGAAGCCCACAGACTTGCAGTATGTCCCATAGGCACCCAGAGTCCCACCTACCACCATGTAAGCTTAGCATGGGAGGAAGAAGACAGATACAAGATGTACAGACCTGTCCTCCAGCACAAGGCACATGCAGGCCATGGATATCCACTTGCTGCCGTGCAAAGCAATATGGATGGAAGATATCACCTAGGGGCCCAGCCATGTGGCTAGCTTGTAGTAAGAGCAACCACAATGTGCATTATGGCTAGATGGGAGAGAATGAGAAGTGGAACAGCTTTAACATTATGAAGAGAGATGGAAATGGAGACTCGAGGGTGGAAAGGAGTATCATTTTGTGAGTGGCCAGCCCTGCCACTTGGGGCCATAGTGCTGAACCAGCTTGAGCTCCTGCTGAGGATCATGTCTGGGTCTGTGGCTATGCCTAGCAGCAGGGGTGGGTGTTGATGTCCATGACTTATATTAACACTAGAGAACAAGGGGATGACCATGTTCAGGGAAGCAGCTAGAGACATGTGGATGTCAAGAGGCTATGCAGAACTGGCCCCACCCTTCAATGGATGCATCACTCTGGAGAGCTGGCACTATCTTTCACCTGCAGCCGCACTCTGCAGAGCAGGCTCTGCAACTTGCCAAGGCAACACATAATATATTGGAGCTGGCCCTGGGTAGTCATGGTGTGGGTGAACTGGCCCTGAGGGCATGAGAGCTGACCCCACCACTCGTCTGCTGTGGGGTAGAACAGGCACAGAAGTGATCCACCCCCCATCAGGCAGTTAAGAAACCTTGCACTGGGCAATGAGCTCCAAACAGTGGGCCCTGCACATTTCCTGGTCAGCACCACAATTGCTGCACCTGCTGGAGGGGAAACAGGTGAGTTGATGAGTCGGCACCAGTTGTTTGCCATGAGTTCTTGTGCGTATGTGTGTGGGGGGAATGATAGCTTTTACCCCTTACCCCTTCCTGTCTGTGGCAGTCAGAAGAGCTGGCTCTGGGGGTTATGAGGGAAAGCTGGTCTTCCCCCTTGCTGAATGCAGGACTTGGGAGATCAGGCTCTGTACCTCTCCTGAGAAGCCAGCCTCAGTGAGGTAACCTGAGTGGGAGGCAGTGTTGCCCTGTTTCCCTTACTACCTGAGGCAGTCAGGAGAGCTGACTCCCAGGTCCTGTACCTCACCAGATGCAGCACTTGGGAAGGAGAGTGGACCCTGCATCTCACGTGGGCAAGGGCAGCACCTGGTAGAGGAGGCACAGGTGAGTCCATCCCATGAGTAAGAGCACAGGAGAACCAGCCCTGCCAGTGAGGTGGTCTGGGTACAGGAGTGATGTGTCCCCTCCCTCCCTCCTTGGTACCAGCAGTAGCCAGGGTTTGTGTGTATTTTATTTTTTACAAGGGGCGGTTGCATTGGCAAAGGATGGATATGAGGAGTCAGGGAGATGAGCAGTACTGGGACACATGATGTGAAACTCACTAAGAATCAATAAAAAATTAAAATTACAATGTTCCTACTCTAGTGGGTATCATTGCTCAGATGCAGACCAGACTAGTCAGAATATGTAACAAGCCTATTTGTACTTGAATTCTCTAGTACCCTTAGTTCTGATTCCGAAGATCCATCTGCAGACCCCTTTCCATGCTGTCCCCCAGTCCCGCTTAACATGCTTTTATCCTGATCTAGGAAGGGTACCAACTGCTTAGGTACACAACAGCCAGAAGAGGTAAGAACACACCTGCCCTTTGAAACATTCCATTCCATTGATTCAGATCTGAAACACCCAAGCTGCTGACACCCTGCACTTCCCCCCAACTCACTACCACTGCCAATCTGCTGTCTTGCCCCTCATACTATATTAGTGAATACCCACTGCTTAAATGCAGCCCATGCCAGTCAGAGGAGCAGAGGTCTCCTGCTGGAACAAAGGCCACGCTCACTACCAGAAGTTCAGCTTGCAACTCTGATGGAGACTACCTCCTGGACTAGAGGTCATACCCACAGCCAGAAGTATAGATCACAAGGACTAGAAGAAAAAAAATAACAAAACAAAAAGGAACAAAACCACCCATCTAACAGAAAAATTACTCAGAAATTGGCTCTCAGATCTATAGTCATCTCAAACCCAGTGCTTAGATGCCAATGTAAGAACAAATAAACAACAGATTGGGCAGTAGGGCACCACCAGAGCCCAACTACCCTACTATAGTAACCCAAGAATATTCATTCCAACATAGCTGAAGCACAAGGAAACAACATAAAAACCAACTTTATGTTAGAGACAACCCCTGTTCCCACTGTTGGACTCTGGATTTCTTCATGTGTTTCCATCAGCTGCTGGGTGAAACCTCTCTGATGACAATTGAGCTAGGCAACCATCTGTGGGTATAGAAAAAGTCATTAGATATCATTTCATTGTGGTTTTTTTGGCATTTATGTTTAATTCTAATGTAGGTCTCTGGGCTCTCCAGCCTCTGGGTCCTGGCCTTCCAGGGAATGTGAGGAGTAGGCTTTTTGGGGGTGACTACTTTTCATGGCATGGTTCCTAAACTGGACCAGTTGGTGCTTAGTTTTACTGTAACTTGATATGCCATGGCTGATTGTTATCCATGAAAGAACTGTCCTTTTCTGAAGAGAAACTAAAGTGGAGTGCATGGGTAGGGAGGAAGAGGATTTGGAGGGAAGGGACTGGAAGGAGAGGAGACAGGAGAAAATATGATTAGCATGTAAAAAATTATTAATCAAAACCCCAACTTTATCAAGATGTTAGAATTCCTTAAAGAGGACATAAGTAAATCCCTTAAAGAAACTCTGATATAAACAAATAATCAAACAAACACTGAGAGGAAATACATACATCTCTTAAAGAAAGCAAAGAATAACCAGCAAACATGTGGGAAATGAACAGAACTGTCTAAAACCTGAAAATAGAAATATAAACAATAAGAAATGCAAAGAGGGAATTGTAGAGATAGAAAACTGAGGTAAGCGAACAGGAACTAAAAATGCAAGCATCACCAACAGATACAAAAGATAAAAGGAAGGATCTCTGACAAAGAAGATATGATAGAAGAAATTGATACATTTGTCAAAGAAAATCCTAAATCTCAAATTTCGTGACACATAACATCCAGGAAATCTAGAACAGTATAAAAACACCAAACCTAAGAACAATAGGAGTAGAAGAAGGAGAAGAATCCCAGCCCAATATCCCAGAAATATTTTTTAACAAAATCATAGAAGAAATTTTTCTAAGCTCAAGAACATTCTTGTAAAAGTACAAGAAGCTTACAGAACACCAAATAGATGGGACCAGAAAGGAAGTTCTTCCACTACATAATAAACAAATCATTAAACATAGAAAACAAAGAAAGCATATTAAAAGCTTCAAGGGAAAAAGGCCAAGTAACATATAAAAGCAGACCTATTAAAATTACACCTGGTCTTCTCAAAGAGGCTCTAAAAAGAGCCTACACAGATGTCCAGCAGTCAATAAGAGACTGCAGACACCAGTCTAGACTCCTATACCCAGCAAAACATTCGAACACCATAGATTAAAAAAACCAAGATATTCCATGATTTGATTCCATATTTCAACAATATTTATCCACAGATCCATCCCGACAGAAGATACTAGAAGGAGAACACCAATCCAAAGCAGTAAACTATATCCATGAAAACACAGAAACTAAATGATCTACGCTAGCATAACCAAGAGAAGGAAAGTACATCCACCCCCACCCCACACACAGACTACCACTACCATCACCAACAAAATAACAGCAATTAACAATAATTGGTTAATATCTCTCAGCATCAATAGACTCTATTCCTCAACAAAAAGACACAGCCTAACAGACTGGGTGTGAAAACAGGATCCATTATTCCAATGTATACAAGAAATATACCTTATTATACAAAATAAACATTACCTCAGAGTTAAGGGTTGGAAAAAGATTTTCCAAGCAAATTGACCCAACAAGAAAGCTGGTATAGCCATTCTAATATCTTACAGAGTAGAATTTCAACTAAAAGTAGTCAAAAGAGATGGGGAAGTATACTTCATACTCATCAAAGAAAAAAATCTACCACGATGACAGCTCAATCAAACATCTATGGCCCAAATGCAAGGGCACCCACATTTGTAAAAAGAAATTAATAAAGCTTAAATGCTTTATTAATTGAACCCCACAAATTAACAGTTGGAGACACCAATATTCCACTCTCACTAATGGACAGGTCTACAGACAGAATGTAAACAAATACATAATGAAACTAGCATGTTATGACTCAAATGGACTAACATATCTATTGAACATTTCACCCAAACACAAAATAATATACCTTCTTTTTAGCACCTTACAAATATTTGTCCAAAAGTGACCACATATTGAGTCACAAAGCAAGTCTCAATAAATACAAGGATTGATATGACCCCCATGTATCCTATTAGACTACCACAGGCTAAAGCTAGATTTCAACAACAGAAATAAACCTATACACCCATGGACACTTGACTTTTGATAAAGAAGCCAAAAACTATTCAAGGATAAAAAAGAAAGCATCATCAGCAAATGGCAGTGGTCTAACCAGTGGTAGATCCATATGTATCACCCTGCACAAAATTCAAGTCCAAGTGGATCAAAAACTTCAACCTAAAACCAGATACACTAAATCTAATAGTGGGGAATATCTTTGAACACATTGATACAGGGGCCAACTTCCTTAAAAGAACACTAAGGCACTAAGATTAACAATTAATAAACTGGACCTCATGAAATTGCAAAGCTTCTATAAGGCAAAGGACTCACTAATTAGATAAAACATCAGCTTAAAGAATGGGAAAAGATTTTCACCAATCTTCCATCTGACAGACAGTTAATATCTAAAATATATAAAGAACTCAAGAAGGTAGACACCACCAAACCACGTGACCCAATTTTAAAAGTGGGGTACAGATCTAAACAGAGTTCGCCACAAAGGAATCTCTAATTGCTGAGAAACACTTGAAGAAATGTTCAGTGTCTTTAGTCATCAGGAAAATGAAAATCAAAACAGCTCTGAGATTCCACCTTACAACCATGAGAATGGCTAAGATAAAAAGCTCAGGGACAGCACATGCTGATGAGGATGTGGAGCAAGGGGAACACTCCTCCATTGTTGGTGTGAGTGCAAACTTGTACAACCATTCTGGAAATCAATCTGACAAGATCTCAGAAAACTGGGACTATTTCTATCTCAAGAACCAGCTATATCTCTCCTGATCATATACCCCGAAAATGCTTCCTCTTCTCAGAGGATAGTGGGAGGGGGAGGAGGGACCTGAGTGAGGGAGAGTCCTGGAAGAGGGAGTGGCCAGGATCATGATGCAAAGTAAATAAATAGATAAATTAATGGAACAAGAAGAAAAAAAAACCCCAAAAATAGATGCAGAGACCTACAGGAAACATTAGGCAGAGATTGGGGAAGTCTGCAGAAGAGAGAGCAGAAGCATTGTAGGAGCCAGAGGGGGAAAAGACATCACATGAAAATCCACATAATTAATTAACCTTAGCCCTTAGTTTCTTCGAGACTGAACCTACAGTCAAGGAGCCTCATGGATCTAACCTAGGATGTCTGCATATATGTTATGATTGTGTAGCTTGGTCTTTTTGTGGAACTCCTAAAAGTAGGAGCAGGGGCTATCTCTGACTCTTGTGCTTGCTTTTGGGACCCTTTCCTCACACTGGGTTGCCTCGTCCAGCTTTAATATAAGTGGAGGTCAGTAGTCTTATTGCAACTTGATATGTCTTGTTTGTCTTATCCCTGAAAGGCCTACCCTTTTCTGAGGGGAAATGGATGATGGGTGGTTTGGTGAAGGTGAGTGGGGGCAGTGAATTGGAGGAGAGTAAGGATGGGAAACTGTGGTAAATATGTAATACCTGGTAAACAGAGATGATAATATATTTTAATATGAATTTAGTTTCCCCATTTATTTCAGTCATTTAGCCCAGGAAAAGATAACTAGAAACTATTTGTTGAAATAGAAAGTATGCTTTTATGTAGTTCAAGTTATACATCATTAAGGAATAGACATGTAATAGTTAAGATTATATTTTTTCTGGGTATCTCTTCTATATAGTTAAGTTGAAGACTTGGAAACACTAAAGATTCTATGGTGTAACAAACTTCTTTTGGCTCTTACTGGGTTGTGTTCTCCATCAGTAAAACAAAGAACACATATCTGATTCAGCATACTGTATTTAACCTGTTGACGCCATCTATGCTTTCTGGCCTGCCAGGTATTTCTCTGTGAGCTGCTCTGGGGATCATTCTGTTGTTCAATAAATATGTATCCTTGTATTTCTTCTGTCTCAAGAACTGCATCACATATTAGAAAACCAGTGGTAAAAGCTTTAAGTATTTAAATTTGGGCTTTATTGGATAAAAATAGAGAATTAAACAAGTAATTTATATTTTAATTGATTTGTAAAAGCAAATTGGCAATATTGTATGGCCATTTAACTAGGATCTAGAGGTACCAAAATATTTTTAAGTAATCTTAGGAAACATGAATTCAAATCTAAACTTTGATATTTCCCATATATCACTCATAGATATTGTGAAAATTACATGTCTGATATTCAAGATTATTTCTAATAAGAATGAATAGAAGCAATGTTCTGCCTGACTTCCATGAGTCTGCAAAGGTTAAATGGGAAACACAGAAGTATAGATATACTTCCTCACCCCCCCCCATTTATTTTAAAGTAGGAGAAAATACCATTGTATTACAGATGAAAACCTAACATAGGGTAAGTGGCAGACTCCAGGTCATGATGGTAACAAGAAATATCAAGGTAAGAAATGAAGTCATGTGATATAAGTTGCAATGTTAGCTTCTCTTAAAGCAAGTAGAAAACATTACCATGTAACTTATTATTAATTTTATTCAAGATTTCTATTCATGGATTCCTAGTCAACTGCCTATATAAAGAACACTTCAGAATGGTACAGGACAATTTCTATCTATTTTGACCACACTTTACTGCTGTCATTCTTGTCTTAACATTATTAGTAAATTAATGAATTCATGAATAAATTAATGCCCATTCTATTAGACTGTTAAAATTTTACAGTTATTTATAAGTGGCTAATATTTTGTTCTCATAAAGGAAACTACATAGAGTTACATAGTGATTTTCTAAAACTTGAAAAACATCCAAATAAAGGATCTTGATTAGTTTACTTGGTATTGTTTCCAAAGAGACTTTTTCTTTTCTTTCTTTCTTTTTTTTTTCTTCTTCTTTGCGTGAATTACTGTGTAGGAGGAATACTGTGAAAGGACCTGTTAAATTATGTTAAATATTCATCTGCTCACTTTAGCATCTGGATAAGGACTGTTTCACACATTAGAAGATCCATCTGCAGAAGAAACTTTCACTGACTTAGTGAACCTTCTTTCAAAACTAAGGTTAAGTAAATGACACTATATATTTTTGTCTATTATAAACTCATAAAAATACAATAAAGGGAAATCAAGGTGGTAATGGATCAGCAGAACTGCCTAGTTATAATATTTTTTCAAACACTTTAGAAGGCAATATTGATTTTTCTATACATATATATATGCAAAAATATACAGGTGTTTATAATCTAGGGATAATTTGCAATGAATTTTAAAGATGTTAAACAACAGCAGCAAATCATGAATGATTAGCATTGCAAATCCAAGGTGGAAACAGAGGTGTGATGAAACAGCAAATTATACTTTTTAATAAATGCATTGTTCTACTAAAAAGGATTATTGTAGTCACTGACAGCCAATTCTGGAGTGATGAATTATTGTTTTAAAGCAGTTCCTGTGGTGTTTTGCATGCTGTTAACATATAACTGCTCAGCTAATTCTCATGTACACATTTACAGATGTTTGCTTTAAATGTTGTACCAGCCTAATGAATAAATGGTTTTGATAGCATATATACCTCCCATACCTATTCTTATAAAAGATCTTCCATGAAACATGTTTTCTAGTCATAGATTTGTATTACAATATAAAGAAATGGAGTAGCAGATACATAGTTTTTCATTTTATGTCTCTTACATCTTTTTAGAAGAAAGAACATTTATCACCTTGAACCAATCTGTGAATACGGCAGCATTTACCAAAATTCTTCATGCTGGGATTAATACAGGCAAACTCCTACCTTAGTTCATACTTCTACCTTCATGTCTTTACTAAGTTATTAAAATGCCAATAAAATTCCTCTGTCCTTACACATATCTGTTAGTTCTGGAGGTAGATAAAGCAGAAGAGATAATTAGATCTTTTATTGTTAATTTGCAACATACTAAAATATTTTATTGATATTAAAGGTTTATGTTTAACCCTGCCCCTCAGCCACAGTGTTCTTGTTAAAAGAGTATTAGTTCTAGAGATGAACTCTTTGGTGATCATTATTATTTTTTTAATTGACTAAAACTTGTAAGATCAATCATAGAAGCACTTATATATAAGATATTTATTGACAAACATATAATCAGCAATGAACTATTTGTTGAAAATTAAGGTGCACAGGACATGTATCCTTTAAATCAAACATCATTGACTAGCCCTTTTCTTTTGTGAGTTCAGCCAAGAAGGATGTGTCCAACACATACACCTACTTGTGAAACTGTAAATACTTTTTGTAATTAGGCCAGATCAACTGAGCAAAGAGCAAGTGCCAAGGCAGTAGGGCCAGTGTTGTGTCCTTCTTACACCCAGAAGGATAGAAATGGATCAAGAGAAGTAGAGTAGGAAGGAGGTAAACTGCTTCACCCTACCATTTTGCTTCCAACTTGTCTTGAAAGTTTTAAGTAGGATTTCTTACTTTTGGCTGAATCATACATCTTTGTTTTTAAATCAAATTGTTTAATGTTAGTTTTATAGAATATTTTTTGTACTTTCCTATTCACCTTTTTTGTTTTCTATCTTGAGTATGGCAATAGTTATGCTTTTAATAAAATTACCATTTCTTTCAGTCATGTAGTTTTAAATATCAGTGACTACTCTTGGAATGGATACTGCAACACTATGTTCCTCTCTATATCATTACATTTATATATATTTACAACTTTTCTCCCATGAATTCCTAGAACAAGGGCTATTCTGTAGCTTTAGTAAATTAATGGTCTTGTATAGAATAAAAAAGAATAAAAAGGCACAATAGTCTTTTGTTATCAGTGCACACAGTCCAATTTTCTCTTGACGTTCTTTTATTCATTTAAATTCCAGTAAATTACTGCTAACATACAAAGGAAGGGTATCTGCAAAAGGCTTTTGCTTAGCACTATAGTTCTGCATAATAGTGCTTACTTTTAAAGATGTGAGACATATGTGAAGATTAGTTATTTCCAGGCTAGCGAGGATTCTGCTTTTTGTCTTTCAGGAAGAAGTTTGAACTTGCTATTCTGTTGGATTTCATTCAAATGGGAATGTGTTGGATGAAAGCTGACAGTTATGGTCTGTGATCTAGGCTTCCCTTGTATGTTGTGCTCTTCACACTGAAGAGCTGCTTCTGACCCTCCATAGAAGAACCCATACTGAGACTTAGCCAAGCCACCGACCTTTGAGAAGGCAAATTGAGGATGTTCTACTTAAATAAGCTCTTAATGAAAGAAGCCTGGCAGGGCCAGATGAATAGTCTAGGTAGGCTCCAGCTGTTTAGCACACACACAATGCTAGCACACCAGTTTAGATAATATACTTTTGTTATAGTTGAAACTCTGTCTTTCAAAATGGAAAATATAAATTGTAAAGGACAAAGCTAAATAAGCAAAGAACTTTCTTTTTTCTGTTGCAGTAGGAAAGGGAGATTGAACTCAGCTTAACAGACACAGAAGGTGGGATGGGACGAGCTACTGGTAGAGTACTGATGAGTTTTAGGGTTAAAAGTGGTTGGTAGAAGGTGTCCACCATAGAGTTGTGAAACTGTAAATACTTTTCTTTGTAATTAGGCCAACTATGTTTGCTAAGTAGTGCTCAAGAAATTAGGTTCCAACTCCCTTATAGAGGCTGGAAGATAAGATACTATCATATATATATATACATCATATAGGCATATATATTCCTAAATATAACCTGTTCAGTACGTTTACTGGTAATTGTATGCATGTTTTCAGAACTGAACAATTGGCACTGAATGAATGTTTTTAAAGACATTATTAGGTATTTTTTTCATCTTTAGAGAACTGTCTTAGTTGTGTTTTATTGCTGTGATGAGACACCATGACCATGGCAACTCTTATGAAGGAAAACTTCATTGGTTCTGGCTTACAATTCAGTGATTTAGTCCATTGTTATTAGGGTGAAGAAGCAAGGTACATGCAGGCAGACATGATACTGCAAATGTAGCTGATATTGCTACATCAGGATCAGCAGGAAACAGGAAGAGAATGCCACATAGGGCTGAGCACTTGAGCCCTCAAAGCTCATTCCCAAAGATACACTTCCTCTAACAAAGTTACAACTCCTAATAGTGCCACTTCCTGGTGACCAAATACTCAGATACATGAATCTATGGGAGCCATTTCTGTAGAATCCACCTGAATAACTTTCTAATTACGGCTCAGGAACATTTTTCAAATGGTTATTTGTTTTATAATACTTTATTTTTCTGAGTCTTTTATATTCTGACAAACAACAATGGTTAACTTAAAAAAAGAGGCCATGAACTTTAAAGAGAATGGGAGGGGTATGTGGAAGGGTTTGAAGAGAGGAATGAAAGGGAGAAATGTTAATAATTATATTATAATCTCAAAATTTAAATAAAATGTTAATAAAATAAATCCATTTTAGTCTGGATTAAACTTGGATCGAAATATACATCTACCATCGAGTCATAAAGGATTATAAACAAATCAAAGAAGCTAAATATTTGAGAATATTATGCTTATTGAAAACCTTTTAAACCATATTCTAGCTTTTAAAGTATTCTGACAATAGTCCTGATTATCTCCCTACTTGGCATTGCTATTACCTTGACTCACAAAAACAAGAAAGATTTCCTAAGAAGTAATTCTGTTTTATTTAAGATATATATTATTTTTAATTATATGTATATTTGTCTCTGTGTGTATGTGCACATGAGTGCATGTGTCTACAATAGTTAGTGATGTTGGATTCCTCTGGAGTTAGTACTGGTTGTGAGATGTCTGACACAAGTAAAGTGAACTGATTTTGGATCTTATGGAAAAACAGCATATATTCTTGACAACTGAGCCATCTCAGAACTATTCCTTTTCATAATAACCTGTATAATTTTATCATTTCTAATTATTATAAACTAAAATTGTGATTTTGGCCATAATTTTGTGCTCTATGATTAAAACTGATTTTAACTCTTATGTTTTAAATTGAAATACCAAGTATTTAAAATTTAAAGTATGGAATAAGTGAATACTTTGTTTATTATTAGAAAATATTAGTTTGTGCATGGAAAAAAGACCAGAATGAAATGTTGATACTTGTTATTCTACTAAAATTCTGCTTACCAAGCACTTAGAGTATGCCATGGTCGATCAGGATCTGTGATAAATATAACTGGGCAATTGCTGAATTTTATGTTGCTTTTTAAGCAAGACAGGCTTTTTGCTTATGTGACCTTCCCCTGTACTTTGTTTTAGTTCCTGGAAGGAACTCATTCTATGGTACTTTATTATGGAAAAGAAGTATCTTTCATCACCATCATAGTTTTGTGGTCGAGGCCTCATAACAAGAGATCAGCAAGAGAAAGACATTATGTGTAACAAAGGATGCTTCACAGTGAAATGATGATCAAAAAAAACATATGAAACTGTTTATTTTTGTTGTCAGTTTTGATAGAGAAACAGGTTCTTGTGGAGAAATATGTTCTATTAAAGCTTGAGAACCAATGATGGTGAATTGGAGGCTTATTTCTCGAGATTCTTATCCATGTCCCTGTATCTTTGAGACCAGTATGCTCTTTTTATGTAGGTGTTAGGAAAATACATTTAAAATGAGGAATGATGAGCTTCTTTGAGGGATATGAATTGGAGAAATTAGAGAATTAGCTTCCTGCTTACATGGTTTTTTTTTTTTTTTTTTTTTTTAAAGGAATGCAGTTTCAAGTATTCTGCATGACATGGCCTGACTCTGTAAATACACTTCTAATAAAGCAATACATTGGTAGTTTGGGTAGTTTCCAGTAGGATAAATTACTTGAATGATTGGGTCATTTGTGGTGGTCAGATCCTATAGTTCTTATAAGCTGTCCGCAACACAAACATGTTCATATTTTCACAGCCAATATGGTGACTACTATAGTGGATATGAGGTTTATATTTGTGACCTGATAAAGACAGTGTATGTGCACTTTGTCCCTACTAGAGAACAAAGAGCAAGACGATGCATGGATATTAATCAGTCCTGGGATCATTAACTATGGCATTGTGAGGACAAAAGAAATTATAATTTTTTTAAATACAAGTAAAAAAAAAAAACCTGGATGAACTAATAACTGGCAACATCAGCATTTCAAGTGACACAATTTTACCCAACAGCTACATATTTATTGGGCACTATCATAAAACATTAAATACAAAGGTAATGAAAGAATGTATGCTCTTAATGCTATAAGACCCAGAAAAACAAACATGATATGTATTCACTAATAAGTGGATATTAGCTGTTAAGTAAAGGGTATCTGTGTTAAAATCAAGGTATCCAGAGAGGCTAAGTAACAAGGAGGCCTCTGGGGGAATACATGGATCTCCCATGGAAGGAAAAACAGAATAAATTATGCAGGTAGTCTGGGTCAGGTGTAGATGATAATAGCAGGAATCAGATGAGGGAGGGAGTGATGGAAGCAGAGTGAATAGGGAGAGAAGGCTGGGATTGGGGGGCATTAATGGGGTGATATTGAAACCTAGAGGAGTGAAAACTTCCTGAAATATATGAGGGAGATGACATATGATTCATAGTAATGGAAGATATGGATCCTGAAATGGCCATCTTCTGTAATCTGGAAAGACACCCAGTGGTGGGACTGAGACACCAACTCAGACACAACACCTTCCACCCACATCTGTCCTGCCTCCAAGATGTGCTGGGGCAATGGTTTCTCAGAGCTTATGGAAGTGTCTAATCAAGGACTGGTCTAACTTGAGACCCATGCAATCAGAGGAAGCTGAAGCCTGACATACCTGTATGGCCAGGAACTGGAAGCTGAAAGGCCCAGAGACTAGGGTAGAACTGAACATGATTGGGAAAAAAAAAAAAAAGGCAATGAGCTCCGGTGTTGCAATAAGATGGTAGAAAGATAAAGAACTCTAGGATGTGTAGGACCCCATATTAAAGGAAGTGGAGTATAAATTCCTTAAGACATTTATAAGAAACTAATGTTCTGGACCACATAGAAATAACATTCAGACTATTTGGTGCCTGGAGAGGGCAGTGGCAGGGCACAGAGTAAGACTCTGGTATGGTTTTAAAGTCTGAGGCTCTCCAGACATTCTAGCTCTCTAACTGCACTAAAATGCTGATGATAACTTCCAAAAAATCCTAAAAACTTCCTTGCTCTTTGTGGGGGTAAAAGACTACTGATTTAGGTGATTAGCACCTGTAGCCTAACAGCAGAGGATTAAGTAATATGGTCTTTGTTCTATCTCAGCAGGAATTGCTTGGCTCTAACTTTCAGCCTTCTACTCACAGAAAGAAAATGAGACACTTTGAAAAGTGATTATAGCATTTATTACTTAGCTGTAAAAAGTTTCCTATGAAAGCTGTCTAAGAAAAAAGGGGAAAGACAGGATGAACGGAAAGAAGGGGATAAGGGAAAATTCTACTCTTCTCTTTGTCTAAGGAGTGTTCTGTCCAAAAATGTTCTCCTCAGCTCAGTTCTTCTGACTCTTCTCTTTTTCCTCAGAACTTAATCATCTTTCAGAATACATGATCACGTTAAAAAGTTCATCACAAGTTCACACAAAAAATCAAATCATAAATTAAAGTAGAAGTTTACAACAGAGGATGTTTATGTGCATATCCATTAGGAGTAATTATCTGACTAAACATCCATCACCTGTTACAGTTCCAAGGGTTCGCTGAAAGTTAAAAGCCATAACTAAGTTATTAGTGAAGTTTTGTATAGATAAACCCAGTAAATATTTTATCTTTTGTCCTAGCACCTGTAAGAAATCATTAGTCCTCTTTTTATGACCTTTGATTAATTGTTTTACAACCTCTTGGAATGTGCTCTGAGTAGGTGAAAGTCTGGTTACTATCTAAGTGACAATTAACTGGTAACACATGGGAAACTGACAGAGTTCTCATTGCAGTTTTGACTATCAGGAAAGGATCCAATAGCAGTCCTACTCTAAAAGAGCTTAATAATCACTGATATAATTTTAGGAATTCTTATAAGATACATCATTAAGAATTAAGAAGTCATCTATTTGTTTATATAACATCACTACAAGAGAGTACATCCTTGTAAATCTTTAGCAGTCTGCTCAAAAGGTGTGGGCTAATACCTGGAAATTACTATATATGTTTAATAATAACTGTAAAAGCATATTAATAGGGATCTTTCCTAAAATGAATTCTCCTGGGCCTTGTCTATAGGGCAAATCTGTTGTGGATTATAATTTGAAGCAGACCATCTCAAGAAGATCACCTGCTAGTTATTAGCTTGTCCTTCAATGGCTCCTGACAATTTGGAGATGTCAGAACTTCAGTATAGATCAGATAAAGGACAACTCATGCACAAGCTAATACAGACATATTATGTGAGTCAGTCATGGTATCTTTCCAACTTATATGGCTAGAACATGTTTTTATTCAAGCATAAATTGTAGAATTTAAGATTAAAATCCAACTATCTAAAATAATCATTTCCCCTCCCCCATTTTGTGGTGCTATGAACCAAATCCAGGCTATTGTATACACTAGGGAAGCAATTTACTATTGAGCTGAATGTCCAGCCCTTGGTTTGTTCTTTTTTCTTTCGTTCGTTCTTTCTTTCTTTCTTTCTTTCTTTCTTTCTTTCTTTCTTTCTTTCTTTCTTTCTTTCTTTCTTTTTTGGTTTTTTGAGACAGGGTTTCTCTGTATAGCCCTGGCTGTCCTGGAACTCATTCTGTAGACCAGACCGGCCTCGAACTCAGAAATCCACCTGTCTCTGCCTCCCCAGTGCAGGGATTAAGGCATGTGCTACCACTGCCCTTGGTTCTTTTATTTTTTTGTCATTCTAAAAAGTAAGCAGACACTTTATTAGTAGTTAATGAAATTAAAAATTTGAACAAACCTTCCTCTTTTTTTTCTGAGATTATAATTTTCTTTCTTTCTTTCTTTCTTTCTTTCTTTTTTTTTTTTTTTGATACTTTATTTACATTTTCAATGTTTCCCCGTTTCTAGGTCTCCTCTTTGAAAGCCACCTATCCCCTCCCCCTGCCCCACCTCTACTAGGGAATTCCATCTCCCAGTCAACCGCTCACCCACTCCCATATCCCACCTTGACATTCCCCCTTACTGGGGCCTCTCCTCCCCCGATGGCCAACAAGGCCCTCCTCTGCCACATGTGTGGTCCGAACCATGTGTCCCTCCATGTGTATTCTTTGGTTGGTGGTCCAGCCTCCAGGAGGACCGGGGGGTGGGGGGTCAGGCCAGTTGACACTGTGGCTCCCTCCATGGGGCTGCAGACTCCCTCAGCTCCTTCAGTCCCTTCTCCAACTCCTCCATCTGGGACCTCACTCTCAGTCCAGCGGTTACTGTAAAGTGAAACTTGGGTATTCTGAACTTTTGGGCTAATATCCATTTATCAGTGAGTACATACCATGTTCATTCTTTTGTGACTGAGTTACCTCGCTCAGGATGATATTTTCAAGTTCTATCCATTTGTCTGCAAATTTCATTAAATCATTGTTTTTAATAGCTGAGTAGTACTCCATTGTGTAAATGTACCATATTTTCTGTATCCATTCCTCTGCTGAGGGACATCTGGGTTTTTTCCAG
>CM052705.1:51807946-51833222 GCA_028551405.1 Uromys caudimaculatus
TGTTTAGCTCTGTTCCCCATTTTTTGATGGGGTTATTTGGTTTTTTGGAGTCTAACTTCTTGAGTTCTTTGTATATGTTGGATATTAGCCCTCGATCAGACGTAGGATTGGTTAAGATGTTTTCCCAATCTGTTGGTTGCCATTTTGTCCTATTGACAGTGTCCTTTGCCTTACAGAAGCTTTGCAATTTCATGAGGTCCCATTTGTCGATTCTTGATCTTAGAGCATAAGCCATTGGTGCTTTGTTCAGGAACTTTCCCCCTGTACCCAGGTGTTCAAGGCTTTTCCCCACTTTGTCTTCTATTAGATTCAGTGTATCTCGTTTTATGTGGAGGTCCTTGATCCACTTGGACTTGAGCTTTGTACAGGGAGATAGGAATGGATCAATTCGCATTCTTCTGCATGTAGACTGCCAGTTGAACCAATACCATTTGTTGAAAATGCTGTCTTTTTTCCACTGGATGGTTCTTTAAGGCAGTTTCATTACTAACAAATACTGACTTGGACTCATAATCTTTCTGCATCAACCTCTACACTGTTAGAATTCAAACCTTTACTACCATGCCCAATTTAAAGTAGTTATTGAAGAGAGTATTCAGGGCTCCTCATATAGGTTGTAACTGAATTTCAATTTTATGCTTTAGAAAGCAACTCTTTCAGGATTTTTTTAACCCAAGAGAGCTATTAAAAGGATGAAAAAAATTCAAGCAGAAGTCACTTTTTAAAGGCATACTGGGAATGCATTTATCAATTTACTTCTTAAGTTTTCCTATTTTTGGTCTGTATTTCTGTGAAATAAGTAGATAAAAGACAGTAAAAAGAGAAATTGGTTTACTCTTTATCTTGTATAAAAACTTTTGCATATTTAAAAATGAAGAGGCAATGACCTAGTTTCATCCTGTTACTTCATCCTGTGATAGAGAAAATATAACTGTGAACTCTGTTCTTTTTTTATAATGATGAATGTTACTTGTACAACTTTTCCAATTTGGTTTTATTAAAGAATTAATTTCTAAATGGTATAGTAGCCTTCTGAAAAACATTGATAATAGAAAAGTAACACATTATTTAAGTAGTATTTTCTAATTTGTGATATAAACATTTGATAATAAAATTCTTCTGAAGCAAATGTTTTTAATTATATAGGATGGTTTGAATGGTAAAATTCCCTTCATGATAAAGGTACATATTACACTTAACTTTACATTACACATAAAATCATAACTTTAGAACTTTTATGAATTAATCTTTATCCTCCCTCTATTCTTAGTAAAATGAAACATTACAAAAATTAACATTTCCAAAGAACACTTATGTTGGGAAAATCTAACATCATAATTGTTAATGAAAATACCACAATGAGTACCCTATTAGGTATTTCTATGAGTACAGATGGACTTTGCCCTACTTGAAAACTTCTTCTAGAAGCTACTATTGTTTGATGATGGAAAACAAAGGGCTTTATAGTAAAATTTAAAAATATATTCATGCTAAAAATTAAAATAGAAAAATTGTGTGTATTTTTATTGCAGTGCTATTGAACATTATTTAGGTTACAGCTAAGCAATATATGTTATACAGCTCTTCAAAATTTCAACAATATGTTTGCCGAACAAGACCTGGGAATTATAACACCAATTGACTTGCTAATGTGGATGGGAGAATTCTCAGGGAATCTTATCCACAAAGAGCTACAAATGATTAAGGACTGATGAGAGAAGGAGAGTTAGTTTCCCAAGGGCTGAGTCTTTTAACTCGTTATCCAGTAACAGGTGATTAGACTTAAAACATGTATATATAAGTTAACACTGAACAGATTGAGCAGGTGTATTTATATATTTATTCATTCTTTTGTGTGTGTGTGTGTGTGTGTGTGTGTGTGTGTGTGTGTGTGTGAATATAATAATGATTAAGGAATAAGAGGTCATGAATTTGAGGATTTAGGGAATATGACAGTTGGAGGGAAAAGAGGGAGGGGAAATGATGTAACCATTTCTATATTTCAATGAAGTTTTCCTTTTTTCTCATCTCTCATCTTTTCAAATCCCCTCAATATATTACTGTATCCAATATGCATAATGCAAATGTAGGAAAGTGTGCATGTACAGTAACACACATATGTGCAGGAAAACTCCCTCAACTTCAACAGAATTGCCTCTAGTAGAATTGTCAGGAAAATATGGTGAATAGCAAGTAAGTAAGGGACATTGGGACTCCAGGAAAAGGAAAAGCTT
Organism: Uromys caudimaculatus; assembly: GCA_028551405.1. Taxonomy (NCBI): domain Eukaryota; kingdom Metazoa; phylum Chordata; class Mammalia; order Rodentia; family Muridae; genus Uromys; species Uromys caudimaculatus. The sequence continues at coordinate 51,810,181 of CM052705.1, forward strand.
GATACAAACATTTGTGTTCACTGTCAACTTGGCAGAATCTAAGATCTCTGGGAAGATAAGCCTCTAGGAAGTTTTGTGGACAATTTCTTGAGTAGTTTAATAGTTTAGACAAGTGGCACCATTTCCTGTTTAAGAGCCCAGACTGTATAAAATGAAGAAAGAGAATTGAGCACAGGCAATGATGGCTGTCTGCTCTTCCCTGTAAACACAATATGACCAAATACCCTAAGCTCCTGCTGCTGTGGCTTTCCAACCATGATTGAGTATAACCTTGAACTCTGAACCAAAAAACTCTCTTTTGTCTTAGGATGATTTTGTCAGAGTATTTTATCATAGCCATATAAAAAGTCTCAAAGACACTAGATTAGAAGGCCTGAATATAAAAATTCACTATCAAGGAAGAGAATGTGTTGGTATCAAGCAATATATGTAGAAGTCTGAAAGCAGTTTGGAGCTTGATGCAGATATAGACACTTTCTGAATGTTGTTACTCTCTAAGAGCTGAAATAAGAACATACCCATTAGTTTAGCAGAATTTTATAAATCTATCTATCTATCTATCTATCTATCTATCTATCTTTCTTTCTATCTATCTATCTATCTATCTATCTATCTATCTATCTATCTATCTATCTATCTATCCTGAATAGGTTTCAGGATAACCTAACTAACACAATGCCAGAATCTAGAATTTCTGAAGGTAGGAGGAATCCAAATTTATTTTCACACAATATGAAATAAAATAGTTTCTCGCTGCACAATAGCCTGTAACACATCTCCTACCCATATGGCTTTGGGCCTGACAAACATTTATTTGTGAGTTTTACATTGGAAAATGCATTTGAAGCTCTTAAGTTGTAGCAAATGTCAAGCATGATAAATGTCAAAGTAGATGTATACTATAGATTGCTGGGAATAAAGTGATGATAAAAATCATCCTGGTTGATGTCAAACATGTGGGGACACCCTGCAAACAAGGACATTGTCCTGTCTTAACCTACTTTGTGTCTTGTCTGGATGATTACATCTTACATTGATGCAAACAAATCATTAGTTATGGTACTTAGAATCACAAGATTAAAAGTATTTGTGAGAAAAAATTGGAGGTTTTTATGTTAGGTAAAATTCTGCTGGAAATCAACTGATTTTGGTCTTTCTGTATTACAAGCATCATATCCAGTTATGGCATTGATTATCAATCAGTAATTTTAGGACTATCTTTTAAACAACTATTGAAAGACCTTCCCTCCATTTTTTGTCACTTCCTTGATTTTTTTCTGAAGGACTAAGAACTGCTGGACAACCTACTTGATCAAAGTAGCATTTTCCATATTTGCAGACACTCATGATGTGATCCTTTGACAATCTCTTTAGGAAAAATCACAATCTTTTCTCTAGTGCCTCTGTATAGTGTGTGTATATATATGTGTGTTTATATACACACATGTGGGTATATATATGTGTGTTTATATACACATATAACTTTGACCAATACACATGTGTGTATATATATGTGTGTTTATATACACATATAACTTTGACCAATTTCTATGACTCGTCTCTTGATCTCTAAATAGTTTTCTTAAAGTGATACTATTATAAGTTGTATTTCATGTACAGCACCCACCAGAATGCCATACACATAGTATGCACCATACATAATAGTTGAATGAAAGTAGGCAGAAAAAGAATAAAGGGAGAAAGGAAAAAAGGTGACAGCAGGGTATATGTGTTTGCTGGTGTTGCCTGATATGAAGGCTTTTGAGTGAGAGCTGTACTAAAATAAGTCTTCCCTTTTTTAGAAAATATATTATAGAAATTGACTTCTAAATTTTATGCATTATTCTGGTGGTAAAGTACATTTACATTAACATCTAAGTGAGAATTAATTAATGGGAACATTTTGATTTTTGACTTTTAGAAACGACAAAAGGAATGCAAGATTAACTCTATTTTTATATCAATAATGCATTTGATATTATTTATATGAGCATGATAAAAACTTAAAGGCAAAGTTGCATTAGCAAAATCATAGGTAGGAGATCCTGAAAGGTCTGAAAATCTATTTGTGTATAGTTTATAATGCAGATAGATTATATACAGTTTTCTAGCTTACAATTAAAGAAAATTAAATCTTAACTCCAGCTTTCCACATTTGATGGAATATTTACTTTTCTATATCTACAGTACCACTTCCATATGCATTGCCTATAAGCCTTCGGGTCATTAAAGACATGCTGTTGTTCACTGTGTACTGTGTTGCCTTTTAGAAAGCCACTGATGCTGGACATCTTCCTTGGTATGAAAACGCTCTTTGGAGGCACCAGTTACGTGTTTGGATAGTGCCTCTCATTACCAAACTGTTTAGAATTTGAATGACCACCAGACATTACTTTTTCTATGAATCTGCTTATATTGCAAAATTTTGAAACAAACATATTCAGTTAGAGTGAAATTATGCCAAAATTTTACCAAGATATCAGTGTGGAGATATGGGGTGTTTGGAAGAGTATAAAGGGAATGAGGAAAGCTGTGGGAGCTAAAACAAAGATACAGTGGGGCTGTTCAAACTGTTAAGTGTGTGGGAATCACTCTAGTATCCCATTCAAATGCAGCTTCCCATTCAGTGTGTCTGTCAGACTCAGAGGTGATACCTGCAGACGGTTCTTGGGATAACACTCAAGCATCACGAGAAACAGAGGTGCTGATGGGAAGAGTCACAGTCTAGAAATAGCCTGTACATAATATATTGTTTTAGGCTGAGGTGTGCAATCTGATTCACAAACAGACCAGTAGCAGCATTAAATGATGCAATTTGAAACTAATCAATAAGAAAAAAAAAATAGCTTGGCCAGGGTCTATGATGCTTTTGCTTTTATCACATGTGCACTTAGGAAGTCTGATTTATCAACTCGTTGTTAAACTCATTGTTAAAACACCCGAGCTCATTGCTTTTTTGTGTGTGTGATCCTGTGTTAGAAACAGCCTTCAAATGTCTCCAGAGCTAATGGAAGAAGCAGGAAAGATAACCTAGTCCAATCATATTCATTTACTAAACAAAGTAGGCTTTTGGTCTCCTTTTACTTCTTGACATTTCTCTTTTAGTCATCTGACTTCACAGTAACTATGATGAGACCTCAGTGACCTTCAAGTACACCAGCATGTGTTGCAAGTGGAGGGTATCAGTTTTTAAAACAAAATGAGACTTTCAGAAGCTGAAAAATGCTATATAATAAGAGATTTTGAAACCATTTAGCATATAGATAGATGTTTAATGGCTGTATGATTATACCAAATGAGATCCACTCTTGGCAAAAGACAAAATAATAATGTAAAATACAATAATACATTTCATAGCTACAATTTGTTGTGAGGTTTCTCACATAATATTTGATTCAGGAAACTTGGCTTGGAGATGCTGTTTATTAGCATTATTTTATAGAAAAGAGAAACAAAGTTTGCAGAAGAGAAGTCACTCAATGTCACAGACACTGAGGGATAAGCCAAGATTTAAACCCAGTCTTGCCTCATCACTAAGCTCTATCCATTTGGAGGCAATAAAATTTAAGTCAAAATTATAGCTGATTTATATGTTATGACAAACAAAAAGAGCATGAAATTCTCTTTGGCAGGTAGCCCTTCCTCTCTGGCAGTTACCTATAGTCACTTTTGAAAGTAAGTACTGTGTTATTTTAAATAAATAAAATATTCAGATGCTCTCTGATCACTTCCAAAACTCCTTAAGTACATTTTGCTTTCTGAACAAGCAAGTTGGAGCTGCCAGTTCATGATTCTTAGGCTCCTGGGTCAGAGTACCACATGACCTTGGTAGTCTCTGTGTTTTGACTATTGAAAAACACACAAAATCAAGTTTTGGGGCTTCATATATTCAGTTACTATAATCCAAATGTCTTTATTTCCTTGAACTGTCTCAAACATTACTGGTAATTTGAATCACAGTGCAAAGGTAACTTGTGGGGGACTGTGGCTCTGGCCTGACAATGATAGGCAGTAACATCACTTCAGCCTGGCCTGGTAATCCTGACAATAAAGCAAGTGTTAGAAGCAGAAAGCCTCAGAAGTGACTCAATGTAGAACAAGAAATGGCTGCTTGCTTGCTCTAAGAACAGCTCGGTGTCCCATTAAGCTCAGCTGTCTGAGGGAGGGAAGCTAGGTAAACTGGAGCCATCTTTCCCTGGATTAATGTATTAAAGATTTTTGAAGAAGTCTCTATCAACAGTACACAGTTACAGAAATCTGTATTTGAATGGAGGAAGAACAGGGTGTATAATATTGCAGCATTTTTTCTGACAATGTTAGAGCATTAAATTTACCAGGATGCTTCATCGCAATTGTCTCTGTTTCTGTTACTGCTCTGGTCACAAAGTTCTAAGGCTGTGCCAATTCTATTTCTTCATAAACCTTGTTACATTTATAGCTCAGCTTTGCAGAACATGAGATTGTTCAAGACATGTCTGTTCTACATGAAGCTGGACTGCGTGAACAAATGAGTGTATCTCAGAAGACCATCATTTTCCTTTCCTTAGCAGGTATAAGGAAAATGTATGTACATGATTGGCAGGTGCTTCTCGATGCAGCAATAAATGCTCTAAAGACCTCTTTGTCTGCCATACAAGGTGAGCCTGGGAAATGCAGTCTCCTGGAGGACTTTGTAATGTGAGTTAATATGAGATGGTAACTTTTCATAAAGAATTTTCCTGATACCCTTTCTTTGGCATCAAATTAAAATAATATTTAAGTAAGAATTAAATACTAGAATAAAATACATAATGATAGATCCATGGATGTACTTTGTAAAATATTTTTAAAAGTGCAATTATCCATGAATGGATTGGCAAACTTTGAAAGTTGGTGAACTCACCCATAGTGGAACTATTCTGATGGAAACAGGAAAACTCATCCTGAAATCTTATGTCAATGGCATCTATGCTATATAGACTGATGACGTAAAAGCAGTTATTTCTAAGATTAGCATTATTATTTGTTAACTGTTGTACTCGACATTATAGCAATTTTTAATATGATTTTTTTTATGGGCATGACTACTTTATTCTGAGTAAAAAGAAAAAGAAATGAGGTTTAGATAGGTTGAATAACTCAAAATTACTGAGAATAAATTAGGAGCATTGGATCCAGGATATATATATATAATATATATATATATAATATATATATATATATATATATTATATATATATATATATATGACAGGAGACTTTAATTGTCCTATGGTATTTATAGTTTACATAAAAGTCAATTTACATGCCCTAAGTAATTGAATAAACTTTTTGAATAGCCTCTCTCTTGATAAACAAATACAACTGAATCTAAGGTAAGTGTGTTTTACTCATCTATTGCAAGAATTTAAATATTGGGATTTTTAGCAAAGGCCATATTAACATTCTTATTTTAAAAGACACAAAATGTTTGGTAAGACTATAAGGTGAAAGAAACAAAATTAGACAGTGCTTACAAATTCTATCATGGTACAAATATTCAATGTTTCGGGTTTGAATAAATTTGGTATTGTGGGTCAGTTCTTTAAGAATATGCTTGAATTAATCTTAAGGTGTCTTATATTAATCATGTTACAGAGCTACAGTCTCACTTGAATCCCTGCTCCATAGCCATCAGCTTTCCTTTCTGTTGGTTTCTGAATATGACATTGCCTATAAAGTCCTCAGCATCATGTGCTCTCCAACAAGTGACTGAGCTCTGTTTTACCTTAAATTACTCTCTTGCCTCTGTTTATCTTTTCATTTATTGTATTGTGTAGTAGCCAGTTTGGCACAGAGGGGCTCTGTTAACCTCTGGAAAATATACTAAGCCTTGAGTAAAAATAATTGTCAAGTTTATTTCCTGAGGATCGTAATTGATTTTATGACAGTTTGTTCAATGGAGATGAAGCATACAAATGATCTAGTAACATCTTGAAATATGTAAATATTGTGTCACATATACATAAACTTTGGTTCTGAACATCAATATTTATGATGATAAAAGAGCTAAGTAGAATTGGAAGTTTTCCTAGAACATCAAAATCAATTATATGGATTAATAAAATTTACAGTGTCATTTGCTGTAAAGCAGTTACATCACTTATTTATATTAACAAAATGAAAAAGATAAATTTGTAATTATTATGTAAAAGTGCTATGTGGAGTACTGAAAGTTTTTACCTGTAGTCATTAGACAGTTAATTATCAACTGAGATTGTCAAACCTGCAGATTTCGGCTTGAGTTGTGGTAGAGCCTAAGACAAGATTCCAGCAAACATCCAGGGAATGACAGCAACACTGTTCTGCAGACAGCAATTTTAAAAGAAAGATTTGAAAAAACAAAAAACAAAAAAACAAAACAACCCCCCTCCAAAAAACCCTAATCTTTCAAACTTGTCCAAGCTTTGACATTGTAAAAGGCAGAAGTATGAAGCTGACTTACAAAAGCAAAAAACAAAGTCATGTAACATTTAAACTACATTTGCAATTTTGTGTTGGGCCACATCCCGTGCTGTATGAGGCTTGTGAAAGGGGTCTATTTGTAAGATAATTAGACATTTCTCAGACAGGATCCTTGAATGACTAAGTAAAGAATAGGTGAGTGAAATACAAATTACACTGATACTAATGATACTAAGAATGTTACTTTATTCATCAAAAACTTGATCTTTGTAAGTAATCCAGCAGCTGATTACAGATATATTAGCATATATGATTTTAGATTATAAGATCATAAATGACCTTTAAGGAGGTAAACTATTAAAATAAGTATTCTTTATTATAAAGGGCAATAAGGGTCCCATATATACAGAAATATTATTTTTTGAAGGATGCTGTAGTTTTTATTATCAGATCACAAGTTGTCAGCCACAGATACTCCTCAGTGGTTAAGGGCACTTGCTGTCCTTGTTTGGGAACTAGATTTGGTTCCCAGTGCTCACCCATCTCACAACTACCTGTAAATTCAGTTCCAGAGGTTCTGATCCTATCTTCTGGTCTCTTTGGTACCAGGTATGCAGGTGGTGCACATACATACATGCAAACAAAATATTCATGCTTATAAAATTTAATAAAATTTTAAAGTCACTAAATTTCATTACTTAGTAATTTTTGTACCCATTGATACTGTTTATTACTCTTACACATATTTTTACTTTATGAAGATAAAAAATGTACATCTCCAATGAATTTGCTTTATCTGATAAACAAAAACGTCATGTATTATACAGAGGTAAACTATAGCTACTAGGATACTAGGAGAATATCTTTAAGTTTAACTGTGTATTAGGGCTTCTGATGAAATTATACTGGTTATAAAAATTAATCAAACCAACCAGTCATGGGTGCCATTGGTTCAGATTTCAACCCCACAGGCTTCCTGGTAAACATGTTAAGGGTATATCTTTCTTCAGTGTTTAATTTTGTTAAAAATTATGAATATACAGAGATTTGTGTAATCAAAAAGTTTTTAAATAAATTTAGTTTTGAAGCAGTAGATGTTTATGGGAAAAACAGTTGGATACTAGACAAAGTGACACTATTAGAGTTAGAAACAGAAGTATGACGACAAGTTAGCTTTCACATATAATTAATTTACATGATTTTAGTTATTTTACTGACAAAAAAGAAATGACATTTTAATCTGTATTTAACAAAGTAATAAATTTGAACTCATATTCTGTAGTTTACTCTTGTGAAAGACATTTTTCCTCAAGTGAGTTGAAAATGTACCTGGGTTTGGAGTTTCATAGCTGCTAAGATGCAGAAGCAAACTGAGATGCCACTCTACAGATGAGTAGCTAAAAATGAAGTGATCTGTGAAGTCATGAAAAGACACAGAAGTGAGGGTGCCTCAAAAGTCTATTATTAAATAAGAGAGTCCAGTCCCCAAAAGATGCAGATATGACTAAAACTATGGGACAAACAAGACAAATCTATGGAAACAGCAAAACTAGAGCACCTTGAAGTTTTCAGGATAATATCAAGGAGGAAGGAACATATAGGTAGATCCTTGGAGATTTTCCACCCTCTTCTTCCCTCTGTCCTTCTTTGTCTTCCTTCCTTCCATTCTTCTATTCTCCCTCCTTCCTAATCTTCCTCAGTCCTTCCTTCTTCCTTCCTCCTTTTATCTCTCTCTTCCTTTCTGCTCTCTCTCTCTCTCTCTCTCTCTCTCTCTCTCTCTCTCTCTGTGTGTGTGTGTGTATGCATGTGGGGTGATTGTGTGATGTGCACCAGGCCTGTGAGGAGGTCTTCTTCAACCATTTCTGTATCTTTTTTGGGGGGAAGGGCTGTCTCTTATTGGACCTGGAACCATCTGTTTAAAGAAGGATGGTGGCCTCTTTAGAGTAGGTGGAAAGCTAGGATAATGACCTTGGGATCTGCTAGCTCTGCTTCCCATAAGTAGGGCTATGGGGCAATATGACCAAGATCTCAGGAAATTTGAACTCAGATCCTCATATTTGTATGTCATTTCCCCAGCTCCGGTTCAGGATGTTTTCTAGGCAATAAAGCTTCTATATGCTGATAGAATAAATAATAAATTTGTTTTGACAAGTATATGACAGCAGTCATGACATTACAATATCATACAACACAAAGGATAAGGTTTTACATAAACTAGGAACGTTAGTTACTTACATCTTGATATTGGCTAATCAATCCTAACGAAGATATTATACTTCTGAAAGATGTTAATACTGTATTTGTGGTACAGCTTTTTTTCTAGCTAAAACTGCTCTAATAATAAGGTTTATTTACTTAAAAAGGTCAGAAAACAAAATATTCTTAAATCATTATATCATTTCAAAGGATAAATAGGCAATTTAATAAAATTTGCTAATAAAAATGCTAATTTGGCAGTATAAATGAAAAATAAAAGAAATATAAGATTGTAACAATCATAGAGTACCTAATTAGACAATTTATATCATAAAATTTATCTTTTATTGTATGTGGGGTTTATTAGCGTATCTATTTTCTGTTTGAAAAAAAAGAGATTTATAAAACTGTCCTTTAATAAGAATATATTCTCTCCATCCATTAAAAAAGAGAACACTTTACTTAAAATTGAAAACTATATTGATTTGTTATATAGGGATATATATGGAAACTATGACTACAACATCAATTTGGAGACACATTGAGAGCTTTAAAAATGTAAATTCAGATACCCAGGAGATGCATATCTGCTGTTTCAGCTTAAATTTTATGGCATCATGAAAAATGACAAAAAGTAATTTAAAAATTTTTAGTGTAGGAGTGACTGAGAGAAATATTTGGAAAAAGTTAGAAAAATATAAAAATGTGCAGTATCTTGACAAACTATAGTCTGTATAGCTTACAAAGGGAATTGTAATTACAATTATAATTACAATTACAATTAAAATGCTGATGGTTCTGGATGCTAGAAGTCTAAGATCAGAATACCAGCATAGGTGGATTCTTGTAGGGTTTGTCTGTCTTGTAAGCTGTAATCTTCCTGTTCCTAATATTACTGAGAAGGTTGAGGGAAGAAGACAGAGGAGAGAAGTTTATTTGGGCTTATGGTTGCAGAGGTATAAGTATCCATCATATCAGGAAAACGGGAACCTGAGAGCTCACATCTCAACCAATCAGAACAGGCAAACTGGAAGTGGGGTAAGGTCCCACACAGCACCACCAACTGTGGACCAAGTGTTCAAATGCTAGAGTCATGGGACATTTTCTACTCAGTTCACCACAGGATCCTTTTCCGAAAGGTATTAGTCCTAAGTAAATCCCCACATTTAGAACATAATCACATCCAGTAACTCTATCTCCTCATATCCTCACAGGACAGTGGCTCTTCTGTAAGATGTTGTAGGTAATGCAAACTTTTTCTTTGTACACTCATGTAAATCACTAATCCATATTTTCATTGTCAGTGTTTGAAGGCTCAGTTTCTAATTGCAAATAATTCATTTATACCTGTCTTGTTTACATATGAAAACTAAACATAAAAAATTTACTACATTTGCATTACATCTCTCATTGCCTCTTCTATCTTTAATATTTACATGACTTTAGTTCTTAATTTAAATGTAAATGTTTGTCTCTTTAATTTTAAATAGGATATGAAATAAGTCCCTCAATTGACAGTTTGCATTTTGACCATTTTTCTTAGTTTCTTAGTATCAAATTTTTATGTAAAAGGGGAAAAGGATAAAAACACCAAAAGCTTCTTCACTGGAGTCACTCTGGTTTCTTGTCTCCATTTCTGAATACTAAACTGAGTGATTAAAAGAATGTAGCTATGCATACATATATACATACACACATGCATATATATTTACATATATTCAAACCTGGGGTATTTAGAGTAACAAAAAATACTTATCTTTATATGCCTGTGCCTCTCCTTTTAACCTGTTATAATATTACACATCATTTTATTTCTGGAAATCTTCATGGAATACACAGAAAGTAAGATTTACAAGTCGAATGACAACTGGGGAACCAACTCAGTCATAAAGTGAGTGTTATCATGTATAGGACCCTGGATTCTATCTAAGACTCCATAAAAAGTTACATAATATTTTATTATTATAGAAATGAATGAATTTGACATTGCAAATAAACATGCAAATGTTTCTCATATTTATTTGGAGGAAACAGTGGTATCATGCCAATCATGTAAACTCTAGTTTAGAAGATGACAACAGTATTTGAGCTTGGCCTGCAAGCTGATAGAATATTAAATTTTCTGAAATATATTTGCTTCTCTCACAGTAAGTAATAACATATTAGAGAATGAATAAAAACAACATTCAGTCCATTAAGAATCTATGGAATCTACACTGTCTACCAAACAGCACTTAATGTTTTTGACAATCGAGATGTCATCTTTATTGTAATACATATAATATAATTTTCTGCACTAAGTGCAGTATTCTGGCTGAGATAGCTATCTAGAGTCATTATTGAATGTTGATAAAAAGAGATTGCTTTGTAATAATAAGGCACATTGCCAATTCATTGGTTTCTTTTTTTCTCAAGTCATAATGAATGTACTCAGAGTCATTTATGCCTGAGGCCAATTTTTCTCCGGATTTCAATTCTGGCATACAATGTGACTAAATGGTTTTCTTTTTCACTGACTTTACCTTATTTAGTGACCGAGGACTTCCTTATTTTGTGATTCAATGTCAAGTCATAGATTTCCCATTGGATTAGATAACAAATCAGATAGAGGTAGACCTTATCCAGGGAAGTGGAGAATCAAACCTGCCTTTACATTTAGGAGATTAACTACCTGCATTATCTTTTCAGTCTGTTTACTCTCTCCTGGATCTTAGCCAGCTGAGGCTTTTCTTTTTTTTTTTTTTTTTTGTCACAGTGCCCGGGGATTACTGACAAAAGAGCCAGCTCTTTGAAGATTCTTGCAAGAAATTTTACATACAAACATAGACAATAAATTTTGAATGAGACTCAATATGAAATCTTGGTGATCTTGGAGTTGCTCCAAGGGAGTCATGGAAATGAAATGAGATTATCCTTCTCTTGACTGTCAACATTTTTAGCATGGTCGTCTCATATCCCAGCTACCATCTGTTCTTCACCCTACTTACCAATTGTCTCATTTTTCATTTTGTCATTACATCTTCAGTCATACCTAGGTTCTTAGGACAAAAGACTAAAATATGTATTTATAAATGCCAGCTTAGTCTTTTATGTTAACTATTCACTATACCAGTATGCACTGAACACCTTTGTGTACTAGACTCTGCCATGGTATTTCAGAAGATAAAACAGGGTATAAAGCATATGTTTATCTAAATATGGCTTATTTCAGGCTTAAATATGATTGCCACATAGAAGGAAACTTAGATTAGAAGAGATCAATATCTTAATTGTGAGCTCTTGATATCAAAACCAATTCCTGCGTACTATAAAATTACATACATAATTTGCATCAAATAGTTTTCTTCTCTTTGATAGTTAATACTTTTTGTACTGTGGAATTATTTTAGTATATTCATCATATTTATCATGCAATTAGTAAATTATGTATACAACACCACAAAGTACTGTATATATGTTATTTAAACTCACTAAGTTATTTGTTTGTTAATTCTTCTCTTATATAATACATCCCAACCACAGTTTCCTCTCCTTTCACTCCCCCCCAGTTCTCCTCTTCACCTCTCTTTCCTTCCAGATTCACTCTTCCTCAATTTCCCTTTAGAAAAAAGCAGGCCTTCCAGGCCTACCAACTGAACATGGCACAGCAAGTTATAATAAGACTAGAACAAACGAAAGACATATCAAGGCTGAATGAAGCAACCTTCATCCAGTAGGAGGAAAAGGCTCCAAAGAGTTGCAAAAGAGTAGGTCTCCAGTTCACTCATTTCTAACATTCCTCCCCTGTGGCAACTGAGTGAAGAAACTCTTCGATGTGGCTGCACCAATGTTACTGACTCTGGAAAGTTTTACCACTTCAATTTCTTTTCCTTTTATAATGTTGGAGTATTCTCTTCATTGCTGTATTTTAGAATTTGGGGTAATTTTTCATCATTATCTATCCGAAAATTTCCTAATCATTAGAAAGTAAGTTTCTAAGGACATGGGTGTATCCAAGAAGCAGGTTCGTTTTCTCAGCATTTTTACGGAGTGTAAAAACCACCATGCACTCAGTGTTTGTCAAATGAGTAAACAAATGAGCGAATGAATCTGAACAAGAGTTCATGCTTGCTGGGGTCTGTTACCAGCACTTCATGACTATCCATAAGTTATATTTAAATAAATTCTTTGCAATAGAATGGAGCTGGTTGGCAGGGCCTGGGAGAAAATGTAGCCATGAGCAAAAGTGATAAGAAAGAAGAGACACATCCTTTCAGATATTTTTGACCTACATAAATGCTTATAAAGACTAACACACTAAAATGAGAGGTGTGAAAAGGGTACTCCAGCATCACAGTGTTCTGTTTAGTACAATTTCCTTTACTTTTACAGGCAGTATCAGTGTCATAATCTATTGGGGATACTTTTTTTTCTTGGTTTCTAGACACATGGATGTGGGCAATTCATTTCCAAAATCATGTGATTCTGTTCTTGATTTAGCCTGCATTTCAGACAGTAGAACTTCCTAAGACTGGGAATGTTCCTTGAACTCTGAAAGGTTGAGAAGCATTGCAAGGTGACACTAAACTCTTTTTTCCGGTGTCGGAGGTCAGCAAAACAGGGATATAAGTTTGAGAAGAATTGGCTGACTCCCCAAGATTTTCTTATGCATTGCAATTGATTGTAGATATAGTACTGTAGCCAACATCATCATAATTTGGTAGATCCAGCATGTAACACCCAATGCTTTCTTTTAGCATATTCTGTATAAGAGCAGAACACTATCCCTAACCAAGAACAAAGGCCAAGTGTGACCCAGTGCATCTGTTCTAAGTCAATGAAGATCCTGTTGGTTCTTCTCTATAGCTCTCAGGAGTTGGTTTTGATTTATATTGCCATTTTGATTTTCATTTCTTTCTTTGTTTCTTTTCCCTTCCTTCCTTCTTTCCTTCCTTCCTTCTTTCCTTCCTTCTTTCCTTCCTTCCTTCCTTCCTTCCTTCCTTCCTTCCTTCCTTCCTTCCTTCCTTCCTTCCTCCCTTCCTTCCTTCCTTCCTTCTTTCCTTCCTTCCTTCCTTCCTTTTTTGTTTTAGTTGTTCATTCATTTATTAATTCATCCATTAATTTGTTCCTTTCCTTAAAAAACTACAGCAATATAACAGTATTCTACTTGTTGTTTATTCTAACAAATTCAAAAATAATTTTTTGTTATTAGAAATAATATAAAAGTATTGAAAGGATTTTGCATTCTAAATCTATGTGTATTTGAACCAATAAACAATCTAGTAGGATATAAGGAATAAATAACATGTGTCCTTATCTTATAAGAACCAGACCACCTCTAGTGGAGGGATGGGACCACCTACCTATCTAAAAACAATAAACCAGATTTGTCCCTTTCTAAAGGAAATGCAGGGACAAAAATGGAGAAGACACTGAAGGAAAGGCCATCCAGAGACTGCCCCAGTGTGTGCTGCATTTCATCCACAGACACCAAACCCCTACACTATTGCTGAAGCCAGATATGTTTGCAGACAGGAGCCTGATATGGTTATCCTTTGAGAAGCTCTGCCAGTACTTGACCAAGACAGACCCATATATTAACTGCCAATCATTGGACTGAGCCCGGGGAACCCCAATGGAAGAGTTAGGGGAAGGGCTAAAGGAGCTGCAGGGGATTGCCACCCCATAGGAAGAACAGTATCAGTCAACCAGACCCCTTAGAGCTCCCAGAGACTAAACTACCAACCAGAGTATACATGGATGGGTCTATGGATCCTGCTACATATGTAGCAGAGGACAGCCTCATCTGTTATTAGTGCGAAGGGGGGCCCTTGATTCTGTGAAGATTTGATGCCCTAGAGAAGGGGGATGCTAGAGGAGTGAGGTGGGAGTAGGTGGATGGATGGGGGAGCATCCTCTTAGAGGCAAAGAGTAGGGGTTGGGGGAGGGTTCTTGGAGGGGAGACCAGGAAGGGGGATAACATTTTAAATGTAAACAAATAAAATGATTAATTAAAAAAAAAAAGAACCACACCAATGAGAAAGTGAAGGGAAAGCAGTCATATTTAGAATGAAATAGTGAGAACAGAAAATAAAATCAGATACAGAGTCACAGGTTACTTTTAGTGGGCTAAATTTAAACTTACAATTAAGATTGAATGATATGATTTTGAAAGTTTCATGAAAAAATACGTATTTTATCTCATTTAAAATATCAGTTTACTGAATGTCTTTCCTTGTCTATCTTCTCCGTTTACACATCTACACACATATGTACACACACACACATACACACACACACATACACACACACACACACACATACACAAACTTGACTTCAAATGTATAAAGACTAATTAATTGTTGGCTACAGATTCACCTTTGAGCTCATATAAATTTTAAATACAGTGATAAAAATTTCTGATTTGTACATATAAATACAAAAAGGATTCACGGTAATTTTAAAAATACTGGATACAATTCTACAAAAACATAAAACAGGACAGAGAATATGTTGGTTTTTTTCCACTTTTGACACATCTCTGTCATATTTATTTTATACTTTACAGAACTGCCTGTGATGCCTTATTCATTTGAAAGCAATCATATCAATTTCTAAAGATGATAGAAAAATAATATATTTTTCTCTTAAATGTTGATTAAAATTTTGAAATTTCTGATTGATACTTGGTAAAAGTTTATTTCAGCTTTATAACTTGTTAAGTAATATTGCTTCAAATATTAGTAATATTGTCAAAAGAGAGATAAACTATCAGGTCTATTATGGATAAACTGTGATTCTATGTTTAATTTTTTTTCTCATGCTAGATCTTAGGTTTAAGAATCACATATTGCCTTCTTCCCATACATCAAAGACCAGGACTCATAAAACAATTCATATCGTTGGGTTACTTCTAGCTTTATATCACTGGATCTGAACTTGAAAGACTTCCCACATGTTAGATTGCAATTGATAGCTAAATTATATATGAAATCAATTACTAATCACATCATATATGCCTTCCACTATGCACAAAACAAATGAATCTCTAACTAAATTACAAATTTTCAAGAATTCAAAGTGTCTAAATCCAGTTTAAAGTTTGTTTGAGATGCAGGGACATCTGACTAGAAAAGGATAGCATCAAAAGTTAATGACAAAGCATCTTCCTGTAGAAAACTTTCTAAGTCTTATTTGTATGAAAGTAATCACAGAGAGTTTTTAAAGAGAACTACAAATATAGATATATACAGTTTGAGATGTAAATATAGAATTAGTGATATAGAAATACACAGATATATTAAAATTTGTGTTATAAAATACTATAAAGTAATAGTCATTCATAATAAATTAACATTTAAAATCATGACAAAGAAGATGCTATACTACTACTATTGTAAAATAGCATGATTTTTCATGATTATGACCATTAGAAAATATATTTTTCTTTAATCTTACTATTTATTATTTATACTAGCTAAATTGGCCACACAAAACGTAAATAACTGCATAATATACAGACAATTATTCACAATTTACACAGAAAGAAATAAGCATGAATTGCGATTTAATATATGTACTATATGCTGATGACTTTTATCAAACCAAGGTAATAGCTTAAAGCTCTCAATTTTGGATTTTTGCTGCTTAATGATTGGATTGACAGTGATCTTTATCCAAGTCCCCTATATATTTTTCAAATGGTAAGAGGAATACAAGAGCATTTTGCTCTGTTTCATTCTTCCATTTTGCTGATTTTTCAGAATAAATTAGTAGGATTGAAGTCAGACCTTAGAACTCTGAAGTGATTTTTCTCTAGAGAAGTAAATGCTTACAGCTGTGTCATGTTGTTGGCAAACCTCCTCCTCACCTTGATTTTGTCTTCTTGAAACAAAATCTCACACTGCATGCAATTCAAGCTGTTGTTAAAAACATGCTGTTTCTTCAGTCTCAGCCTCCTGAGTGCTAGGATTAGGGTATGGGGCCATCATACATTGCATTTTGACAAATTTATGGAGTAAAAATATAATGTTATTGTAAGATTTTAAAAATTTGATCAACAATGAGAAAAATTTATATTTATTTAGTAACTCATAGTTCTGTAAAGTGTCTAATCACATAATTTGCTTGCTTTTATAGAGACATCAAAATTCTTGAGAAAATTATATTTTCAAATATCCAAAAAATTAAAAATACATTACTCAAAAAATTATTAGATTGTGAATCACAATAGATTTAATATAATAGTTTATGTGTATATTTAAAAAGGTATGGCACCAATTGGCTTGAGAAAGAAGCTTGGGTAATAGTGCAAAAAGAGATAATGGTAGTAACAAAATGATGTTGAACTAAGCTTCAGTGTAAAAAATACTTTTGTATAGTTGGGGAAATAGTGGAAAATGAAGCAGTGGTGATTAATTTTGGCATACGATGAAACTACTATGTTCAGTGTTTTCAGGAGTAGAGGTAGCATATGATTATTTTGAGCATAATAAGATGGAATCTGAGGAAAAGTCTGAGGTGGGCTTTAAGATATGTAAGAATTTGCCGTGAAGTGTGCATTACAAATCTATGGAGCAAAGATGGCTTATGTATTACATGCTGTTGGAACAAGTGGATACCTTTCTAGAAAATGAAAATAAATTCAATTGCTCTATCATCCTTTTCATAAACCAAATCAGAGCAACTAAGAAAAATGAGACCATACAGCATTAAAATTGAGTACTTATAATAATATATTTATATACCACGTAAACAGAATGTTGTTGTAAGTATGAACATGTCATAAAATCATATATTAAATTTTTTAGTTACATGGACTATTTAAAAATGTACATGGAAAAGGTCCAACATAGAAAAGTAACCAGAGGCTGAAAATAATAATTATTGCAATACATACACACACATACACATGCACACATACATACACATACACAAACATACACACATACACACACACACATGCTACAAATCTGCAAAGGATCCAAATTCAATGGAATACTGATAGAATGAAAAATAAATAAATTTAAATGTATATATGCACATAATGAAGTGCTATTTGTAAAAAGAATAATATAAATTAATAATAAATTATAAAACATATAATATTAATAAATATTGATTTAATATTTATAATAATTAATACTAATATTATATATTTATATAATAATATAATATAATAATAAAAATAAATACAAAATAATAAATAATAAATGAAATAAAAGAACAATAAATTAAAAATAAAGTTCTCTATTTTTCATTTACATAATCAAAAATAGAAAATCTAGGCTTTGAATGTGTTGAGATCCAGGTGCTTTTATATTTGCACAAGCTCATTAGAACTACATTTACAGTAAAGTGATGAATAAATCCATAACTATTATGGATTGATTGAATTGATGTGATGATATTCTTGCCTTACTATAAGGAACATCAGATTTAGAGATGATGGAGCTATCATGTGACCAAGGAGAAGAAAACACAAGATAATAATTAGTTGGGGTATTCCTATAAAAAGAGAGTTGAATAAAAACAAAAATTAAGTAATTATGCTCAGTTGAAGTCTTTGTTTCAAAAAAGCAGTCAGTAGTAGCTGCCATGGGATATTCACTCTAGCCCAAAAACAGAGTAGCTGCTAGGAAGTTGCTCTCTTTCCCTAGCCTGAAGCACCACAAAAATGTAATAAACTGGGCTTCAGAGATGTGAGCAAGGCTTGGATACATCATAAGGCAAAGACGGCAAGAGACAGCGTGGGCTATGGGGATAGAGGTGGGGTGGCTCATGGGGAGTCTTAGTCTAAGATTCTCCAAGAGTGTTCTGGAGTGAAGAGCCTAAGAAGGAACCATTCCCAACACATCCTACATTATATAGCTTGTTAAATTATTTTTTAACTCTTGGCTTCATTTTTTGTCATAAATTCATCCATTTGGTATAGGTTTTCATACTTAGTGGAACATTAATTTTCAAAGAAATTCATTGTAATTTTTTATGTTCATTGAATCTCTCTCTCTCTCTCTCTCTCTCTCTATATATATATATATATATATATATATACGTATATATACATATATATACGTATATATATATATAGCTATATATATATGCTATAATAATAAGCTATATATATATGCTTTCTAGCTATTTCTGTTTTTAGTTTTTTACTTGTAAATTCTTTTATTTAGTTTTATAATCTTGTAAATTCATGAATTTTGTTTTAAAATACAATTTGTTAATATATGTGTATTTGTTTGTTTGAATTAATCATCAGAATATCTGTTCTTTGGAACACAAGTCCAGTAGAGAAAAATATATACCTCAGACCTAATATAACCCAGTATTTCTTTAATATTGCAAGCAAATCCACTAAAATAATTAAAAACAAAGCAATTTAAACAACTTAACTTCAAAACAAGTCCCCAAACAAAAACACAAGACACATGAAAAAAATGAATTGCGACTCTTTCAAAAATTACTAATCTCACAGTAACGTCTTCAAATGGAGGTGAATTAGAAAAATGTCCCATAAAATAATTAATAAGAATGGTTGTTAAGTGTATCCTATGAAATAGAAATAGACACAAACTCCTAAATGAAGCACTGCAGAACATACACAAATAGAATAAAATAAAGTAGTGAGTTCAGGATATGGGAGTGGAAATCAATACAGTGAAATTGGTACAGAAAACTGATAAAAGCTGAAGTTCTAGAAATAAAAATTTATTAAGTCAAATATACTCTTTTACAAAAGAATATTCTGAGGGGACAGGGATACAGTATGAGGGCTTGTAAACAATGCAGAAGAATTTAGGTGTTAGACAATGACAAATCTGCATGAATAAGAAGGTCTGAAAATTTAAATATACATGAACTGTAGGCATTGAAGAATTATTCTAAAGTCTCACCAGCCCAAACACATTTCCAGTGAAATTATAGTTGAAAGGGATAGAGTAACTTAAAAGTTGGTACTTTATAAGGTTTCTAATGGGTTTTATGCAGGTTGCAATTTAATTTGGTTAACTAAAAATATGAACACTTTTGTGTTAGATTTGTTTCTTTTCATATAACTTGAAATGTTCAGTATGAAGTTAGGTTTTATAATTTCAGTCATATTGAGTGTCTTTCTTGTTGTGAGTTGCTTCATAATAATAACAATAGCACATAGTACTGGACTGAGGTAAAATGAATTTAAAAATCATCCAGAAATGCTTCGTTTTTACCTCTCTAAGATATTTTTAGCTTACACACAATCATACATCAGCAAAGAGAAACAGGATTACTCCCAAATGAGCAAACTATTTAGGAAACATGTTTACAATGATTAAGAGAAATTTTACTGACCCTGTTTACATCAGACAAGACATATTTTGCATTTAGTTTTTAACTGTCATCTCATTTTGGGGATCAAATTTTCAAAGGTCTAAGAAAATTATACTGTAGAGGCTTTTTCTGTCTTTGCTGATATTCTTAGTTATTTGGGGATTCTGAACAGGGAAGGGAAATCTGGGAGTATCAATTGTAGCAATTGATGAGGTTGTCAGAGGTCTATCTGTGTCAGTCTCTTCAAAAGAACTTGCTCTTGTATTCACCAATGTGATGTTCTTCAAACATTAATTTTTGCATTTTAATTTAGTGTGTGTTGGGGCGATGAGGGGGGAATGTGAAGCACAGGTTCTAAGACACTCCTATGGAGGTCCTAAGACGACCTCTTAACGTTACTTCTCACTTCCCATGTGGGCTCCAGGGACTGAAGGCATTTTGTCATGCTTGACCAGAAGTAGGTTTACTGGTTGAGCCCCATCCCAATCCCCAGGGATTTGTTTGGGTCCCAAACATCTGAAGAGGGGGCTGTCTTAACAGCTGTGGCCTGTCCACGGGATATATTCTTGTACCTGGGTTGCCTTGTCTGGATGTGCCTAGCCTTACAGAGACTTGATGTGCCAGGGTGGGAGGGATATCCAGGGAGGGGCCCAATCTCTCAGAGGAGAAGGGAAGGGAGGATGGGAGAATTGTGGGTAGGAGGAGATGACGGGGAGGAGAGCAGTGAGTGGGATGTAAAATACACAGAGAGATATATATTTTAATTTCCCCAGAGAAAAACTTTGGTTGTGTTTATTAATTTTTAGGCATAGCCTTAGCTATGTCTTGAATTATCTATATTTATGTTTTTATCCTCCAATACAATGCTGCTTTAATTTTCTTTCCTTCTCTCTCTCTCTCTCTCTCTCTCTCTCTCTCTCTCTCTCTCTCTCTCTCTCTCTCTCTCTCTCTTTCATTTTTTGTATTTTATCTTTTTTTTTTTTTACACTCCAGAGTTTATCTCCTTCCTGATCCACCCTCTGACTGTTCCTCATCCCATACCGCCTCCTTACACCCCTGTCTCCATGAGGATGTCACACACCCCCCACTCCACCAGACCACCCCACTCACTGTGGCCTCCAATCTCTGGAGGGTTAGGTGCACCTTCTCTGACTGAATGCAGACCTAGCATTCCTCTGCTGTATATGTGTTGGGGGCTCATATCAGCTGGTGTATGCTGTCAGGTTGGTGGTCCAATGTCTGAGAGATCTCGGCGATCCAGAATGATTGAAACTACTGTTCCTCCTATAGGGTTGCCCTCCTCCTCATCTTCTTTCAGCCTTTCCCTAATTCAACCACAGGGGTCAGCAGCTTCTGTCCATTGGTTGGGTGTGAATATCTGCATCTGACTCTTTCAGCTGCTTGTTGGGTCTTCTGGAGTGCATTCATGCTAGGTCCCTTTTTGTGAGCACTCCTTAGCCTAAGTAATAGTGTCAGGCCTTGGGACCTCCCCTTGAGTTGGATCCCACTTTGGGCCTGTTGCTGGACTTTCTTTTCTTCAGTCTTTTTTCCATTTTTGTCCCTGCATTTTTTTCAGACAGGAACAATTATGGGTCAGAGTTATGACTGTGGGATGGCAACCCCATCCCTCACTTGATGCCTTTTCTGCTGGAGGTGGACTCTACAAGTTCCCTCTCCACACCGTAGGGCATTTCTTCTAAGGTCCCTCCCTTTGAGTCTTGAGAGCTTTAATTTTCAAGTTTTCAATTTCCCTAAAGTTTGTTTTTATATATGTGGAATTTTTGATTGCTAGTTGTACTGTTTAATAAAAACTTTAATATTTCTGTCATCAAATCCCCCCAATTTTTTCCTGTAACTTTTATTGTTAAAATGTTAAAAAAAATTTCTTGGACATTTTAAGATAATTCAAGTTCTGATCTAAGACCCAGTATTTCACCCATCAATTATACACATTTTTAAAAAAATGTAATAACTTTTTCTTTTATGTGTTTTGGGTTTCCAGTTATTGGCAAATAAAAACTTATAGTGACAGAGGTTCATGGAGCAGGTCTTTTATTAAGATTTAGTAGATGTGCACTATTTGGAATTTTGCAGTCTTCTGAGATAATAATGGTGAAGTTTTCAATATTAAGCAAACAAAGCAATCGTGAATACACTGCTTTGGGGCTGGTAGGAATAGATGTGTATGAAACAATGGTTTATATGACGGCACAAGGTGAGAAGTGTCAAGTGGCATTCAGTGCTACTTTCTCATATAATAGCAAAAGGAGTGAGGAAAATATTGAATATTAGGAGATATTTAAATAAAATTATGAGGCAGAATCTAAAGGAGTTATATTTTTCAACTTTGACAGTAAGAAAGAAATTCAAATATGCTTTACTTTTATATTCTCTACTTACTGTGTCTCAGGATTCTTTCTACTTTAGGTTTATATAGGTTTTTAGAAACTCCTAGATTTTCTCTAATTTGGTTGTTTGTTTTTTTCCTATAGGAGAACCAGCCACATGCCTTTTCTTTATACAGCCTAAACTCTCTGTACTTGTATAATCTCTGTCTTCAAGGTATTGACTACCAGCATCCCAAAGGCCATGATGGGTGAGGCTGCCCTTGTCTGTTGTACGGAAGACTATCTCAAGGTAGACAGGCTTGGGAAAAGTGTTCACAGGAATTTAAGACCAAGACAAATCTTATGAAAAGGGAAACTGTCAGGAATTAGACAAAGTTTATGACATTATAGTTTAGATTGGTGGACCAAGAAAGATGTCAGTCTCAAAGTCACTTCTGATAAATAAGATGCCTGGGTGGCTCACAGTCTCAGGTTCAAGGAATAGCTAGCACACTAGGTTATTTTGTTCAGTGTCAGTGTTAGCTGAGGAACATTTGAAGGTTCATCTTGGACCTCAAAGAAGTAAAGTTTTATCAGAAATGAAAAATATACATTTGTGATAATTAAATAAATGGAATGCCCTTGAGAATATCCCCTTTTTCTTAAAACATTAACCTTTGAGTCTGATTTCCACACTAATGTCCAAAGTACTTAAAAATTCCCTATAAGTGGATTAATTCTCTCTCTCTCCCTCCCTCCCTCCCTCTCCCTCCCTCTCCCTCTCCCTCTCCCTCCCTCTCCC
>CM052705.1:51842607-51858531 GCA_028551405.1 Uromys caudimaculatus
GGAAAGTGGGCAGAGTCAGTGAGCTCTGGGGGCGCGTTGCCCCTGCTATGGGCTTTTCTGTGTTGCTGGGAGAGAGGATTTTCTCCCGGAGCTGCTTGTCTATGGAATCCTAGTGTCCCAGGCAGAAGTTTCCTGCCACAGCCAGAGTTTGTTTACATAGTGGATTATGTTAATGGATTTGCATATTTTGAACCAGCCTTGTATTCCTGGGATGAAGCCTACTTGATCATGGTGAATGATAGTTTTGATGTGTTCTTCAATTCAGTTTGCAACAATTTTATTGAGTATTTTTCCATTGAAATTCATAAGCAAGATTGGTCTGAAGTTGTTTTTTGGTTGGGTCCTTGTGTGGTTTATGTATCAGAGTAATTATGGACTCAGCTCACCTATAAAAAGACATATGCTAACAGACTGGATATGTAAACAAGGTCCAGCATTTTGCTGCATACATGAAACACATTTCAATAACAAAGATAGACACTATCTCAGAGTAAAAGGATGGAAAAAGGTCTTCCAAGCAAATGGTCAGCAGAAACAAGCTGAAGTCACCATCCTAAAATCCAAAAATGTAGACTTTCAACCAAAAGTTATCAAGCATGATGAGGAAGGACACTTCATATTCATCAAAGGGAAAATCCACCAAGAGAAAGTCTCAATTCTGAACATCTATGCCCCAAATGTAAAGGCACCCACATTCATAAAAGACACTTTATTAAAGCTTAAAACACACATTGAATCCCACACAATAATAGTAGGAGACTTCAACACTCCACTTTCACCAATGGACAGGTCATTGAAACAGAAACTAAACAGACACGGTAAAACTACTAGAGGTTATGAACCAAATGGATTTAACAGATATCTACAGGACATTTCACCCTAAAACAAAAAATACACCTTTGCAGAACCTCATGGTCCTTCTCCAAAATCGACCACAAAATTGGTCACAAAACAACCCTCAACTGATACAAGAAGATTGAAATAAATCCCATGCTTCCTATCAGATCACAATGGCCTAAGGCTGGTCTTCAAAAAGAGCAAAAACAACAGAAAGCCCACATACAAGTGGAAACTGAACAACTCTCTACTCAATGATAACTTGGTCAGGGTAGAAATTAAAGACTTCCTGGAATTTAATGAAAATGCTGACACATCATACCCAAACTTATGGGACACAATGAATGCAGTATTAAGAGGAAAATTCACAGCACTAAATGCCCTGGTAAAGAAACTGGAGAGATCTTACAGTAACAACTTAACAGCACACCTGAGAACTCTAGAACAAAAAGAAGCAAACTCACCCAAGAGGAGTAGATGCAGGAAATAGTCAAACTTAGATCTGAAATCAACCAAATAGAAACAAAGAGACCAACAATACAAAGAATCAACAAAACCAAAAGCTCTTTCTTTGAGAGAATCAACAAGAAAGATAAACCCCTAGTCAAACTAACTAAAGGGCCCAAAGGCAGCATCCAAATTAACAAAATCAGAAATGAAAAGGGAGACATAACAGCAGAAATGGAGGAAATTTAAAAAAGCATCAGATCCTATATAAAGGTCTATACTCAACAAAACTGGAAAATCTAGATAAAATGGATGCTTTTTTAGACAGATACCATACCAAAATTAAATCAAGAGCAAGTAAACTATCTAAACAGGCCCATATCGCACAAGGAAATCGAAGAATTCATTAAAAACCTCCTAACCCAAAAAAAAAAAAAAAAAAAAAAAAAGCCCAGGGCCAGATGGATTTAATGAAGAATTCTACCAGACCTTCAAAGAAGACGTGATACCAATATTCTTCAAACTATTCCATAAAATAGAAACAGAAGAAACACTACCTAACTTGTTCTATGTAGTCTAGATAATTTTAATGATTAAAATTTCTGACTAAAGCATCTTGGTATTAACAGTTTATTCTTCGCATCCTTTAGTGTAACTATCCATAGAGACTTCAAAACTAAATCCTGCCACAGATGAATACTGAGCGATAAGCTTTACATCTCTGCTTGTGGGTATTGTAAATTGAGGGGGATGGAAATTTCCTATGGTTTAGACAGGGAAGAGCAAATATAATTTTTAAGAATTAGCATGCTTATATAATTAAATCCACATTAAACATTTGCTTTGATGCTTCTCCAGGTGGAGCTTGGCATTTATTGTAGTTGAGTATAAAGGGATATTAAACTTCAATAGCTTATTATAGACTCAGTCACAATTTTACTAATTTTAAAGAACTCTATTGATACTTTATTTTCTAGAAAGGGTAAATAATTGCAGAAATAAATGATATTTCAGGTAATTCACCCCTTTTAACAACGAATGAGAATAT
This sequence comes from Uromys caudimaculatus, assembly GCA_028551405.1. Taxonomy (NCBI): domain Eukaryota; kingdom Metazoa; phylum Chordata; class Mammalia; order Rodentia; family Muridae; genus Uromys; species Uromys caudimaculatus. The sequence goes on from CM052705.1 coordinate 51,844,940, forward strand.
AATGTGCTCATAGTGGTGCTTCATATTCATGAGACTGATTAGATATTTTTCTGACCTGAAATATGAAGGTTTTTCTCATACAAGGAAAATGGACAAACATTTCAATCCTTTCCATTGTTACTCAACTGTAGGATACAAAATGACAGATTGAGCAGTCAAAAATATTTTTTAAAGAATAGGTTAAGACTTTATTTAAAGAATTTGGAATTTCATAGCCTGATAGTGAGACAGACAATACATGTAGAAGAACAAACAGAAGTTTTACTGTACAGGGATATTAGATGTTCAGGAATATTTGACCTTTGTTGCAATAATACTTCATGACTGAATACATGTTTACAATGTTCTGTTTGTTAAACTATAAAACAAATTGAGGATATAAAAGTTCTAAAACATTTTTGTAAGTGTTTTTAAAATATTTTCAGAATGACAAAACACCTCAGCTTATACACACTGTGACAGCATCATGGGTATCAGATGTAGATGTGGGAGTACTATGAGAACACAGGTGAATTTCCTGAGTTTTCATCCTTTGTTTATGAGTGCAGCCAGAAACAAGCCCTTATGTGTAGTCAGAATAAGCTACTACTTCATGTATATCAAATGTCCTGTACCCAACTAATTCTACACAATATATACTCATTTTAAATTCTTATGAGACCTTTTAAGGAAGATATCAGGTCTATTGGATTTCATGTAGCTTCATGAAAGACTGTTCAGGATTCCTTCTGAGTCTGTGAATAAATTCAAATCAAATGAGTGGTCATATTTACTGAGTGCCCAATAATTTGCTTCTACATTTCAGAATTATGTTTTGGAGGTTTACATATATTGACACGTAATTTCATTTAAATTTCTGTATTCAGTATGGCTGGATCACTGTCTTCTTGTCTATTCTGCTCATGCACATTTGAAAGCAGTCTTTATAGGATGCAGTGAGGTGATGGAAGTCTTACAGTGGGTTCATTTTATTTTTTTATTCATGGTAGAATGATCTGCATTCTGCACATAGAAATGGAATCGCTTTGTCTAAAGATGTACTAATTTATGAACATTTATTGAGTACATTTCTGTTTCTATGGTCTATGTGTCGTCCCAATTTGTAGACAAGGACTTTAATCCCAAAACACATCTGAAACATTGTTTTGTCAGACTGAAAAATGAAGTTTGTTCACTAAACTATTTGTGTGTGTGCGTGTGCGCGTGCACGTGCATGCGTGTGTGAATGTGCTTTATGTCTCTGATTCTTCATGGGTCATTTTGAGTTCCCTTATGGAACTGGAATAGTATGGTTGCATATTTCTAGATTTACTAATGTGTTGTTTTCCCTTGCCCTGTCATTGCTCTTAGGAGTCAGAAGTTTTGAATGCCAGTACTTTGACAGTTATGTGATGATAAATATTTTTTCCTAGACCAAGGCTTTAATTCACCTTTTCTGTGATAGGTGTTCTAGAATTAAGGTTTATGTTATAATTATTAATCATCTCCCAGTAGAATTTTTGATCTCTATAGTTTAGTTCAGGAAGTTTTCTACTGAAAGATCATAAAATATGCTCTTGCATTACCTCCCATAGTTAAGATGTTGGTTTTTCCCCTTTGACTTAATTCACTGAAATTTACCTTTTTCTAATAGTGTAATATTGAACACTGAAACCCTTTTTGTTCAGATAGCTAATAAGCAGCTACCCTTGCCATGCTTTGAAACTGGCTCTTCTCATCCATGAGACTTAGAATGCCATGTCTGCCACACAGTGGCCTGGGCCACCTCTTCATGCATAGCACGACCCTGTTTCTAGGCTCCCTGATGTGTTCCACAATGTTTCTTCCTACTAGCAGCAGTACTGTGGCCCTAAAGGAACACCTTGTATAATGTCTAAGCCTTGGTATCAGGTAGCCACAGCCACTGTGCTGTTCCTCAGCTTCAGGCATGTATTAACTGCTCTCTCTCTCTCTCTCTCTCTCTCTCTCTCTCTCTCTCTCTCTCTCTCTCTTCTACATTAATTAAAGGATTCACTTATAAATGGTAACTGTTGAGAATAGTATTAATATATGATTATAATAACATTTATACTAATGCATTAACTCTTGGAAATACTATTACACTTTCCATTTTTCCAGCATTTCAGCATTTCTTTCCTGTCTTTATAAAGTATTTATAATGTTCATATGAGACAACAGGTATTTAGATTCAGGGTTCATTAGTTTATATTGAGACTAATAAATATTTTGTAAAAACTTAAAATCAAATATTGCGTATGCTTTCTATGAATTCGATTTCAAGTTTATCATCCAGGAATAAGGAAAACCCTTATTTTTAAAGTTATTATTTTAAGAAGAAATTAAACAGGTGGCTTTATTACCTTGTCCCCATTTTTAACCAGAATGGAATGGTTCAATATTAAAAGAGTCATATATTTTTCTACAAAACTCATTTTACATTAAGAACCTCTTCTTGGGTCTAGAAAGATAGCTCAGCAGTTAAGAGCATTGGCTTCTCTTCAAGAATACAAGGCTTCATTTCTCAGCACCCAAATAGTGACTCACAATTGTCTGTAAGTTCAGTCCCAGGGGATCTGATGTCCTATTCTGGTTTCTGTAGCCACTGCACCTGCATGGTTGACAGACATACATACATGCAAGACATCATTATCCGAGTCTTAAAAACAAATCTTTAAAAAGAGGAAACTTCCTCTGTGTTCCTTTTTTGCTTACAGTTTTTCATGTGAGTGGAGACTGAAGTGAGGTAAATGATATTTATAACACAAAATAAATTCAGATGTATTAAAAACATAAATCTTTTTTTTCAATCTTTCTCTAGTACTATTGCTTTTCAACTTGATTTGGAAGTCATCAGAGCTTATAACATGCAGTAATAAGAAAGAACATCCAAGGAACTCTGCAGCCTTTATTAACTCAGCCTCATGGCATCACCTTCCCCGTCTATAGCACAGCACTGCATCCAGGAATTTAATATTGAAACAATGTACTTATATTTTGCAAGATTTTTATGCCCTCATTTGAGTGGGTATTGTATATATCCCATTTTGTTACTTGTGTAGCTCTGTATACCTAAACCAAGATAAAACAATTCCATCACAAAAATCTGTTATACTCTCTTAGTTTTATGCTCCACTTGTCTGTCTCCTAAACCCAGGCAATGATCAATGTCATTAATCCATCTCTACAATTTCATCATTTTAAGAATTCCCACAAGTGGAATTATGTAATATGTGACCTTTCAAAACTGGCTTCTTTTTTAACAGTGTAATTTGAAATTCATGCAAGTTGTTCATAACAACAGTTTATTACTGAGTAGCCTTCTACAGTAAGCATAGAGCTCAATTTGTTAAACCATTTGTCTGGAGGGGAAATTTTCTGTGTTAGTTATTTTCATTCTTGTTGCAACAGAATGCCTAATATAACACAAAGTAAAGAGAACTTACGCGGTTCCTGGTTTCAGGGTTGTCAGTCTATCATGGTGGGTGGGTGTGGCTAAGCAGAACAGCTCATACCATAGAGGCCAGAAAACAGAGATTGGGGCAAAGGGGTCACAGAAAGATACCCTACACCTCTGCTCCACTAATCTGTTACTTCTACTTAGATGGTATCCAACAACAACACAAGCTAGGAATCAAGCTTCCAACTCATGAGTTCTTCGGGGGCGGGGGGAGGCAAGTGGGGGATTTCATATCAAAATCAGTACATGGAATTCTACATTTTGCTAATATAAATAAAGCTACTACAGATATTGTCCTAAGGCTGTCATACCTTAAATACACCTTATCTTGTTAAAAAGGGCTGATCTTGGTTAATAGTTACATGGATCGGTGAAGTGTTTTAAAAATCAGTTTCTGTTGGTATATGCAAGTTGTGATATTAAAATAGTTGCAAACCATCATAGTATATATATCTCATAATCACTGTTCCTGAAATATTTAGTGATAAACCTTTGGTTTTTATTTTATTTTCTCATTAGCAAATACCAACCCCTCCCTGTGTATATCATTTCTTTAAGTGAAATGCTCAACACCTCCCTCAAAAAGACATATATAGTATGTGAGAGAGTTCTTAGGTGATTTTTAATTTTTGAAAAATTTTATGTTAATTTGTTTTTAAAAGAATATAGTTACTGTATCTTTACATTTTGCTAAATAATAAGGTATTTATATAAGAATATTATGTAAATGGGCAAATATAGATGTTGGATAAAGAAAACAGGAAGTATTATGTTCTCAATAAAGAGAAAAAATGAGGACAACTGAACATAAAGGTGGGAAGATGGAGAAAGTGAACAGAACCTCATAGAAGGCATCAACTCAGACTTAGCAAGTGTCAGACAAGAAATGACAGCAAAGAAGAGAAACTGTAGCGACAGAGGCAGGTGAGACAGAAAAAGTGTGGGGTGGTTTGGCTGACATCACTATGACACTGACAATCAGCAGTCTTTCCTTCTTTGGATAGGTTTTTGACATCCAACACCAGCTGCAATGATAGAGGCAGGGCAAGATGGTAGCTGTGAGTACAGCGGGCACTGCTGTGTGCAAGCAGGAATGAGAGAGGACACTGGGAGGAGAACTTTTGTAAGAGAGCCAGAGAATTACTGAAAATACAGCTATGAAAGGCAGAGGCAAAGGACAAAAGAAAAAGAAAAAGAAAAAGAAACCAATTAAAGGTAAATTTAGTGATGGAGAGAGAATTGGAGACAGTTTGGTGAATTAGTCAAAAGTCAGATTTTAGGGAAATTACAGTTCTTCTATCAGTTCACAGAAAGCCATTCTCAATGGCTGTGGAAATCAAAGACATATTCTGGCCAAGAGAATATGCTGTTTTTCTTATTTCTTATTCCATGTGAATTCTGAAGTGTGCCCCATCATAAAGAATGCTGATGACTAGGATGATGCATTCAGTCTCTTGTCCATTTTGAGGATTGGCTTTGAGTCCAGTGATTTACAATATCTCTATGTACAATCACATGTTACCTGTAGTTAGGTGTTTATTTATAACTGTAAAGATGTTGTTCTGGATAGGACCATGAAATAAAGCCCTTGGTGTAAATGATCAGATGAGAAACAAGACATTCAGGCCTGGGGAAACATGACTTCTGCTTTCAACGCTTCCTTACTTTTATTTCTGTTGCTGTAAGGAAACATCTAAAAACAAACAAAAAGGGCAACCCAGAGGAAGAAGCCTTTAGTTTAATTCACTGTTCCAGGTTATAGTTTGTCATTGTAGAGATGTCATGGAAGCAGCTGGGCACACCACAGCCACAGTCAAAAGCAGAGAGAAATGAAAGCATTCTTATTGCCTGCTTGCTTTCTGCTTAGCCAGCTTTCTTCTTTCTAATATAGTAGAGGTACTGCCTAGCAAATGGCCACAGTAGTGGGTTGCTCACGTCAGTTAAAGTAATCAAGTCAGAGCCCCACCAAAAAAGCTCCAGACCAACCTGATCTAGACAGTTCCTCAATGGATGCTTTCTTCCCAGGTGATTCTGGGTTGTATCAAGTTGACAACTCCAATTAGCTAGCACACATACTTCCTTCATCCTCACTCTAAGAGTGAAAAGTTCGATCTTGATGATTTAGTGGATTTCACTAGTGAACTTGAACATGCTAGTTGGTTAACAAGCAGTAGACAATTTTATTTCAATATAAGTGAAAAGAAGCATGAGAGCATTATAATAACTGAGGATTAAAAGACTGAAGAAGCATATCTTATTGCCATTGATTTTGGAGTGCATAGATGTGCATACTTAGTATTGATTGGCTGAATCAAAGAGGGGAATATTTGTACATTGGAAAAATATAGGATGATCAAACTAAGTTCACTAGTATTTCATACAATACTATGAATTAGTTACCAATATAATATTAAGGAGAACTATTTCAATAACTTTAATAAAATAAAACAAATGTTATTATACATAACAGACTTTAGATACAAATGAAGGAAGAGTGTAATCAAAATAATTCCCTTTAGACCTAAGATAAGAATTACTGTTGGGGTTACCTGTTTTTATAATGTTCGAAGAACAATAATTATAGTGCCACAGGTAACTAATAAAATAATTTAATATGTGAAGATGTATGTATGTAATCAATATTCTTTCATATACACATACATGCATGCATTCACACACAGAATGAGATAAAATTAAAGAAACAAAAGTTTAAAATAAATCCTACTGAATACCTTCTTCCTCGTGATGTTTGCTTCCAGCTGAGAGGGTTTAGAATAGTACCAGGGCTATGACCCTCCATGCATGCATGTACTTCTTTGCATCTGGGGCCTGTGTGGTATAAACTCTGAGACTTGTCTGTTAAGTAAGAAACAATCCATCTTCTGTCACTGATGCTTGTGTGGCTCATGATTCTCAGGAAGGGTAATTCTTACTGCAAAATCTGAAGGAAACTAGAAGTTTCCGTCATTACTAAGTCTTCCACATTATAGTCCCATGGCGTAATTTTATTTTACTAAATTATTTGACAGTTTTGTTTGTCATGATTAATTTAAATTATTTTAATGAAGTTGGCTATCTATGGCAGAGTAATATATGTCATTAATGACTACATCCATTGATTTGAAATAGGAAAATAATCAAAAGCCATTATGTATTATCTGAGGTAATTCTCCATAAAATATTTCACATTAATAAATAAGGATTTCTGGAAAGTAATAGTGAAAACACATTGAGGAAGTAACATATTTAATTGAAATATTTATGAAACAATACTGACATCACCTTTTGGCTGTGTATTTCCAAACCATATGTTTCAGTTTGAGGGGATCAGCTTGGGGGAATCTCTTCAATTTATGTTTATAAACATAAACCTGTGTATGTAGTTTCAATTTGGATGTAAAAATAATTTTTTCCTCTGTTCTGTAACAGAGTAAGCACACCAAATAACACCCTTAAGATGATAAAAAAAGAAAAGACAAAGCAAAGCTCAGTATCTCTCTCTCTCTCTCTCTCTCTCTCTCTCTCTCTCTCTCTCTCTGTGTGTGTGTGTGTGTGTGTGTGTGTGTGTGTGTGTGTTCCCTATGTCCGAGAGTAACCACATGCTCTATGATCCTGGATAGTTTATGATTTATAAAACAAGTCATAGCTCTTAGAAAGTAAACTAGAAGCATAAACTGCTTGGGGTAGAGACAGTGGTCATATTTATTTGCCTTTTGGATGGCTTCTCTTAGCAGTTGATCTTTCTTGACATTATTCTTTCTGATGTGTAGTCTCTGAGGCAGTACAGTAGCTGTTTCTCTCCCTTCCTATAGAAATCTAAATTCTGGTTTTCTAGAAAGTATGAAGAGCAAAGGACAGCTATATTGTTTCTAGGCACAGTAAAAAGTGATCAACTTGTTTGCTTTTATGATTTTTGCTTCAATATCTATGTAGGACAGCTTGAAATCAGGGGTTGATTTTCTAATTTCTTTCTCAGCCCTTTTGCCACTTGTATACAGAGGTCTACTGACTTTTTTTTTTTTTTTTTTTACTTAATCTTATACCCAGTCATTTTATTCAAGGTGTTTATCAGTGGTAGGAAGTTCCTGCTAGAATTGTTGGGGTTGCTTATGTATACTATCATACCATCTGCAAACATTGATACTTTGACTTCTTTCTTTCCAATTTTTATCCCTTTGTTATGCTTCAGTTGTCTTATTCTCTAGCTAAGACTTCAAAAACTATATTCAATACATATGGAAACAGTGGAAAACCTTGTCTTGTTCTTGATTTTAATGGAATTGTTTGAGTTTATCTCCACTTAAGTTGATGTAAACTGCCTTTGTTATGTTGAGGTATGTCTTTTGTATACTTGATCTCTCCAGTATTTTATCATGAAGGAGTGTTGGATGTTGTCAGTGATCTTTTCTACATCTACATGTGGTTTTTGTCTTTCTGTTTGTTTATATGGTAGATTACATTTATTGATTTATGTATGTTGAAAGATTACATTTATTGATTTATGTATGTTAAACCATCCCTGCTTCTCTATATGATCATGGTTGATGACCTTTTTGATGCATTTTTGAATTAGGTTTGTAAGTATTTTCTTTCAGTATTTTTGTTTCTATGTTCATAGGGGAATTTTTCTATAAGCTTTCTTTCTTGAATCTTTATGTAATTTGTGTATGAGGGTAACTGTGGATATGAGGGTAAAACAAATTGTACAATGTACCCTTTGTTTCTATTTTTCTAGAATTATTTGAGTTATTGCTCAGAGGGCTTGTTGTTGTTTTTGTTGTGAGACTTTTAATGTCTGCTTCTAGTACACTAATGCTTATAGGCCTGTTTAAATTGCATACTTGATCCTTGGTTTAACTTCGGTCAACAGGATATATCAAGAAATTTATCCATTTCTTTCAGATTTTCCAATTTGTTTGAGTGCATGTTTTTAAAGTATTATCCTTATGATTCTCTAGATTTCCTCAGTGTTTGTTGTTATTCATTTCTAATTTTGTTAATTAGGATATTCTCTCTCTGCTGTATTTGCTATTAAAAAAACAAAATCTGTAAAAAATAATTCACTAAGTAGGTATAAGCACAAGGGATATTGTGGAAAGGAGAGTATAGGAATAGTTTCTAAGCCTATATAGAAGAATCTTATGGAAACCCACTAGTTGTAAAATGATTACAAAATAGATATATTTGAAAATGGGCTTTGAGGAGAGATGTTGCAGAAATTATTATAAAAGAAGGAATGTATCAAATGTTCCAGTGATATTCCCTGTTTCTCTCAGCTCCAACAGGCTGGCCAGCCATGCACTGGTGAGCAGTGGCTGACCTGCTTTCATCTTGTTGAGCTCTGACTCAAAGCTCCACGATCTCTCCACCTAGATCACTAGGTTCCCACTGACAGGTCGCTGCATGAAGGAAAACGCAGCACAAACTTAGCTCGGAAACAATAGTAACTCAATCTCCAGAACAACAACTAAAACCTAATCTTGTAAGCCTTATCAAAATCTGATTCTTCTGGTGGGGAATCCTTGCAGATCCACCATGATACCAGGAAACTCTAGCAGCTACATCTTACCTATCTGTTGTCCCTGTTTGAAAAAGTCCCCCCCCCCTTCTCCTCTCTTCCCCTCTCCTACCCAGAAGTCCCTCCTATGCACCCTTGATTGGCTCCTTTATTCTTTAGGGGATTGGTTCACAAGAAATCACAGGTGTAACTCACTCCTTGTCTGAAGCCCCTCCCAGGAGGGCAGAATTAGCAGAATACAAACAGTCCCAGGGCTATCCACAAGAGAGAGGTTCCTTGATTAGGCAGAAAATGTTCCATTCAGAAGTTCTGGATTGTAAAATTAAAATCCTTTTGCCACGCATATGACACCTCCTTATAAGTTATTGGTAGGAAGGCATACATGTCTATGAATTAACATAGGCTATTACTATTGCACACAGTTACCAACTCTAATTAGATGACAAGAGTCTATTGTTTATAACACCAAACATGGTAGGTGTAGGTCGTAGAAAAGTCAATCTCGAACAGACTGGAAAACATCCTACCTGTAGGCAAAGTTTCATAATGCCTGAGGTGTTATATAGGCTGATGAGGGATAAAAGCCACCAATATTTTTAGTCAGCACTGGGCCTTGAATGCTACAATTATGACATTCCAGAACTGATGTGATCACTGGTGTTATAGTGACTTGACAGTTTTGAAGTAACCAACTACTGTTAGTTTTGAAGTGTGTCTTGATTCACAGGAAGGAATTCATTCTTATTACTCTAAATCTAATCAAAAGCCCCTGGGTAGGGAAGGCATAGGGTCTAGAATGGAATATTATATTGGTACTTTTGCTAAATTATCATTTTGTCAAATACTTTCTAAATATTAATATTTATATGTTGTTGGCCTGAGTCTGCTCCGCCACAGGGCATGGCCAGTTGGGAAGGTGGAATGTCGTTGGCTTTATGGCAGAGGCAGACTTGGTGACAGTTATGACTTGGAGTACAGAGAGGCCTTCTATGGGAGATTAGGCTGCAGCTCTGTAGGTGACAGCCTTCTCCATGGCTCCACATGGTGGATCTCGATGAAAAGAGACAGTTTGTGGTTCTAAACAGTTTATTGTCATGGGAAAAGTAGATGCATAAAATCATACCCTACTTCTCAGGCTAGGCCTAAGATTAAATACCTTTTAGAGGGAGGAATGTCTGGGAAGGGAAGCTTATCGGCTAAATGCTACAGGCCTCTAGGTACTTCATTGGCTTGGAGAACTCTGTCTTGAGCCTATGTGACCACAGGTCACATCTCTTTTATGTGGGAAGCATGGCACATGTTCCAATTCAAGGGTATAGCAGGGAGCTGGGAATCACCTAAGCCTCAGGTGTATGCCCACTAGTCTCAGGGTCTTGGCCTGCTCTACCTTACCAAAATTCCTGACATGGTTTTATATCCCACACTTATAACTATCGATCTGCACAATTCTCAGCCTTCATCAGAGAAACTTTTTTATGAAATGGCTACAGTGAAGAGACTCATAACTAGTCAACTTGGCAAGAATATCTGACTCTGAATGTTCATCTCTAAATAAGACATGTATTTTAATGCATGCACTTTCTACTCACAAGACTAGGGTAATATTGTAGAAGAGAAAAAATACATAATTAATAGCTGGGAGACAAGGAGAAGTGTGAGATATTGTTTCAATACTTGGCATGGACATTTTTGGTTACCTACACAAAACCTTTATAAGAGCATGCCAGCCAAAATTACAGAATGAATGGCAGTTGGGTCTGGGAGTCATGAGGTTCCGACCCTAGCTGAGAAGATGTTGGAAGTTATATATTATATATCATATTATATTTTTATGTATTATGTTTGAAAGAAAGAAAATTTTTAAAAGAAGAGAGTGTGAAGTTGGGAGAGAACATGTTGAGGAACATGAGTAAATGTAATTTTATGTATTGTAAGGATGTGCTAAGTTTTCAAGAAAACAACCTTTACAAATACTTACATTTAAAATTGGGGTGGGAATGGGAAGAGGGAATGGGAGTGCACATGTATCTTTGTGTTGTGGATATATCTTCCATATCTGAGCATGAAAACTATAGTATAACAAAGACTCAACCATAAAATGACATAATACATGAAACTTGAAACATTAAAATTGCAAAATAATGTCAGTTACCACTCTCTGAGTCAGCCAGAAAACAGATGGAAACAAATATGAAGACCAACACCAAGACATTGTGCAGTGAGTGAAAGACCTTGGTATACTCAGCCTTTAAGGAAGAGAAAACGGGGGAAAAAAAGAGCCAGAGGGGATGGAGGACATCTAGAAAATAAGGACTTTTATATGAACATGAGCAAAGTGCATATGAAATCAGAGACTAAAACAACATGCATGGGGCCTGCATAAGTCTGTACCTGGTCTCTGCATACATATTATAGCTTCCAGTTTAGTGTTTTTATGGGAATCCTTTCCTCATGTTGGTTTGTCCTGTCCAACTTCCATGTGATAGTTTCTGTCATATATACATATACATATATATATATATATATATATATATGTGTGTGTGTGTGTGTGTGTGTGTGTGTGTGTGTGTGTGTGTATATATATATATATATATATATATATATATATATATATATATATATATGTGAACAAATGAATGAATGAAAACCTAGCCATCCAGCATAACAGCCAAACTATACCTGCTGGGAGAGGAAATATCAGTTTTCTTCATTGGAGAGACTCTGGGTATATTAACAACTCTAGGGTATTCTTCATGTTCTGGAGTGTTCGGCCAATGTATAATGGACTCTATAGGTTTTTGTTTGTATGTTTGTGTGGGTGGGGGCTCTTATTTGGTTACAGTTTGGTGGAGTTTTGTTTTGCTTTGTTTCATTTATTTGTTTGTTTAGTTTTTTATTTTTTATTCTGTTTTCTCAGTTTTGGCAGTTGTGGTTTTTTATTTTGATTTTTTAGAAAGTACTTAAAATTGGGTAGTTAGGATAGAATCTTGAAGCCTTTGGTGAGGGAAAACATATGATCAAAATACATTTTAATTTAAAAATTCTTTTGAAAAATCACAATATAAAAATTAATTATACTTTAAAACTTAAAAATAAAATATTATTTTTGTTTTTAGTGGATTGAATATATGTTTACCAGGAATATCTGAATATAGTATAATAAGATTAATATATTTTAAAAATATACAGTTTTTCTCTAGAAGCAAAAGATATAGCTACATAGTCTGAAAGGTTAATTAAGCATTTACTCAGAAATATTGAAGGCATATAAATGTACCAGAAATAAAATGCGAGGGATGCAGAGTTTTCAAATTTCAAAAATACAGATAGAAGTCATGTATAAAGAACTTGACATTAGAATTCTAGACAGTTGATTGGCGGCAGGGGACCTCAGCTTGGGCCACAGGGCTACATAGCCAATTAGAGAAAGCTACCCTCCCAGGAGCTCGGAAAAGCTGGGAGTGGGGCCAAGACAAGCTCAACAGCTCACCAGGAACCACACCGAACCTGCGAGACACAGGGACTGAGGTAGGCGGGCATAGAAACACCCTGGATCCCATCAGCAGCAGGAGACCTCTGCCTGGGCCACCGGGGTTCCATAGCCAAGCAGTGCTGGGAGAAAGTTACTCTCCCAGGAGTGGGGAAAAGCCCCAAGTGGAGACAAAATGAGCCCCAGTGCTCATCAATCCTACCCGGAAACCATGGGCCACAGAGACTGAGGGACAGGAAACTTCCGGTCTCCATTGGCGGCTGGGGACCTCAGCTTGGGCCACAGGGCTCCATAGCCAATTAGAGCCGGGAGAAAGCTACTCTCCCAAGAGCCCGGAAAAGCTGGGAGTAGGGCCAAGACAAGCTCCACAGCTCACCAGGAACCGCCCCGAACCTGCGAGACACAGGGACTGAGGTAGGTGGGCATAGAAACCCCCTGGATCCCATTGGCGGCAGGAGACCTCTGCCTGGGCCACCAGGGTTCCATAGCCAAGCAGCACAGGGAGAAAATTACTCTCCCAGGAGCATGGAAAAAACACCTCTCAGAGAGAGCTGGTCTTCAAGGAGTATTGATACAGAGGCCTGCAGGAGGGAAAAGCCATAGCCAGACAGAGTAAGATCAGCTAACATCAGAGTTAACAAGATGGCAAAAGGCAAAAGCAAGAACCTAAGGAACAGAAACCAAGGCTACTTGGCATCATCAGAACCCAGCTCTCCTACCCCAGCAAGCGCTGGATTCCCCAGTACGCCAGAAAAGCAAGATTCAGATTTAATATCATTTCTCATGATGATGATAGAAGACTTTAAAAAAGAAATTAACACACTTAAAGAAACACAAGAGAACAGAGGTAAAGAACTAGAAGCCCTTAAAGAGGAAACACAGAAATTCATTAAAGAATTACAGGAAAACACAATCAAACAGACAAAGGAAATGAACAAAACCATCCAGGAGCTAAAAATAGAAATAGAAACAATAAAGAAATCACAAAAAGAGACAACCCTGGAGTTAGAAACCTAGGAAAGAGATCAGGAGTCATAGATGCAAGCATAACCAACAGAATACAAGAGATAGAAGAGAGAATCTCAGGAGCAGAAGATACCATTGACAACATCGACACAACAGTAAAA
>CM052705.1:51859031-51874127 GCA_028551405.1 Uromys caudimaculatus
GCTATACCTCTCCTGGGTATATACCCAGATGATGCTCCAACATGTAATAAAGACACATGCTCCACTATGTTCATAGCAGTCATATTTATAATAGCCAGAAGCTGGAAACAACCCAGATGTCCCTCATCAGAGGAATGGATACAGAAAATGTGGTACATCTACACAATGGAGTACTACTCAGCCATTAAATACAATGACTTAATGAAATTTGCAGGCAAATGGATGGAACTTGAAAATATCATCCTGAGCGTGGTAACTCAGTCACAAAAGAACGAACATGGTATTTAATCACCTATAAGCAGATATTAGTCCAAAAGTTCAGAATGCCCAAGTTTCACTTTACAGTAACTGCTGGACTGAGAGTGAGGTCCCAGATGGAGGAGTTGGAGAAAGTTCTGAAGGAGCTGAGGGAGTTTGCAGCCCCAAGGATGGAGCAACAGCCTCAACTGGCCTGACCCCCCCTCTGGTCATCCTGGAGTTAGGACCACCAACCAAGGAATACACATCTATAGACCCATGGTTCGGACCACATATGTGGCAGAAGATGGCCTCGTTGGCCATCAGGGAGAGAGGCGAGGCCCTTGGGCCTGAAGGTGTCAGAGGGCCCAGTAAAGGAGAATGTCAAGGTGGGAATATGGGAATGGGTTGGCGGGTTTGTGGGAGGTGGAATTCCCTCATAGAGGCGGGGAGGGGGAAGGGATAGGGGGTTTGCAAAGAGGAGACATTGGAAATGTAAATAAAGTATCAAAAATTAATAAAAAAAACAATTCTTGACAGTTGAGTAATGCTTTCCAAATTCTAATTTAATACATGTTTTAAACTCAGATGAAGTATCTATACAGTGTCCTAATAATAGGAGGATATTTTATCAATAACTATATCTCAAAAATTTTATATACAAATAGATGTTACTTCAAATCAAATTAAAATATGAGATTTGGGCAATAAACAACAGAACCAACAGTTGCAAGGGCTATAGATTTTTAGTTGCAGACTCGGTAAGCAGCTAGAGAAAGTAAGATCAGAAAGGGATTAGAAACACGATATAGCACAGAGATTAACTGAAATGTAATAGCAGAACTATGTAAGAAATTTGAAGAAACATAACCAACTAGAAAATTTATTTGTGAATAATACAAAAAACACCAAAAATAGATCATTATGGTATAAAGATTTGAACCAACACTAAGCACATTACCTTTTAAATTAAAAATATTAAACATACATTTAAGACAAATTATATTACTTTTGAGAATACAGGCAAAAAAAAAAAAGGAGATTGGTGTTTATCAACTACTGGTTTTTATGATCAGTATTTTGCCAAAGCAGAATTAAAATTGATTTGAGGATAAGATCAGAAATGAACACCATCCTGGACCTTTTGCTTCTCTTAATAATGGTAATTACAGAAGATTTGCTGATTCCCAGCCTTTGGGAGCTTCCTGTAAAGGCTGACTCATAACAGCAGTGCTCAAGAAAGTGAGGGCTGTAGCTGTCTTCACGGGCCATGAACCCCACCTTCTAAGACGAGAATGTTGGTGTATTTATTAACTCTGGGCAGTAGGTGTTGGGCACATCTAAATCTGTTTTTTCTATAATCTCAGTTTCACAAAAGAGGAAGCAGTACATTCACGGATAAACTGAGTAAGCATTCACTGCCATAAGATTTTTTCTGGCTTCTTCTTGTTCCTAGTGTATTTCTTAATTAATTTCTGCTTGGGGGAAAATACCCATAGGTATGAATATTGATAATTATATGAATCTTTTCAATTAAGATCTTAATAATAAATCTAAAGCCTTTACAATTTTACCTTTAAATTGATATGTATTTTAATTTTTAAATCAAAAACATACTAAGAGTTTTATTTAGAAATAAACTCTGATATTTAAAATTAGTTATAAGGATAATGTTTTTAATAACTTTCATGCCTGAGGTACATTGGTACACAGTTACAAATAGAAGATAAATTGAGTATCACTTTTTGTCCAGATTCTTCACAAATGTTTTACAATTATTTCACAATTCTTTGATCAATTATTTCTTTGTGCTTCTAATTTCCATGTTAAGGCTTTTGTTCCACTTATAGGAAAATAACAATGGAACATAGACACAAATGTGTGCATCCGCATGTGTGCGTGCACACAAACACACACACACACACACACACACAAACACACACACATGCAAACACACACAGAGCAGAGACAGAGAGACACAGGGATGCAGAGAGTGAGAGAGACAAACAGAAAGATGAGAGATTTAATTAGAAACAGACACCTAAAACTTATTCCTTTAGTAAAGATACGATTTAAATTTTCCTTAGTTTTTTCTTTGAATCTAAATTGTGGGTGGGGCCTCAATTAATGTATGAAAAAATAGCAACCAGTAAAAGATCATGTATTATTTCAAGGCTCCAGACTGATAGCACACACACTTGTCTACATGCATATTCATTGCTACACGTTTGTAGTTTCTAAAAGTCTGGTCAGTGCCTCAGAGATGTGGAGCATTCCCATTGGTCCTTCAAACGATCTAACTAGTAAGAGTAGTAGTGACTCAGGAAGAACTAGTTTATTGCTCAGAAAGACCATAGCACATTATCTGCACTGTCGGCTTAGCTTGGGGAGAGTGACTCTTGTTAGAAAGACACTGATTTAAATCCTTAGCATGTAAAGTATGCTTGATATTCTTGAGAAATTCTTTAGTCACGTTGAACCAGTTTTATCTTTAAATGTTCTGTGGCTGTTCAAATACTTAAAATATTTCCTCACTTTGTGGATCTAAATAAGCATTGCTCTAAAAAGAAGTTGACTTTGCTGCTATCGATTACAGATAAATATCATGACTTTTAGGCTAGCTTTAATATTGGTGTTGGTTTAGGGTTAAACATTAGTTTGTTTAGATATTTGTGTATTTCAAACTAAAATTTAAAAAAAAATATATCTTTCCTTGTATTTTTGTGCCTGTATGATAATCAACTATTTCTAAATCAATTTAATTCAAATTAGCATAACAATAGTGTCTTCCAGAATGCTTTCCATCATTTCTTCCCTTGTCTCAAATTGTACCATAAGGCAACCATGCTCTACTAGATAGAACCTTGGTAAGTCATCATGTTCAGTTCCCAGGTTTTGTCGTTGTCATTGTTGTTATTGTTGTTGTTAGTGGTGGTAGTGTTGGTGGTGAGTATTTTTTAAGATTTATTTATTTATTATGTATATAGCATTCTGCCTGCATGTTTGTCTGCGGGCCAGAAGAGGGCAACAGATCACATTGTAGATGGTTATGAGTCACCATGTGGTTGCTGAAATTGAACTCTGTACTTCTGGGAAAGCAGCCAGTACTCTTAACTTCTGAGGCATGTCTCCAGTCCTCAGTACTCAGTTTTTAAGAACATAGGACTGTAATATTGTCAAATGTATCCTGCAGTAATTTGAGGTTGCCTATTAGTCAGAGAGGTTGATGTAACAAATTAGCATCTAAATAGGTAAACATCTCAATTATTATTCTGATTAAAGAGGTGAATATGACTTTATCAGTACCAAAAGCAATAAGGAGAAAACTACTCACAGGAAAATCAATAAAGTGATATTAGATCATGGTTGAATTGCTTTCTTTTTTAGTGGGCATCTCACTCTCTAACTGCTTATCCTGGAATGTCTGTATCCTATACCAAGCTGATGTAATTATTGCTGGGTTCATTTGGGTGAGATACTTTGAAATTCTGCATTGTCTGTCTGTATCAGGGCATCAAAAATGTTAGATATTAATGGTGGTTCACCACAGATTGACTTTGGTCATCAGAATACTACTGTATTCTCTTGCTATTTGAGAATGTATACATAGGTATTGAATCTTAATGCCTGATGTGGAACGACTAATGCCCAACTCTAGATAGAGTTACCATAAGCAATCTTGAATAAAGCATACCCATTATAAAAAGTAACTTATTTCTAAATTCTTATCAGTAAAATGAATATGTGAAGATATTACAAAGAAATAGGCAAATACAATACTCTCTGGGTAGATATGACTATAATTAGTACACTGAATATAATTCGATAATATATTTTGGGTTGTATCCTAAATAGCAACAAATTAAGATTCTAGAAAACAGAGGTTCATTGTCATTGCTCTAGATTTAAGCTTTGGTTCCAAGGCATCAGGAACTCTGGGATCTATAGACCCTCAAGCAAACTTCGGTCATTAATAAGGAATGAGTGTTTATGATACACAGATGACAAAAGTCACAGCCACCACAGATGGTATAAGTATAAATGGGAGAATTAGATACCTATATGTTGAGAATTCATTGTGTGGGACTAGATGATTATATGTAATAATGAAGGTAAGGGTGTATGAATTGTTCTAGGTAAGCAATGATCTTGATTTGCTTCTTTTTCTCATGGGACGTTTTAGCTCTTTTTTCAGCTTATTTTACCTTTTTAGCCTCTAATGTGAATATTTTCCTAGATTTCCTATGCCTTACTAGCACATCTGGAAGAGTTTTTCCTGTCCTTCAAATCCTTCACCTGGCTTGTTAGTGAAACAGTTTGTAAAAGCAACCTTTATTAAACTATCTTGATCATGGTAATGACTGTAACTCTTTATAAAAGTCTTTTGGGAGTAAATCTACTACTATAACAGTAACATTTTGTTTGACTGATGCACAAACAAATTGGGAAAACATTATGAAGGAAAATATTATACTTATCCTTGCTAATATATGTTTATTTTCCCTAAACAATATACTAGCCAGGGCCCTTAGGAATAGAGCCACTAGTTTATGGGGTGTGTGTGTGTGTGTGTGTGTGTGTGTGTGTGTGTGTGTGTGTGTGTGTATGTGTGTGTGTGTCTGTCTGTCTGTCTGTCTGTTTGTCTGTCTGTCTGTCAATGTGTGTATGTATGTGTATATTTGTGTGATTCACTAGATTGCCTTCTGTAATAGGGCTCTGTAGCTGAACATTACGTATCTGCTTGTTGAAAGAGCCAAGAACACAACTGCTCAGTGTCTGACCTTGCATACTTCGCAGGTTCTGGTGTTGAAGATCTGGAAGATTCTTTGAGATTTGCTGTTCTTCATTCTATCCTAGAAAGCAAAGAAGCTAGAGTGTGTCAGTAGAGGATGGATAGATAGCAACAGGAACATGAACAAGTGGACACATTCACAAGAAGTCATTCTCTCTGACATTGACACCTTTATTAGAAGATTCGCACTAATCTTAGAGAGGATATTTCTCTTCTTCATTTAATATTTTACAGACTCCACAAAGGTGTGTCTCTTAGTTGATTCCAGATTTAGTCAAACTGACAATCAAGATGAACTTTCATGAGGATTACATCATTTATTTCCCAAAATAACCAATAGGGGTTTTATGAAATATTTTGTATTCAGTCAACCATTACTTATTGTCTAGCTGTAAAGTTCTTTGTTAAATGCCAAAATTAGCACAAGTCAGGCCTCACGAAGCCTATGAGGTATACAGATGATGTTATGCAGCCATATGATTATTTTTCCTGTAAGCCATAAATGCATTCTAGTCAAATATACTTTATACCCACTGTGTGCAGTGCTGTGACAGCTAACAGATGAATGTCTGTCAAACTAACTAATGTTGATGGGTAAGATTCCTAATGATTAGATAAGAGCAAAGTTTGTCTAAGAAAGACAAGCTCAAGGCGGCAGGCTTCCAAGGTTCCATCAAGGAGAATAACTTGAGGCTGAGCTATAGCTCAGTGTTTCAGAATTGGTAGAATTCAAGTATCATAGAAAATGACATTAACATTCATAGCTCTGTTTTAGACTTCATGATGCTTTTACATTTATAAGTCTATGTGCTTATTCTGATTATCCAAATTCTTGGTTTATTCAGCTCATTATATAATCAACATACATTTATAAATAATTCTTTTTTATTTGATAATTTATTTTGTTGCAATCATAACTTTTGCATAACTTTGGAGCCAGTTCCTTATTTATCCTCTACTTTAATAAAACAGAAATTAAATAAAAATTTTGATTCTACCTTATTTTTTGTGGGAGCAGAAAAAACAGTAAATTCTGAGTCTCTAAGAATCAAGGAGTATTGTGAAGACATACACAAGCTAGAGATACCCTTTGTCCTTCTTTGGATTCTTATTTTCTGATAGCAGTTTGATACAGATAAAATATTTCTTATTCTAAGAGTGTTTGAGTACTGCATTGAGTGGAATATATGAATAATAGCCTCAGAGTCACTAAAAATGTATCAGTAACATATTAAGGAAAAGAATTAAAGCATATTTCCTTGCTGTCATTTGACCAAGAAGGTGTCCAGATTTGAATTCTCTATTTTACTTTTTTGTGCCCACCACCATTGCTGGAACTCTATTGTATGGGTCTGAATTTGTGCTTGCTTCAATTTCTCTCTCTCTCTCTCTCTCTCTCTCTCTCTCTCTCTCTCTCTCTCTCTCTCTCTCTCTCTCCCTGTCTCATCTTACCAGAAACGCAAGGGATTACAGATGTAGGCTACTATAGTCAGCTTTTTGTGCATTCTATGGATTTGAACTTGAAACTTCATTCTTGAGTGGCAAGCATTTTACTCACTGGGCCATCTCCCCATTGTTCTTTCTTTTTTTGTGAGCCATGGTCTTACTGTGAAGCCAATGATGGACCAGAATTCTATATGTTATGTAACCTAGGCTGGCCTCAAGTTCTTAGCCATCACCTGCTTCATTTTTCCCAAGGACTAGAGTTGCAGGCATGAGCCACAATGTCTGGTGCTGAACGTTGCTTTAAAGATAATGTCGTCATTTTTTCAGTTTTAAGCACTGTACCCAAGTGTGAAGAATGTCTCAAGAAATTCTAATAGTAACTGAAATGGGTTTAAATTTTATTTTCTTTTAATTTGATGAAAGCATAAGTTAGACTTAAACTTGTCTAGAAAGATAGGCATACAAATCTAAGTTATGTAACATTCGTTATTTCAGACCATATTTCAGTGAATAATTTAATTTAGGAAACGTAGTCCTCAAAGTTCACAATTAAATTGTAGAAGTGAATGGTAGTGGAAGTCAGTGGTGCACTGAGGTGCCTTGTGCTGAATAGCATTGGTTACATCATGTTGGGGGCGTGGCCTCTGCATAGTGGAAGAATTTACAACAGAGGAGTAAAAATCAAGTCTACAAACAAGCCATTTGATTTCACTTTGTTGGGGGCAGAAAGTGGGGGGTGTTTTTAGCAGTGAGAGCCTGCTGCTAAACGTTCACCAGCACTGTAATCTTTTCTGTTGCACATACCTGCTGGTCATCAGCCATCCTCGTGGTGTAGGTAGGTTTCTGTGCAGTTACAAAAGCAGGTGCTTACCTTATCATACTGACTAGTGGGAACTAAACAGTATAAAAAGATAACCATGAGTATTAGTAACAACAATGCCAGGGAGTGATTTATTACCAGTGGTGAGAAGTGATTTCATTATGAAAGTTGTACCTGCTTACTAGTCCCTTTAGTAACTAACATACATGTACACTATCAATGAATCTAGAGTCTCTTCAGTACCAAACTCTTAAGTCAGGATGTTTATACCACAAACAGCTGATGTCCTTGTTAAATGATAATATGTTATTTTCTTGGCAAGAAGTCATGCACAGAAGTCCTCCGGATCACCTAACATGTGCTAGTCAATAGAATGTTATATATCAGTAGGCAATCTGCATTTGAACCACACGTGGTCACTGCACGATTGACATAGAGCCTGTTAGATCAAGGAACCATATTTTAATTTCAATTCAGTTTCAAATACAAAATGCTTGAGTGACAACCATCTTATACAACACAGTTTAGTTTCAGATTCTATCTTTTTTTTCTAAAAGTTGATTTTACATTGATTACTTGAGCACTCTATTCTCTCATTAAAGTATTTTGTTTCTAACAGACTATGTGGGTACTTGAAATTGTGATGTCAATATTAGCAATCTTTAGGCGAGTTTAGACTTTCAGTTCTGTGATCTTGATTCAGAATGCTCTTCAACAGTTAGCTGAAATACACTGGAAATGTGTCTTTACCAATTGAAATCAATGTCTTGTAGCTTTTTAAAGTTCTAAAGAGATATTTGAATTGAGCATGGATTTTTAGTCAACGTGTAAGTATATAGTCCTAGCTGGCATTTTCATTAGGTTTGGATCCTAAGTTTTATTAGGTAGAAAAGAGCTCTAGCATTTATACACCCTCTGAAAAATTCCAAGCATTCCAAATATCACACAATTACAAAAACTACCTGCAGCTAGCAAAACCATGCCTCTGCTAGAACATGAGGCAGATCATTGTGGCAAACCAACCACTGGGATTAAAGTGAAACCATTCTTATAATAGTTCTGTGTTCTTTAAAGAAACCAAAATTCCAGAGTCCTCACTATATAAACCTGTATAAGGAATCACAGATTTGATGTGGATGATAAGGGATAATGATTGGATGGAATTTGGTTATTGAGAAACAGATTGAAGAGACAGAAGAGGAGGACTGGCTGGTTTATGCTCCCTCAGATAGTAAAGAGTTGTATGTTAAATGACATACTGTGTAAACCAGGTAATTTAGAAAATTTTTCTATCATAAAACAAACTACAAATCTGAATGTAGATCACATTAAAAATCAGTCTGGCATTCCTCACAAAATGGGAAATAGTTCTACCTGAAGGCCATATCTATACAACTCCTAGGCGTATACTCAAAAAATGCCCCACAGTACCACAAGGACACTTGCTCCACTATGTTCATAGCAGCCATATTTGTAATAACCAGAAGCTGGAAGCAACCCAGATGTTGTTCAACCGAAGAGTGGATCCAGAGAATGTGGTACATTTGCACAATGGAGTACTACTCAGCTATTATAAACATTACACTACATCATGGAATTTACAGGCCAATGGATGGAACTAGAAAATACTGTCCTGAGTGAGGTAACTCAGACCCAAAATGACATGCATTGGTATATATATATATAGTCACTGATAAATAAATATTAGCCAAAAAGTACAGAATACTCATAACACACCCCACAGACCCTAAGAGGTTAAACAAGAAAGAAGATCCAAATGAGGATGTTTCAATCCTACTTAGGAGGGGGAACAAAATAATCATGGGAGGCAGAGGGAGAGAGGGACCTGGGTGGGAGAGGGAGGGAGAGGGAAAGAATTAGATATGTGAAGAGACAGGAGAAAAGCCCAGAGCCAGGAGAATGAATGGAAATATGCAGCTGCCCGGGGTGTGGGTGTGGGTAACTTCTAGAAAGTCCCAGAGACCTGGAATAGGGGAGGCTTCCTGAACTCAATATGGGTGACCGTAGCCAAAATGCCCAACAGTGAGAATATGGAACCTGAAGGGACCACCTCCAGTAGTTAGATAGGGTCTCCAGTACAGGGAGGGTGACACCAACACACCTTCGAATTTTTCGACCCCAAATTGTTCCAATCTAAAAGAAATGTATTGACAAAAACAGAGCAGAGACTGAATGAACAGCCGTCCAGTGACTGGCCCATCTTGGAATCCATCTCATGGGCAGGCACCGAACCCTGGCACTATTGTTGCAACCATGTTGTGCTTGCAGACAGGAGCCTAGCACAGCTGTCCTCTGAGAGACTCTACCAGCAGCTGATTGAGACAGATGCAGATACCCACAGGCACGCACTGGACTGAGGCCAGGGACCCCCTATGGAAGAGTTAGGGGAAAGACTGAGGAAGTAAAGAGCATGGCAACTTCAGAGGAAGACCAACAGTGTCAACTAACCTGGATCCTTGGGAGCTCCCAGAGACTAAGCCACCAACAAAAAGCATACACTTGATGGTCCAAGGCCCCCAGCATATGTGCAGCTGAGGGCTGTCTTGCCTGTCATCAGTGAGAGAGGATGTGTCTAATCCTATAGAGACTTGATGCACCAGGGAGGGGTATGCCCTGGGGGGAGCACCTTCTCAAAGGTGAAGGGAAGGGGGCTTGAGAGAAGAACTCTGCAAGGGGGACTGGGAGGAAAGCAACATTTGGGATATAAAATGATGATGATGATGATGATAATAAATTTTAACATTATCATTCTTTAATTAAAATTTTGATTGATTTTTAAACTTTTGCATTATTGTGTAGTAATGATATGCTTCCTTATAGACAGTAACTAGTACACTCGTAGTGGAAGAGTTACCATGATAGATATTTCAAATAGGGTCAGTGGATGAAGAAGCTATATAAATGACCTACTAATATTTTTGCTTTATATTTTGTCATATGTGGGAAAATAATTTTTTACAAATGTTTCTATACATGATTTGGGTCTATTTTCTTTTGTAAGTCTAAGAAGAGGAAGAGGAAGCTTAAATATTAATTTATCCTCAAAATTATTCTAAGTTCCTAAATATGATATCTTCATGACTCATGACTTTATGAAATTTGTTTTTAAAGATTATTTCGCTTATTGTGATGATACTGGCAACAAATAGTAGTGCTGTAAGCTTTAGAGTGATGATACTAACTGATCTATATTATTCGATAATGTTTTATTAAGAGTATTCCTAGAAAATCAGCAAGATTATTTTTAAAGATCATTTACTCACTCACTTGTTACTATAAAGTTTTCTGATTTTATAAAGTCCCTAATAAAAGCATTATTTGTTGAAAAGAAGTTCATCTACTCCAAACACTTGTCTAATATCTAGAATGCAACTTCCCCTAAGCCACGGTCACTGCTAGCCTCCCTGTGGTGTCAGTTTATGAGATCTCAGGGTCACAAGCAAGCACAGGAGTAGGGGTGTGAGAAGTAAGCATAGGCCTAAAACTGCCATTAGGAAACACTAACATTACATTTGAAGTTTTACGTGTACTTAGTTACAGTTTAAACCAAACTGTTGTTTGTTCATATTGCATAGTGTTTCTCTTCTGTATTTCATTTTGCAGTAGGAGGCAAAAGACTAGGCTGCCTTTTCATATATGACTTTACGCTTAAAACCTCAACGAAAGCAAAGAGGGGCCCAGGAAATGCATCTGCTGACAAGCCCAAATTCAATCCCCGAAAACAAACTCTTTAAAAATTATATGGGATAAAGAGACTGTAACCATTAATAAGTGGAAATGATTGAAACGTACAGTTTTCTGGACTAGTGCTTCTCATTTAAGTCAGAAGGATCCACAGTGTTAGCACAATAAAGGAAACTGTAAAGTTCCTCTCTAGCCACACCCACATGCTCTCTTTGTGTCATACCTGTTTACAGCACTGTTAAATTAATTCCTGTTCAAGTTCATTCTTTCAAATATTCTTTACTGAGTGCAGATCCTCTCTCTACCATTATTTCAAAGAATGTTTTGCTGGGTATAGTTTTTTAGGTTGGCAGTGACATTTTTTTCATATTAAAAATATCAAATGATACCTTGACTTCGTTGTTGCTCATGATATATCATTTTTTCTGATTATTATAACTTTAATAAACATTTTCTAATCGACTTTAACTGTTCTTAGGATGTCCTCTTATATTTTAACTTCCTTTGGTGTGTCCTACAAGAGTCCAGAGGGCAGACTTATTCCTGGTTGTTTACCTCAGTTTGTTTTGTTTTTGACACTGTAGGTTAACTCTTTTTATCAATTTAAAAAAATTTTGAAACAAAAAATCTTCATGATGTGTTTCTTCCATTTCCTTTCTGTAATCTGCTTCTACTACAATTTAAACTAGGGTCAAACCACTCTCTGTAACAAAGATCTTTCCCCAAAATTTTATGTCATTTGTAATTTTTTATCACTTTATAGTGCATTCTCAATAAAAATATATGGAAAATCAATTTTCAATTAAAATATTATTCCTATTTACAGTTTAGTATTTTTGTTCATTTCGCTACTTAAATTCTCATATATGTCAATTATATTTTATATTTTCAGGGTTTCTATTCATCCCTTCCAAATATATCTGTATCATTTCCTTGAAAAATTTGGAATCTTGTGTTTTAATAAATAATTATAATTATCCCAATATTAATAATTTCAAGCTCAAAAGTTCTTTCTTTTGTCATTTCTTCTGTTTCTTTGTGGCATGGATCTTTGCATGCCTTATATATCCTTACTAGTATGTCCTGAGAAGTATATTAAAATGACTGCTAGAAATATTTAAATGCTAGAATGGTAGTACTATTCAATAGAGAAAGCTTGTACTAGATTCTGGATAGGTGACCTGTGAGATGCTGCTTATTTGGGAACACCTAAATGTTAGGAATGCCTCTATCCTTGATTATTCAGCACTTGAATGGTTACATTACATTAGAACTTTATTAGTTTTATTCTATTTCTCATGAAATTCTAACTATAACCTACTATAATTTGTAAGCATATTCCTGTACCCACAGATAAGCGTAATTCTCAGAAACAGAGACATTTTTGAGAAAGCTTCAACAGGTCAAAATGACAACAATGACCCTAGGGTATATAGTCTCCTATGATACATCTAGAACACAACCTCTATATACACCAAAGGCCCATGGAATATCACAATAGAGGGAGTTGTAAGAACTGGAGTACCAATACTTCTGATACAAGGTTGTTTCCCTATATATGATATGGGAGATGTACCTATGAAACATCAATAATATGACTACCTGAACAATGACACCAGCAGTTGACATCCCAATGTGAATGGGGGAAAATCTTATAGGACATAATCTCTACATGAAAATCTATAGAAAACTGATGACTGTTAAGAAAGAGAAAATATGTCTTCCCCAGGGATGAATTCCAAATTCTTATCTACTACTAAGTGGTTGCCTTTAAAATATAGCCATATGCACCACATTAAATTGGCTGAATGTTTGTATTTATATATTATTTAATATATATACATATATACATGTACATACATATATACATGTACATAATATATATAATTTTAATAGTTAAAGACAAAACAGTCATGATTTAGGGAAAGGGGAACATGAGT
The DNA here is from genome assembly GCA_028551405.1 of Uromys caudimaculatus. Taxonomy (NCBI): domain Eukaryota; kingdom Metazoa; phylum Chordata; class Mammalia; order Rodentia; family Muridae; genus Uromys; species Uromys caudimaculatus. Next base: position 51,871,972 of record CM052705.1, read on the forward strand.
TGAGAAAGGAGCACATGAAGAGAATGTAAATAGAATTTATAGATAAGGCTCTTTTTTTTTTTTTTTTTTTTTTTTTTGGTTTTTCAAGACAGGGTTTCTCTGTGTAACCTGGTTGTCCTGAAACTCACTCTGTAGACCAGGCTGGCCTCGAACTCAGAAATCCACCTGCCTCTGCCTCCCAAGTGCTGGGAGGCAATATAAACTTTTTTAAGTTCAAAAAAAATCAGTAGGCATACAGAACAGCAAATAACAGATAAAAAGAATATTTCCTCATTGTATTATAGTCATAGTATTAAAAACATATACTTTTAAAATGGGTATTCAAAAATGAAAGAGAGGCCAAATCACATTATCACATTATGCTAATCAGAATTACAGCTGAATTATTTATTCAATGTAAACTATTAAATTCAGAGGAGCTGAAAGATCTTATTCAATTTTTGAAAAACTACAAATTTTGAAAGACTGCAATACATATTATTGTAGCCAGGAAACCTATCCATTATAATTGAATACAGAAAAAATGTCAGATTGTCTGAAATTTTTATCACTAAGTCATCTCCAGCAGGGATTCCTGAAGAGATCTAAGGCTGAGAATTGAAAAAACACACCCAGGATGTCACAGGAGAAAACAAACAGTGCTAGAAATGTTAAGTATACCAAGTCTAAGCAACAGAAATCATCAAAATGGTGGGACTGTTGTAACTATTTCAAAAAAATAATACTGAATATGAATGATCTTTTTTTTTTGATACTTTATTTACATTTCCAATGTTTCCCCCTTTCTAGGTCTCCCCTTTGGAAACCACCTATCCCCTCTCCCTTCTCCACCTCTATGAGGAAATTCTACCTCCCACCCACCTGCCCACGCACTCCCATATTCCCACCTTGACATTCCACTTTACTGGGGCCTCTCCTCCCCCTGATGGCCAACAAGGCCCTCCTCTGCCCCATATGTGGTCCGAACCATGGATCCCTCCATGTGTATTCTTTGGTTGGTGGTCCAGCCTCCATGAGGACCAGGAGGGTCAGGCCAGTTGACACTGTTTCTCCCTCCATGGGGCTGCAGACTCTCTTAGCTCCTGCAGTCCCTTCTCCAACTCCTCCATCTGGGACCTCACTCTCAGTCCAGCAGTTACTGTAAAGTGAAGCTTGGGTATTCCGAACGTTTGGGCTAATATCCACTTATCAGTGAGTACATACCATGTTCATTCTTTTGTCAAAGTATTCTTCTTTCAGATAGAGGACACTATTCAGAAGAAAACACAAAGGATTCCTCAAAAACTCTCAGAGATGATAAACATTTTTAATAAGGTGGATGAGACAAAACTGAAATGGGAAAATCAGTAGCAACGCTGTAATATTTATCTCCCATGTTCATGGACTAATGAGATGAACGTCGCCATCGTACCAGAAACAATCTAAAACTCATTGCAATCCTAATGAAAATGCTATGACCCCTAGTGTGTGTGTGTGTGTGTCTGTGTGAGAGAGAGAGAGAGAGAGAGAGAGAGAGAGAGAGAGAGAGAGAGAGAGAGAGAGAATAGAATTTATAGGGAAGTACAAAAGACTAAGGATAGCTAAAGCAATCGTGAACAAAAATCTAGAGTAGGAGGTATCACTGTACCTGGCTTTAAGTAGAATTATAAAAATAAAACAGCATGGGATGTTGAGCATTTCTTTAGGTGCTTCTCAGCCCTACGAATTTCCTCAGTTGAGAATTCTCTGCTTAGCTCTGTTCCCCATTTTTTGATGGGGTTATTTGGTTTTTTGGAGTCTAACTTCTTGAGTTCTTTGTATATATTGGATATTAGCCCTCTATCGGACATAGGATTGGTTAAGATCTTTTCCCAATCTGTCGGTTGCCGTTTTGTCCTATTGACAGTGTCCTTTGCCTTTCAAGGACAGAAGCTTTGCAGTTTCATGAGGTCCCATTTGTCTACTCTTGATCTTAGACCATAAGCCCCTGGTGTTCTGTTCAGGAACTTGTCCCCCGTACCCAGGTGATCGAGAGTTTTCCCCACTTTCTCTTCTATTAGATTCAGTGTAGCTGGTTTTATGTGGAGGTCCTTGATCCACTTGGACTTGAGCTTTGTACAAGGAGATAGGAATGGATCAATTTGCATTCTTCTACATGTAGACTGCCAGTTGAACCA
>CM052705.1:51874627-51972343 GCA_028551405.1 Uromys caudimaculatus
TGTCGATGTTGCCAATGGTATCTTCTGCTCCTGAGATTCTCTCTTCTATCTCTTGTATTCTGTTGGTGATGCTTGCATCTATGACTCCTGATCTCTTTCCGAGGTTTTCTATCTCCAGGGTTGTCTCTTTTTGTGATTTCTTTATTGTTTCTATTTCTATTTTTAGATCCGGGATGGTTTTGTTTATTTCCTTTGTCTGTTTGATTGTGTTTTCCTGTAATTCTTTAATGGATTTCTGTGTGTCCTCTTTAAGGGCTTCTAGTTCTTTACCTCTGTTCTCTTGTGTTTCTTTAAGGATATTATTCATTTCTTTCTTAAAGTCTTCTATCATCATCATGAGAAATGATTTTAAATCTGAGTCTTGCTTTTCTGGTGTACTGGGGACTCCAGGGCTTGCTGTGGCGGGAGAGCTGGGTTCTGATGATGCCAAGGGGCCTTGGTTTCAGTTCCTTAGGTTCTTGCCCTTGCCTTTTGACATCTTGTTAACTCTGATGTTAGCTGATCTTACTTTCTGGCTATGGCTTTTCTCACCTGCAGGCCTCTGTATCAATACTCCTGGAAGACCAGCTCTCTCTGAGAGGTGTTTTTTCCACGCTCCTGGGTGCGTAACTTTCTCCTGGAGCTCCTTGACTATGGAACCCTGGTGGCCCAGGCAGATGTCTCCTGCTGCAGCCGCCACTGTTGGGATCCAAGGGATTTCTATGCCCACCTACTGCAGTCCCTGTGTCTTGCAGGTTCGGGGCAGTTCCTGGTGAGCTGTGAGTTGTCTTGGGCCCACTCCTGGCTTTTCCAAGCTCCTGGGAGGGTGTCCCTCTACCGGTGCTAATCGGCTATGGAGCCCTGTGGCCCAAGCTTAGGTCCCCGGCCACCTGATGGAGGCCGGAAGTTCCTGTCCCTCAATCTCTGTGGCCCACGGAAACCGGGCGAAATCGGTGAGCACTGGGGCTCGTTTTGCCCCCACTCGGGGCTTTTCCACGCTTCTGGGAGAGTAACCTTCTCCCGGTGGGTGCTGCTTGACTTTGGAACCCTGGTGGCCCAGGCAGACGTCTCCTGCCTTAGCCGCCGCTGTTGGGATCCAGGAGGTTTCTATGCCCACCTACCTCAGTCCCTGTGTCTCGCAGGTTCGGGGCAGTTCCTGGTGAGCTGTGGAGTTGTCTTGGACCCACTCCTGGGTTTTCCAAGCTCCTGGGAGGGTATACCTCTCCCGGCGCTAATCGGCTATGGAGCCTTGTGGCCCAAGCTGAGGTCCCCAGCCGCCTGATCTTTCCTTGATTTCAGTGGCTGTACTGCTGTGCATCATTCATGGACAGTAAAAATATTTTAAATATAGAATTCCTGACTTTACTAATGGTCTTATTAGAAGGTGAGAATATTTCACCTTTTCTCTTGCCACATCAGGGCTTTCTTTGTCCTAAGCTTTGAAATTTTCATGATGGTATACCATGTGTGTCTTTGAGTTAGCTTTTGATTTGAACTTGATTTTAGAACTATTATATCATGAATCTATGTTTTCCTATTTCTTGCAAAATTTGGGGAAGTTTTCAATAGTATTTCTGGGTATAAAAGCTTCCTCTCTGTTTCTCTTGTGTTCTCTCTCTCTCTCTCTCTCTCTCTCTCTCTCCTCTACCTCCCTTCCCTCCCCCCATTCTCTTGCCCATGGGCACAATTCTGAGATGTCCAGAGACACATATTTGAATGCTTTCTCATTTTTGTATTCTTGTTTCATATTTTCTCTTTTAATTGGTTTCCATTTCAAATGAGCTGCTTCTGAATTGACTGACTGTTTTCTGCATGATGAGATCTCTGAAACAATGTTCTATTCTGCTACAGTTTTCTTTAGTACAAGATATCTGTTTTCTGTGTTCTTCTTAAATATTTCACTTTGTTCATTTATAATTTTATATAATTTCTGAGTTTGTTTTCTCATATTTCTAAAGTTTCTAACAATAATGGCTTTGAAATCTTTGATGGAAAAATATGTAGGTCTTTATTACATTGGAGTCAGTAGCTTACAATTATTATATTTTTCTGGTTTACTGTGATTGTTTTCTTTCTTGTCTTTGCCATATGAAAAGCAAGCTTTTATTGACTACATTTATGAAAGAAGTGTATTCCACAGGTAGCCCTGCTGGTGACTGAGCTCTCCTCACATATTCTGTTAATATTATCTCCACACCATTTATTTTATTGGTAATTATTTCCTATGATTGTGAATCCTGTTTGGAATGCACAAAGCACTATAGGTGCTGAGAGTCTCCTACTCATTTTTTCTAGAAAAGTCTCTTGAGATACTCAGTTTTCCCTGTGTTGATTTAATTTTACATAATCTTGCCGGCATGTAATTCTTCTGTTAATCTTTAAGATCTGCCTGAAGAACAGACATGGAAGGGGGAACAGTGAGCTGTGCATAATAATTCCAGTGCCATGGGCCAGTGAAGAATCTTTGATACTCATATCCAGTCTTGAGAACAAGCTTACTGACTGACTGTCTTAAAGTGTTTTTAGTGTTTATGGTTTTGTTTGCTTGTTTGTTGTTTATTTCCTCTCTATTCTCAGTTTTTTTCTTTTTCTGATCATCTCAATAATCTGGATGAGAAAAGAATTACATGGATGTCTTAGGCAGCACTTCAAATGTTTGTGGGGTTGAGTATGGTCTTAGTGTTCTATTGCTGTGAAGAAACTTGTGACCATGTCAAGTCTTACAAAAGAAAGCATTTAATTGGGGCTTGCTTACAGTTTCAAAGATTTAGTCCATGATCATCATGGCAGAAACATGGCTGTAGGCAGGCAGACAGGATGCTGGAAATTTAACTAAGTTCTACACCGGGATCTGCAGGCAGCAGGAAGAGAAAGACACTAGGGCTGGCTTGGGTTTTTAAAACACTAAAGCCTACCCTAAGTGACACACTTCCTCCAACAAGGTCATGCCTGCTAACTCTTCAAGTAATGTCACTTCTGGTGACCAAACATTGAAATCTATGACATATTGGGCCATTCTCATTCAAACCACCATAAGTACATACCTACTCACCTTTACCATGCAGGTGCTCACTCACTATGCTTTGAAAGAATTTGCAGACTAAATGAATATGACACTAAATTGTATTATCTTGTGACAGTGGTGATAGGGGAAACATGAAACTCTGTTTTTCACTTTTGAATCCACATTTTCTAAGATATTTGCTACAGACTATTGGGATTTCTTTGTTGAAATCTTAGACTTCAGCAAACTATTATGTGTGCATAAATGTTAAAATTGATTCTTTTGTATGTATGTATGTGTGTGGGTGGCTGGTCATAGTAGAAAAATATTTTTCTTTTGCTTTATAATTCCTATCTTTTCTGAATCTTTCAATGAATGGCATCATGGCTAATATAATAGTTCTAGTATTTTAAAAATATTTTAATGTTATATTTGTTTTTATAGTGCCTGTTAACATGCTTTTGTTTTATTTCTGGTACTGAATAGCTTATGTAGAAATAGTATATAGATCTACAATACTGGTAACAAGAGAATGGAAGAATAAAATTTATCACAATGTTGGTTTCTGGTCTATTTTCCCTGTATTTTCCTTCTTATTGTCCTCTTAAATTTGTGCCATCAAGCATGACAGGCTGATAGATTTTTGAAGAGAAAGTAAAAATATTATATCAAACTATGTATGAAGCATCGATAATTTAACAGCTGCCAAAGATACACTTTCCCTTTAGCTGACAGTAGAACAGGCCTCTCAGATTTGCCTCTGTGGATGAATAACTGAGAGGTTGACAAACATGAGCAGTTCCCCCAGGACCATGGTTACCTGGCTAGATAATTTTATTTCTATCTCTCTTGTCTTTGAAATGAATGTAGGTAATTTTTTTCATCCAGAAAATGTGCCTACTGGGAAGAATATACTTTTAAGTAGCCTGATACAAACAAGTGAAAAACACAGGATAGTGTTACCTCTGCCCTTATTCTCTTGAACCTGTATGACACCATAAAATCTGCAACATGTGTAGGTGGTGGTTGGAAATCAAGGGCCGGGGACATAGAGAACTGTGCTTATATCTATGTAATTTGCATGGATACATACTCTATACTAAATATTATAAAATATAGAAAAAGGAGATGTGAAATGTCTTCTGCTACTGCAACTATCTTGAAAACTACATTCTGTGTGTTCTCTCATATACCAGGTTTAAGTACCTGGGTCTAAAACAATCTTTAGTATTTTTCCTTTTTGCTCTTAACATGTTGTGGGCTTTGCCTACTATAATTCAGAGGCTATTTTGATTTGCATTCCATTTAGGCAATCTTTATACTAACCTCCTACCAGGAACATAGCCCAGACCCTTATTAAAAAATTTGTCTTGTTGGTTGTGTTAATAAGAAGGAAAAAGAGTAGAGTTTTAATATGTAGCAAAACTCTTTTCTTTATGAGAATATGGTTATTATTTTCATATAAGCAGATATTGCCTTATGAGTATTGTAAACAACACACACTTTGGGCATATAAGAATGGCTGAAATGCAAAGAGGCACATTTGTGGTTATTAAAATGATAGTAATAATAACTCTATATAAGAGTAATCTTTATTCTCTATAACAAGTAATTGTAATCAACCTAGTTTGCATTAACAGATTGAATGGATAGTAAAAATCTGGCATATATATAAAGTGCAATACTATTTGGCTCTAAGTAAAAATGGGATAACAAAATTTGGCAGAAAATGGATGGGCTTAGAACACATAACCTTAAGCGAGTACACAGAATCTCAGAAAGGAACAGAATGTTCTCCCTCATATGCAGATCCTAGCATATGATATTTCTTTACATATATGTATGTATGTAAGGAAATGGACATGTGGGCACAGGTTAAATGCAGATGGTGACAAGAAGGAATAGAAAACAGGTGACGGAAATGTCAGCCATGGAAGAGGGTGCAACGATAATTGTTTTTCCAGTTTTTACACTTTTTGATTTTTCAGTTATTTTTGCGGTACATAAATGGGTACAATATAATTGACAATAATTATGTAAAATTTAACGTGAAGCTCCACAGTTTTTGAAGAGCTATTCTAACTGTATAGAAGTTTGTTGAGATATATAGGTTTTGGATCTGGCTAATCGTATTGCATAATGCTTTGTATTTATAATTTTTTATTATAAAGCTTTAATTATTTTTACAAGAATGGCAAACATAGCATTGTGGTCATGTGACAACTATCTCTAATTCTATCATAAGCATGTGTTCTTCCATCCACCAGTAATGATCAAACTTCTTGGACCAGAAGTGAATCAGCACAATTACTTGCTGAAATTACTAAATGAAATATTCTGACTCCATCTTTGAAAGGATTTTCAAATTCTAAATACCACTTCTAAGAACCTGAATTTATTAGCTAGAAAAGCTTATTTTACTGAATTTAAATCTATTTGAGACATCTGAACTATAAACCACAACAAGCATGTATCTTCTATGCTTTCATGATGAATTTTAATGATTTAGCTAACAATAATTGGTAAAGGCAGGAATTAGGCTAAAATTAGAATTCAGTGTTGAGAACAGGGGAGGAGAGGAGGGGGGAAGGGAGAGAGAGAGAGCGCACACTTGCTTATGTATATGGGCATTATGCTCATGCTCTGTATATATTCTGGTGTTTTAGTGTCATCTACCTTGTTCTTTGAGACTAGGTCTTTCACTTGGCCTGCATCTCACAGATAGGCTGGCCTATAATCCCCAGAGATCCGCTGTTCTCTACCTTCCCAGTTTTGAAATTTGATTACTTTATTACTACACCCAGCTTTTTTTCCACATGAACGTTGAATTATAAACTCAAGTCTTCATGCTTTTGTTGAAAGCAACTTACCATTTCATCTATGTCACTGGCTCCATGGAATATATTTAGTGGCCTGAATTTTTACTGTTGACATATGTGAGCTATGAGAATTAGGTAGTTGGCAAAATATAACTTCAACTCTTTGGTACTTGTCTCTTAGAATTTATATTTTAAATGCCATATCTTTGGCTTTTGAGACAAGATGTCACTGAGTAGTTTTAACTAGAAAATAGAACTCCCTGTGTTACCTGGCTGGTCTCTAACTCATTGAGATCAGCAGCTTCTGCTTCAAGAGCATTGGAATTAAAAATGTGTGATATAATGCAAAGAAATATGCAACAATTTATAAAATTTTATGTAAGAAAACACAGGAATCATATCAAATAGCTTTCTGGTAAATTATAAAATTTAATTGATGTTGTAATTCTTTTCTTGTATTTAGGACGAGTATAATTTTGAAGGCATTATAAGAAGTAATATCTAATACGATCCAGAACAGGAAGGCTTTAATTTCCTGTGGATCAAATACAAATGGTAAGAATGGGAAGTGTTGTAAAATATTACTTGGCTGCTTTAGAAATATTGGGAAATAATTAGTGACATACATTGATGGTAACCATAAAAGTGATGTATTAGAGATTTCAATCATATCCTCCTAGGTTGATGGTTCTTAGTGATGGGGGATATAGAAGGTAATTACAGAGTTAGAAGTTAACTCTTGTGTAGATGACATCTGTGAGCTTATAAGAAGTAAAGCAAGTTTCCCATTGACAAGATGAATTTGTCCCCAAATGATGTGTACCATGTCTGATGGTATGAACAGCCCATAAACAGGTGTTCCTTAGCTGCCATCTGTGTTGTCAGGTCTCGAGAACTATTATCTGAATAATCTTCTTTATAAATCATTCAATTTCAGGAATTTTCCTAGAGCAATGGAAAGCAAACTAAGGCAATTATGTTAGTATTAACTCTCAGGTTTATTATGCAAATAATTCATAATACTGTCAAATAGAAAGCCTTTACTGATCTGATTTTAGAGTGATAGTACATTTTGAAAATTAAATTAATTTTTAAAACACATAAACCTATAATTTTGTACATATCAACATGGTAGAGTGCATAGGTTACTTTGATACCCATATGTATTGTATGATCTCATTGAACACATACAGACTTCAGAAAGAAAGAAAGAAAGAAAGAAACAAAGAAAGGAAAAAGAAAAGAGATTTGTCAACAGTGTTGCTAAATGGAACTTTGAGAATGATTTTATATAGGGCCATGCCTTTAATGCAAAACAAGATGCTAAAAACTTTTCATTTCCTTGCATCCTGAGTATAAAGGTTTTTAGAAAAAAGATATTTCTACTTTGCTTTACTGATAGTATAGTTTTCCAAAAGCTAAACTGGTGAGTACTTTCACAGGCACATGTAACACAAGAAAAAAACAAACTGAAGGTACTGTAACCCAAATTTGTTGACATTTGGAGTTTATATCATATAAACCATTTCAGCTAAGTAATAGACTTAGACCTTTCAGATCAAACCTTGTTAACCATAAGTTTTCTTTTTTCATTCTGTGTTCACAAATAATAATAATAAATTATTTCCTTAGTTTCTACGTTGGGTTACAATAATAAATGTAAAATTGATGAGAAGGTACATGAATGAATTGTAATTTTCTGCCTTGTAAACAAGCTGACAGTAGACTTGATTGACAATTTCAAAAACTGATGCAGATCACTTTATGAATCTCCCCTCTTAAGTCACTAAGAGACTTTTTTGGCTAGGCCAGGTTTAGTTCTTTTCATGCTTTGAAGGCGGGCATTATATAGTCCTGTATCTCCTTCCTTATAGCCTGCTTGCTCTAGCTGTGCAAGCTGCTTTGAAGCTTATTTATTTATGCTTATAGTAGTCCTATACATCCTCATAACAGTAAGTTTTAAGTTGCTCCTTTAGCTAAAACAAAATACTTGTAGCTGGTTTATAACAAAAAAATGCATTTTTCAAAATTCTGGTGCCTGGGAACTTCAAGAACAGGGATTCCATGGATAGTGAGGCTGTAGTGCTTTTATTATGATGCCAATCTCCTGTTTTCTGTCCTCACAAGTTAGAAAGGATAGAGGGAGAACAGTGTCTAGCCATATTACTCCATAGCTTTCGAAGGTACTGAACTTATTCATAAGAGTGGAGATCACGAAGTGTAATTTCCCGGGAAAACAAACATCCCTCTGCACTGCTGAAAGTGGGATAGAACATTCAACAAAAATTTCTCAAGGGTTACCGATATACATTGTCAGGTCTATCGTAGGCCACAGTAGACAGTGAACAAACACTGTGACGTAGGACAATTATTGAGAAGAGGAGTTGCCACTAAGGACAAACCTCCGAAGACATGAGCTATGAAGGAGATGAAACACTTCTACATAATCATAACAGAGGCCTCCAGTAACCCCACGGGGCGCCCTGAGCTGGCAACACTCTTGAACTGTGACATTTTGAACTTTTATAGTCAGTTGAGGCTCCCTTAATACTATTTATCATGAGGATTCATAGCTGTTTTTGAGGATAACTTAATAACATATACAAATTGCTTAGCGGTCACTAAGTACCATAACATATATAATTAGAATACAAGTGTTTCTTCTTTTTAAAATTAAATTTCTAATAGTTTCTTTTTATAGGCACTGAGGAAGAACACTAAACAGTGAATAGAGCTGACCCCCTATTTCAGTCATAATAATCCCATGCACCATTTAGAACCTATTCATTTCTGCTGGTTATTATCTAATATAGAGCATATTACATAACATGGTTTAATTTAAAAGCCAGATAAAACCATGCATGTTGGGGGTAGGGGCAAAGATAAGTGTAGCAGAAGCTTGCCAAAGCACTGAATTTTTTCAACAAGTCAGTTAACTGGCTTTGATTTATTTCTAATGAATACAATATTTTAACAACATTCTCAGGAAACTGTTTTGACTTCAGGTGAGGCATCTCAAAATAATCTAAGGAAGACATTGTATAAGTTAATGATCTCATGGCAACAAATAATAAAAATATTTTTGAAAATTGCTATGGCCTTATTCACTAAGTCATTCAACATTTATTCTAGACACTATCAAACCCATTCTTGCATTTGTATCTTCTCTGAGTATATGACTATTACAATCCCCCAATTAAAGCCTATAGAATACATTAGAATGAATTAAAGTGAGGCTTTTTCTACACAGTGTGTTCTATTGAGTAGAATAACTTGTACGTCCTGTGGTCCTGTGTGTGAAGGTTTGTTGGAGTGGTATAAATGACTTTCAGACAAAACCATTGTAACAACTGAAGAGAAATAAATATTTCAATGCCTTATTTGATATGAAAGATTTTTCTGTGTATAACTCTGTCTACTTATATCAGACTTATGAGGGTAAATGTCTGGATCTCCTGCTTCAGTAACTTCACCTTAATAACATGAATGGATTTCTGTTAGAAAGGAGCTTAGCTGAAAGAAGGGCTTTACTTTACTGGGTGAGCAAAATATATAATGTCACTGTGTCTTCACAAGATGTACTTAGGTTTGTGCTTTGTTAATGAGTGAATATAGGGCTTTTCATTCTCAGTAAGCCTCACTTAATTAGACTTCACACAAGTTAGGGATGGTATGTACCAAGGGCAAAGAATGCTATAAAATCAAAACAAAAGTGTACAAATGAATAGACAAACTAGTCTGAGAGCAGGATAAGGCTGGTGTTGACTGATGAAATACATGTGCTTCTGCTAACAAACTTGGCACACAGGTCTGGGCATCCCAGGGCAGTTTGAATGCATTTTCTACCTCTCCTCCTTATATGAGATGTGTGGATTATTCACAGCAGAGTGTGTCCAAGGTAATTTGCTTGAGACTTTGACTATAATTCAAGTGATGCTTATATTTGTGATTAATGTATGACAGTTTTCTTTTAACCAGGGATACCAATTATGGCACAGCTCTGACATACAAGAAGAAGAGTGTAGAAGCAATGTGTCTGAAGCAGCTGTAGGGTTTGTATAGCAATGAACACAGTGTTTATGGAGAAACGTTGTCTCACAATTTTGTTAAGAAAGGCAAAAAGCTTTTCAGAGTTACAGTGTTCTAAAAGTGACTGTGTTTAAGGAAGATTGCATGTATTATATTTCTTAGTACAAAATAAGTGGAGTGTGAATTTCTGGTTACTCTTCACCATAGGTAAAGTAAGTTTTGAAAATGATTCTAAAGGAATTGATTTTGGGAAAGAATGGTGTAAATTAGCTAAGTTTATTTATACTTCTTTTGATAAGAATTTCTTAAACTCTGCAATGTGTATTTGAGAAATGTATTTACTCTTGGTGTATCTTGCTTTCCTATCTGATATTAAATGATACAATAAAAGTCACAAAGTTGGGGTTTACTTATAGTTTTATGGCCATTAAAGACAGGCAGAAAATAAAAATTCCATATAAAAGTTCAGAATTATAGAATGCTCACATTATAATTCTGATATTTTTGAAAGCAAATTATTTTCTAGTTATTTTCTTCCCTAGCATGTTAACACTGACATTTACATAAATATACACAAGCACACACTGACTATTTTCTGAATGCAACTCTGTGGGGGCAATATAGGAGGAAGAAGATAGAAACTGTTTGATTCTGAGAGTATATGATGCACAATGTGGTTTAGTAAAATATGACTGAAAAAGTTCCAGTTCTTTTCATTATAATTCATCATTGTGATGTTACAAATGAAAAAATAAATAAGAAACACAGATGCAAGAATAGCCTTCTCATAACCCATGGCAAATCAGATAGATTAAATACTGAGTGATAATCATATTTTATTCAACCAGCCGCAACTGAGAAGGAACTGTGTACAGCTGACCGTCGATTTCTTAGTAAAGCAAAAGGCTGCAAATACTCGTGAGGAACTGAAAATCTTTTCTTAAGTAACTTTCTTTTTCAATGAAAAGATACAAGGCAAATATAATTAACTATTACATGTGATAGATGATGGTAAGTTCAGTAGAAATATTAATAAAGGAAGTGTATAACCCCAAGAACTGAGTGACCCCTATTTAAAAGAGGCAGTAAAGGACCAGCTTGGGATTGATAGTAGAAGCAAAGTCACCCAGAGTGAGGAAAGTCAGGAAGAAGGAAGAAAGGTGACCATAACTTGCAGCAGTATATTGGTGGGAGGGTGAGCCCAGCAATCAGTTTTCGCCAGCACCTATATGTGAAGAAAGAATGTAGAATCAGTTTCATATGTGGGATGAGGAAACCAGTGGACTGACCATTTTGAAAAACTTTGCTTAGGTGTCACCTGGTCTTCACAATTAAGCAGAATCAGTGAGCCCAGGATCAAGACTGTGTGGTAGTAAGAAAAAGGGGGTGGGGGGTGAAGTGACATAACTCATTGCACTGATCTACGGCATTGGTATCATTCAGGAAGTGCTTGAGTCAGAAGATGTTGATAATGGGAAATAGTAGACAAAGGGTAGGTGCACAGTTAAGAATAGAGTAAGAGCTGGCCTTCATTTGGGGCAACAGATAACGGAGAGATAATGTGTTGTGCTGTAGAAAGAAGATCTGGCTACTTTTAGAACCAGTACCTTAGAATGGTAAAGTTGGGAAGATAGGACATATTTCAACCCACTTTGATGTTAGAAGCTTAACCCAGGTCTTGAACCTGCTAGGTGAGTGGTTGACTACTAAGTTTCTACCCAGTACTTAGCTTTTTGAGATCTAGTCTTGCTAAGAAGCCCAGACTGGCCTTATTCAAACTGACAATCCAATCTTCTTGCTTCAGTTACAGATATTTGCTCCATTGTCTGACCCCAAATTATTGTTTCTGAATAAGAGCTATACAGGGAATCTTGTCTTAGGGAAACTAGGAGGGAAAATTGGGTAGAAAAAGGAGAAAACATTATTTACTAAGTATTTAAATTACACTTTTAAGAAAACAGTGTTCTAGAACTTAATTTTATTTAATTATTTTTTCCATTTAAAATTTTTTATTTATAGGAAAATACATCATTTTCTCTTCTTTCATTCTTCCAACTCCTCATGGTCGTATCACTGTATCTCTTTCAAATTCATGGCTTCTTTTTATTTAATTGAAAAATATGTATATGTATGTATGTTTGTGTTTATGTGTATGTATATTCATATATGTGTGTATATATATAATATTTTATATATATATATATATATATATATATATATATATATATATATATATATATTCCTAAATATATAAAAACAACCTGCTCAGTCTATAAAATGTTACTTGTATTTTACATGTTTTTAGGAATGACTACTTGGTATTGGATAACAAGTTAAGGGGCTCTTCCCTGGAAAAGTCTATTTTTATTCATGTCAGTATTCTTTTGTTGCTTGTAGTTTTTTGTCTAGGGTTGAGGTCTCTTGAGCTTTTTCTCTTTCATGTTAGCATGTCTATTGATGTAGCTGTTGTCCAGGTCTTGCTTAGGCAGCCATATTGATGAGACATCATGGTTATGGCTTTTTTGACATTTCTAGAGCACACAAGTTCACAGCAAACTTCCTGTTCCTCAGCATCTTAATGATCTCCCAGTTCTTCTTCCCTAAATATTCTTGAGTTTTAGGAACAAACATTATATGTTAGTCTGTCAGTTGAGACTGGACGCTACACTATTTTACTATTTTTTGTCCTCTGCATTTTGAACAGGTATGGTTTTCAGTGATAGTATCCATCTATTGCAAAGAGAAGTTTGTTTGTTTGTTTGTTTATTTGTTTGTATGAGGAGTGAGAACTATACTTATTTAATATCATAAAGATAAACATTTACAATATAATCAGGAATTATGCTATCTTAATAAAGTGGTAGGGTCCATGACCTCAATGGCCACAGATTGCTAGCTAAGCTTCCATTACTGGGTATATTTTTACTCTTGTCGTGCAAGCCTCAAGTCCAACTAGAGAGCTATTTGTTTCTACCAAGGTACTACTGCCACTAGTGCACACTGAGAACTATCATGCCAGGCTAGTCATTGTTGTGGTTCGCAGGCACCCAGGCTGGGTAGTGCTATCATTGGCTGCTTCCCTTCCTTGGAAATCCTCATGCCACCTGAAACCACAAAAGCTAGTCAGTCTTCAGGGAGGAGGCATTTATCAAAACTAATTTTAACCTCATTGTAGCTACAGGTTTATCAGTAAAACTGAACTATTTGGGAAGAGACCTGTGTACCATGGTGTGATGTTCCTTTTGGACCACAACCAATTTCCAAGACAAAGAAATTCTTTATTAAGCAAGATAGAGAGAGTGGGTGGCTGAATCTGAATGGGCAGAAGCAGCAGCAGGTGGCTCTGCAGGCTTGGCTTTGTTGAGAAAAAAGGAAAGTCCATGCTAGAATGAGTTGTTTAGTCCTGATTGCACAATGCTGGTCAGTGTGGCCAAACAGGAAATTTTGATGGCTGTCCTTTATAGTTTGTCTTGGGAATGAGGAAGTGGCCAAATAATGGAGTCTCTTAGATTAAGAGAGTGAGCAGTAGGGAAAGACTGGCCAGCACCATGTTTGGGCCTGCTAGAGCCCTTCAATTCATGCATGCTCATGTCTTGTTTATGATTTCCTATTTTAACTCAATCCCTCTGTGTTAGTGTGCCTGTGTGTCTTCATAAGCAATTTAGAAATTACACACCATAAGAAGAGTCTCTTCTGTTAAGATGCTATTTGGGCCTCATCAAACTAAGTAACTAATAAAGGGGTTTATAGAGTTTTTGTGTTACTTCTTTCACTGATGTCTTACCAAATAAGAAACAGCACTTCACATATCTGGTTTATACATAAAAAAAAAAAAAAAACCTATTCGTGTGTGTGAGTGAATATAGGAAAATCAAGATTTTAATCATTTAGATGTCTATAAAAATGACAGACTTCCTTGAAGAAAATGGATCCATTATTTTGCTAGTTATATCATGATGTTTTTCAGTTAAGATTAATTTATACTCTCAATTAGAAACAAGATAAAATGATGTCAAACTATTTCATAAGCTAAGGAAGATGCCTGACTTTCTCGGTTTGACTACAATACTCTAAAAATAATGGATCATGGCTTATACTTAATATATTAACCTTGACACACAGAAATTTCAAATAAATATTCATTCAATTGAGCCACATGTCTAATATGTGTATAGCATACATGTGTAGATACATATACTTATATATATATCCTTACATGACTTTTTATGTTAAAATAAACTTAATGTTTTGACTTTGTGTGAAACTCCTTTGGAATCACAGCAAATAATAATCAGCCTGTGACATTGGATTCCAGAAGTCCTCAGACATTGAGTCTCTGTGACAGACCTTGTCTGCTGGGGAAATGCAAGCCACCATGCAGCTGTCTGAGAAAAGCTAGCCAAAATGCCCACTGTCCCTGCTGGGAACCACTGTTATGCAGCTGGGCCTGGAGTGCATGTCTTTGATGGCAGCAGGCTCTGGGTTTGAAAGATAGATATGGAGGTGCAGAAGTACTACTTGACCTTGAGGGACTCAGATGGGCTGACAGAGGTTAGCAAAGCGTGTGGAGAGTGCAGTGAGAGGCACCTGGAGACAGTTACCTGCTAACTGTAAGTCTGAGAATTAAAAGACTATTATCAACTTTTAACTTTACTTTTAAATAGCTATCTTTATTAGTCATTACTATTTGCATCCAAATGCAAAATCTGATATGGATTCTGCTTCTCACCTCACAAAAAGGCATTCCCTTATTTTTAATTCATTTTCTCTTTTCCTTTCATTTTCTCTTTTCCTTTGTATAATTTAAAAATTCATTCTGTACTAATGCTGTTTACTGTGCCTTTAAATAATTACTAAATAGAAAATACAGACTATGATATACCAGGATGGCGGAAATTATAGTTATAATTAGAATTCCCTCTAGTATTGATTTTCTTTTTATATTATCTTCCTCCTTCCTTCCTTCTTTTATTTCTTTCTTTTAATTAGGCAGCAAAAGGTATGTTTTGTTTGTAAATAATTTTCCGAACTTCTAAAAATATTACAAAACATTCAGCAGTACATTTAGCTACCAGCATGTCATAGTGTAATCTTTATATTGCATTCTAAGCCATCTTGTTTTTGCCACAAAAATAAAATTAGAACTGTCCCTGTAGAAGCAGTGTATGCTAGGGAGTTTAGGGCTGGCACAAATTAGAGAATGTTTAAGCTTTATTGATAAGCAGTTCATGTATATTGGCTAAAATGAAATTTCATATTTGCTTCTATGAGGAGAGACTCGTCTTTTCATTTCAGTGATTTAAAAAATAATCTCGCTCAAAATAGAAATTTGTGTGAACGTGTTGTGGATTGACAATCATTTGACATCTTCTACTTTACCTTCAGGAACTGTCGATTTTCTCAATGCATGTATTTGTTTTATTTTCCTCCTTAGCTTTGAGTTGCTTTATTTTGGCTGAAGAAGTGTTATTCACCACACCAGGAAAGTTAGACAAGAGTCAAACTTAAACTTCCTTGGCAGCAGGCTGTATAGCAGTTTTGTACTGTCAGCCTGAAAGTCTAAGAGCCAGAGAGAAAGAGTTCCCAGTTGCCAGCTCTGGCTGAACATTCTAAGCAACCATCAAAGTCACTGTGGGGGTGTCACAGAGCCCTGGGAAGATGGCCCCAGGAACAGCCAACTGTCCTTCAATGTCACAGGCTACAGAAGAGGACCAGACCACACCCTTATGTGCCTGTCTCTTTACTCCTCAGGTAGAGAGAAAGTAGACACTTCTGTTTGCCTTCCAGTCCAAAACTTCATGCATATTTCATGGCCAATGCCACCCATTTATTCATACAGCATTCATGTGTGCCCCAGTAAATAATAAAAATAAAAACAACTTAAGCATGATGTAACATTAAGTAATTTTCTTATTAACATATTTCTTTGTCAAATGATATTCAAGTATTTGGAAAAAAATATATATATATCTTAAATCTGGATACTGTAGCCAGTGTCTAATAGGGAATATTCAAAGTTGTCAATACAATATGGAAAAATGTTTGATTTGTCTCTCTACTATGCTTGAATTTTTATACCCATAATAACTGCTAAGTTTAATTTGATAGTTTTGGTTTTGTTTTGTTTAATTTTGTTGTCCTTGTTACTATAAAGCTTGTTTGAGAAATGTCTTGTTGACACGTAAACTTGAATATGCTGAGGGGAGCCGACTTGGCCAAATCTAAGAGGCTCATGCTACTGGAGAATGCATAGGCTGACAGAGCTCGTCTACATCTCTAATTCATAATATTTGAAATATGCTTAGGTAATATGGTCAAGAACATGGTGTTGTAGATTTTAGGTCACTTCAATTGCTAGAGTGCATGTGACTCCTAGTTCCCATCATGGACACTACAGGTCATTTATCTTTTGAATGGACCTTTGCTGTGCATTTTAGTATATCCCTGTACCTGAAATTATTTTACTCTTTATTAATCTGATCTTAGTACAAGTCCTAACATTTCTCTCCTATACAACTTGCTATATCTTTCCTTTCACCATGATTTACTGACTCATAGTATGGTGATATCTGACTTTTATTACAAACAATACTTTGTTCTTTGCTTACAACATGTCGTTTTTTCTTAGTCCTCTGTATTTTTTTTGCACTTCCTCTTTCTAAAATTTTCTCTTCAGGTAACTAATTTGAATACATAAATTTTCCTCAGGTGCTATAGGTGATTTTCATATCTGTATTCCAAAAGACCTAAAATATAAGCATGGATAGATACTATGCAAAGGCTACTTTCAATCACCTGTTTCCAGCTTGTTACAAAAACATTCTATAGCAGAATGAAGGAAGGAAGTGAAGTGAAGTCAATTTGCTGGAAGACCAGTTTCTTCAGGGCAGAGTTTAGTCTGTTTTATTAACCACTATTCCAGGCGCTTTGAATAGAACTACACACAAATGCAAAGTAGAATAAAAATTGATCAAACTATATTTTCATATTTGCCTTTGCTATTTCCAGTGCTTAACAAAGAAAATTTTTATTTGAATTCATACAATATATAATGAGAAAGTATATTAAAAACAGCCATAACTCTTCAGATCCACCTAATCTTTTATAGTTTCTTTACTCAGACAAGGAAAATGTTTGCTTTAGGTCCAAACACATACATTAAACTCTTACTAGTCAACTACTGAGATTATAACTCAGCAGTGTTTGTCAAAATACCCTTCCTCTGTGCCCCAACTCTCCTACTCCCCTGTCATATACAAACATGTAGCTTTTTGCATAAAGCTCAGAACAGTGTCTCTGTCATTTTTCACTATTCCGTCATTTTAATATAATTAGAACATATAATTAAAACTCATTTTTTTTATCAGTGAGTAAGTACTCAACTAAATGCTATGTTTACCATTAAACTCAACATCTTCCAATGCAGAATTTCACAGCTATGTGAGCTTATTGGAGCCTCATCCAATGAGCTACATTAATATTAATTTGCAGTTAACTTTGGTTTAATCAAAAAATCAGACTCCTATCTACAGGATTGTGTTCATATCCAAACCAATTTGTATTAATTTTGGAAGTCAGCTATCAGGGGACTTTATGTCAAAACCATTACTGAAACCTTCATAGAAAACATCTATTAAATTCTATTCATACTCACTTCTTTCAATGAGATAATGCTATTAATAAAAAGAAATCTATTAAGTGTGGCTGTGTCACATTACTGGCTTATTGCTTTTGATTTCATTATCCACTCTCCAGAATCTCGCATCTATCATTTCAGAATTATTTGTTCTACTTGGTTAAATAACCATTTACACAAATAGGTATCTTACCTCTTGACAGAAACTGTAATTTTTTTTGTAAATGGCACAGACATTTTTAGGCAAATTCCTTAAAATACAAATAAAATGGTGTGTTGATGTCGTTATTATTTAAGTACTCCATATCAATTTGTTGAATTGAATGACATTTACAGTGTAAAATGTGAAGTACTTTTCTGTTTCTATTTGTATTTCTTTCTCCTGCCTTACACAATTTAGAAACTGAGTGCATTGAGATATTTAAAGAATGGGGTCTAAGAATTTTTCACCTTCATATTTACTTAGAACATTGTTTATGTTATGCCTGGTTATGCTACTTTAGTTCTAATGTTGATTTTTACTGCCTGAGTATTTTTCATTCTGATATTTTATATTGAAAGCATAAACCCACTAAGGAATTTTTTTCTGAGTTTGCTGTCATTGAGCTTTTTGTGTATACTTGTCACTGAACAAGGGAAGCTGTGATATTTCACTTATAGTTATCATACAGCTCCAGTTAGGATTGAAATCCTTTCTGAATGCTCACTGCTTCCCACCCCAGCTTTGGTTATTTCAAATGTGTCTTGTACCCTGAGGTGGTTTCGTTTGTTCATTTGTTTTAAACTATTGGAAACTTGTATTTCCCTTGTCTGTGTCTTTCAGTATATTCAGATTTCAATACTAATGATTCCACTATTTTTTCCTAAACACTGTTTAAAAGTAGAAATTGGGCATACAGTTTATTATTTGATAACCATTAGTTCACTGACCTTTGTTTTAAGCATTTTCAAGCTTCATTCTGGTAGGGAAAGAGGAAACCATTTTAGATATTAAAAAATATCCCTTACACACTCTATTTTCTTAGCTGAGATTAATAGTCTGTCTATAATGCTTATAGAAATAGAAAGTGAGCCATCTTGGCTGTTACGTATAATTCTGAGACTATGGAATACGCTGAAATGTGGGTCTGTAAATAATTTCTCACACGCTTTCTGTGTCTAACAAAGAAACTATGTATAAAATTCAAATTTGGACAAGATCCACAACATGTTCTTAGAAAAAAAACCCCAAAACAATGGAGTAAATTTTAAGTGAAAAATACTTTGAAAGTATGAATCCAAGGGAGATTCACACTGATATTTTGAGAAAGTTAAATATTTATTTTATGTGTTTACCTCTATTAATACATTCCTTAAATATATATTGAATGCTGGCTGTGGCCTAGATGTGGACAAAGCCTAAAGATGCTAAAAGAAGATACTAAAACGACTTTTCAGATAGAAGCAGCTTGGGTAGAGGTATATGGAGGGTTTGGAAGGAAGAAAGGGAAGGGATGGGAAGGGGTGACTATAATTTCAAAATAAAATGTGAAATTACTTTCTGAATTATTTTTAAATAATTAATTAAAAATAATTATATCTCCCCCCTTCCTCTCCTCCATTCTGTCCCTCCATGTCAGGACATCATCTTCTCTAGCCATTGTTCTACATACATATATAAAAAAATCAACCTGCTCCTAGAGGCTTTTCAGGTGTGGCTACTATGTCCCATGTGCATCAGTAGATGGCAGAGAGGAGAGAAGCTATTTCTCTGCTCAGTGTTGTAAACTGTGAACATCTAAATAAATAGTTGCCTAACATCCCCTGAACAAAGCAAGCCTAAGGCGCATCCAGTCAAGCGCCAGGCAGGCCCAGATGGGTTGCTAAGATTAGAAGACCAGAAGAAACCTATCTGAGAC
This sequence comes from Uromys caudimaculatus, assembly GCA_028551405.1. Taxonomy (NCBI): domain Eukaryota; kingdom Metazoa; phylum Chordata; class Mammalia; order Rodentia; family Muridae; genus Uromys; species Uromys caudimaculatus. The sequence goes on from CM052705.1 coordinate 51,893,993, forward strand.
CACGGGCTGCACGTAGGAGTGAGCCTCAGATAGATGACTCTCGAAAAGGACCACTGGGGTGGACCAGACAAGACAACAACCAGACAGGCACCATGGGGCCAGAATTGGGAGCCAGACTGAGATGACCAGCATTCCTGTTACAAGTAGGCCTTGGGAGGGCAGACCATGACCAAGATGAACCCTGTCCATCGCCATGGTACATTAGTGTAGCATAGCAGTCCTGAGACCAGTCCTGAGATGATTCCAGAATAAGTAAGTGGTGGAGAGATGGAAGAGAAAAAGAAAAAGAAAGATCTGGGTAAAATGAAGAGAGGCAAAACTGGAAACTTGCAGGTAGCGAGGAACAGCCTGACTTGAGTAGCTGCTGATACTACCTTGGACCATAGTAAGGCCCTAGACTATGCAGTCACCAGGGGGTGGAATATGTCTGGGTACATATTCCTCTAAAAGCAGGGGTCTGTTACCACCAAAGGTCAGGTGGGCATCTCTGTTTTCGTCTGATGCCTGGGAATGTATTGATGTCTGAGGATTGTAAAAAACTGGTCCCACCCTCACCTGAGCATCTTTTGAGAACTGGTGCTGGGGGCAGACGAAACCCTAGCTAACTGGAGAACTCAAGGAAAGCTAGTCCTGCACATTGCAAGAATTGGGGTGAGCCATCCTTGAGGATATAAACATGAGATTACAATACTACCACTTGTCTCCCGTACCCTGGCGTGAATGAGGGAAAGATACTCTACTCTCCCCTTGTCCCTCACCACTTGATGCAGGTAGGAGACTTGGTCCTGGGGTCATGAGAGCAGGTGAATCGGGCTTGCCTCTCTCTAGGTGCAGTGCTTGGGAGAGCAGGCTCTGCACCTCACCTATACAGCATAGTAGAGCTGACCCTGATGGTGTAAGCACGGGTGAGCTGACCCTGAAGGCGTAAGTGTGGGAAACCTAGCCTCACCAGTTGTTGGACTTGTGGCAGCATGGGCTAGGGAGAAATGTTTTCCTGTACTCTTACCCCTTACAACAGGTAGGAGAGACGGCTCTGAGGTCATGAAAGCAGGAGAGCTGGTCCTGCCCCTCACCTCCTGCAGCACTTGGTAGATTGGGCCCTATACCTAGCCTGGGCAGCACAGTAAAGCAGGCTCTGGATGTGTGAGTTGCTGGTGAGATGGCCCTGCCTCTTGTCGGCTGGGTGAGGGCAAGGATGTGGAAGAGATGCCCTCCTCCCCTCACTCATTCCCTAGCATCAGGTGGGATCGCTGGTTCCAGGGTCATGAGAGTGGGAGAACTGGCCATGTCTCTCACCAGATGTAACACTCAGGAGAGAGGAGAGCAGGCCCTGTACCTCAACTGGGAGCAGAGCAGAGCTGAGCCTGGTTGCAGGGTTTCCTGCTCGGCCATCCCTGGGGACTTGAGAGTGGGAGAGCCAGAAGACTGACCAGCTCAGATACTTCCTATGTCCAGATCCAGGGCTTTGAATTGGTCCACCCAATCATCTGCTCTATTAATGAACTGCTGTGCCTGCCAGGGGCCAGCCCCAGAGATGGCCAGGTCTCATAGTAGAGGAGGAGATAAGGAGTCAGAGAGGAGGGCTGAGTCAAGCACAGTGGTCTGTGGGAAATCTTGCAACCTGACTGAATGGCTGTCAGAGTGCTTCTTAATTTATATAGAACTCAGTAGGCAGGGATAGATTTACGCTGTTCTAAAACATAGATGATACAATATTTTTTGTCCCTGGATCTGTGTCTTAACTTCTTGGTTATAAGTTTAGTCATCAATGATAAACAGTGGCAAAACAGAGTTATCTTTTATAGTCACTTTCCCACATCAACCTCACAACTCAATATTTAAGAATATTGTGGTTTCAAGAGCATTAGACAGAAAGAAAATCTCCCAGGAAGCTTGGACAGACAGTCATGCCTTGAGCAGTATATTTTTAACTGTTAATGGCTAGAGTGCCAATTGTCATTAGGCCCAATAAAAATCTTCAGGACAAAGCTGCTGCTGTTATTCTTCCCTTTGTGCCATAGTTTATATTTTATAGTTTTGTAAAATTTATTCATATGTCTAATCTGAGTATTCTTTGACTGTGACATCACAATGCTCCTGCACATACTAACTTTTCTAAGAAGGGAAGTCTACTTCATCCTTGTATCATTCATCAACATCATCCATTGTCCATAAATATACTCCATGTTGGGCAAAGATAAGTCCAGCCAATGTAAATTCATTGCTGTATCTTTTCCTAGAGGGGCATACTACATACAGCCCACAATCTTATGTACCATATAATTGTCTGAGTGTATACTAAGATGAGGTTTTTAAGCTGATCTGCTGCCAACTTCTCTAGCACACCAAAACATGTTTACCTTTCTAATTTTACTTTGTTCTGATTATCTTGTTCCTGAATAAGTACAGGAGCAGATATTCTAATAGAATCAGAGCCTGGGAAAGAGATGTCTGGCATCTTTATTTTGTGCCACAACCTTCAGTGCATAAGGAAGATCTTCGAGTAGTACAAATAAGGATATCTCCTTATAAATGGAAGGGGAAATATTCTCAGAACTTCTAAAGGAAAGCTTAGAAGTATTCCTGGGAGAGGGGATATGTGATTCCAAGGAAATTTTACACCAATAAAATCCCAAATTTTATACATATTAAAAGCCCCCCAGGCATGCAATAATGGAGATTAAGACCAAAAGCAGAAGACCTTAAGTGATTGCATCGCTCTTTGTCAAACAGTTCTGCTGACTTTATGACTTTAACAGTTTCCATTAGACACCACTCTGCCACTGCTGGAGTGCATTTAAAAGCTGGACCTACAGACTCCAAACCATAGGCTCTTCATGACACAGGACAACAACAGGATATACAAGAGGAGACCCAGTGAGATTCCAATATTAATGGAGTAGCAGAAGCTAGAGGCCTCGTAACAGACAAGCAGGTCATTGTTATGAACATTTGCAAGTAAAGAAATAAAGAAGTGTGGACAAAAGGATGTACTGTGGGACACATTCTGGTACACACTCTCTGTACGCACTGTACAGCTTCCATAATAAGATTTATTTTCTCTGATCAGCGGGAGGTTGCAAAGGTAGAGGATGAGTAGAAGGGGAGGGAAAGATGAGTGGGATTGTGGTGCCTGATGTGAAATTCACAAAGAATCAATAAGAAGTCTTTTTAAAATCAACATATAGATACAACCTGCTGAGTTCATTCAGTGATGACTGTGTGTATGCCATATTAGCATGGACACCAGTCAGAGAGCTTATACTTTGGGAGGACAGATTCCCGCTTCACTCAGCAGTTGTTAATTGCCTGTAGCTCTTCAGTTAAGAGTGGGACCTTATGAGATTTCTCACACATACAGTGGGATGACAGCTTTTGTTGGAATTGCCGAGCTGTTTCTGATGGGTCACTAAACAAATAAATGTACAGCAAATGTTCCAGATACCAGAAGTATCATAAAAGACAAGGAAGTGGAGAAACAATTAAAAAGGACCAACAAAGTTAGGTTAATTCCAAGATGTTTTAATTTGGTTGAAGTTATTGTGAATGGCATTGCTTTCCAGATTTCTTTCTCAATGTGTCTATCATTTGTACATAGGAAAGCTATTGATTTTTTTGTGCATTAATTTTCTATACTGCTAGTTTGGTGAATGTATTTATCAGCTTTAGGAGTTTTCTGGTAGAGTCTTTAGGGTCTTATATGCATAAAATGTGGGAGAATTTTAATATAGCAGCATGGCTGCTCTGACAAGGGATCATATCCAAGATGTGATCTGACTGGAATGCAGACACACCACAGACCTTTAGTCATTCTGTCTGGAATACACATACACCTTAGTACACATCTTTAATCCCAAACAATGACATCTAATTGAGGGGCAGACAAAGTGACAAATCAGAGAAGGATTTGACAGAATGAGTTAGAGATCAGATACTCCCAACTCTCAAGAGGACAGACGGTAAAGAAAGGTTACTAAAAGAGCATGAGGGAGAGAGTTCAATGGAATTCAGTTTAGTTTAGTTCAGTTCAGTTCAGTTCAGTTCAGTTCAGTTCAGTTGTTTGGAGCAATTTGGAACAGTTCAGTTTGGTGCAGTTCAGTTTGGTGCAGTTGTGCTCAGTTCAGAGCTGAGCAGTTCAGTTTGGAGCAGTTCAGTTTGCTTAGTTTAGAGTCAGTCTTTCTAAGCAGAATAATTCAGTCTGAAGCCAAGAGAAGCCAACTTGAATTTGTCAGCTTGGAGAGGAGTTTGAGCCAAAACAGCTGAGTTGAATCAGCCAGCCAGAGAGCAAAAAGAGCTAGAAAGGGTGAGTTTATGCATCTTAAATCTTGGAGGCTGAAACATTCTAGAGATAAATTAATAGACAAAGGCTGGAAGCTAAAGCCTTCTAGGTCAAGACTTCCATAAGATTAGATTGTGTGGAGACCAGATGCTTCAGGCCTAGGCCTAAGGATAGGTAGGTAGTTAGGTAGGTAGATAGATAGATAGATAGATAGATACATAGATAGATAGATCTATTAGTTTTACTGCTGTGAACAGACACCATGACCAAGGCAAGTCTTATAAAGGACAGCATTTAATTGGGCTGGCTTATAGGTTCAGAGTTTCAGTCCATCATCATCAAGGTGGGAGCAAGGCAGAATGATGCAGGCAGAGCTGAGAGTTCTACATCTTCATCTGAAACTGCTAGTGGAAGACTGCTGACTTCCAGGCAGCTAGGACTAGGGTATTAAAGCCCACACCCACAGTGACACACCTACTCCAACAAGGCCACACCTACTCCAACAGGGCCACACCTTCTAATAGTGCCACTCTTTGGGCCAAGCATAGACAGACAGACAGACAGACAGACAGACAGACAGACAGACAGACTGATAGATATAGAAAGAGAGAGATAGGAATGGTCTAGGCTCAGCCCAAGCTGCATATTCATGCAGCTTGGAAATAGCTCTCATATCATTCTATCATCTGAGGAAATAAAAGTGACATTTACATGTACAGTAAAATCATACCGTCTGCAATGAAGAATACTTTGAATTCTTCCTTCACTATTTTATCCCCTTTATATCATTCACTTGTCTTCTTTCTCTAGCCAAAACTACAAGTACTATGTTGAACAGGAGGAGGAAAGTGTACATCCTTATCTTGTTTCTGAATTTAGTGGAAATATTTTGAGTTTTATCAAGATATTGGCTGTGTCTTCCTACATAGTGCTTTTATTATGTTGAGATATGTCCTCTATAATCAGGGCATTTATCCTGGAAGGGTGTTAGGTGTTGTTTAAAACTTTATTTGGATCTAATGAGATTATCATGTGAAAGGCTTCTTTCTGCGATAGATAAAAACTAACACAGAGACTCACAACTGGCCATGCTACAAAGAATAAGTGACTTAAGAGTGCTTACCACTAATTGAGACACTATATCATACCTTAGTCTTCTGGAGGTTCAGTAATCATGTGAAAGAAAGGACAGAAAGACTCTAAGAGCCAAAGGCTGTGGTAGCTACAATGAAATAGTGTTTTTCAAATACAATAGGCCAGTTGTACATATGAACTCACAGTATCCTATAGCAGTAGGTACAAGATCTGTGAAATCTTAAGACAGAAAAATCCCAGCGTTAAGGGCTTGGTTGTTTGTGAAGTACCACTCTTAGGGGCATTATTGTCATTGAGAGCAACCAGGAACAGTAGTATTAGTTTGCTTTACTGATGTGGCTCCTGGTGGGTCTAATATGCTACAGTGAATGTCCACAAACGTACTAGGCAACATTAATGGGAATCAATAGATTTACAAAAGTGTCAAGATTTGGGTGTGTATAAGGTGGGGAAGGATTTGGGAAGAGAGGTGAGGAAAATTGAAATGTTCAAAATACAATGTATTAAATTTTCAAATAATTATTAATTAATTAAGACATTTTAAAAGTGACTGTTCTGGAATCTATTTTAAGAAGGCACTCCAAGGGGACACTCCAAGGGGGTAGATACTAGAAAAAAGGCCTTACACATTGTCTGAAAGAAGAGTGGACTTGGAAGGCAGTCAAAGTTCTCTACATTTGGTGCAAGTACAAAAAAAAAAAAAAAAAAAACAACTAAAGGACAGTGTAACAGCCCATGAGTAAATTCATAGGGATTATCTGTAATGGTTAGGTGGGAAAGTAGGAACCTGCTACAAAATAGGCCTTATGTTATAAATGTGAGTGAAGTTGTTGATGGTGTTGAAGAGTGAATTGGTATGTCATGCTTTACTCTGAAGATATAAAAAGTAAAAACATAAGCACATACTGCTTTGGTAATTGGGAATTAACCACAGGCATGAGTAGAACTTAAGACATATACACATACTGAAGATGATGTATAGAGATGCTCAGTATATTACACTTAAATGTTAGATCAGGTTAGACTTTCTCATGACTTCTTAGCAGACCTCCAGAGGTATCCTCAATAGAGCCTAGTCAGCTTTTTGATGTGGAGGCTATTATGTACATTGTAGGAATTTGTTTCTTCTTCTGTGAATTGCTACTCTCTATTCATATCAGATGCCAGTGGTATTTCTTTGCCTCTATGATTGGCCACTTGTCTTCAGGGAGGCAAAATCATCATTGTGTTAAGTAAGGTTGTGGTCACATAGTCATTAAATTTCATAGATTCAACATGTATTTATTTCTTAGTCAATGTATAAATTCATAGGTTCTTAGCTGTGAGGTTCAAGTTATGTTCTGTAGGAAAGTCATCTGGCATTCAGATGAAGTAGCTGGTAAATAAATACCAGTTTTTTAATGCTTTTTTTTGAGAGAGAGAGAGAGAGAGAGAGAGAGAGAGAGAGAGAGAGAGAGAGATATTCTTGTCAGTGTTGCTCACGGTTAAGTAGAACTCAAAACTATTAAATGTGAAGTGGCTGAGAAAGTAGGGATTACATGTGTGTCGTGACAATCAGTGTTTGTGCTCCTCTTGTAGCACAATACATTGTAGGATTAAAGCAATTTTGTAATTCTGGTTGGTAGCTGCTGTTACAACACCTGACCTTAGTTATCTAATATCAAATGTCCCACCCTCAAAACAAAAGAAACATTATACAAATTAAGCAGGTAGTATGTAATGAAAGGAGGGGGTACATAAATTTGAAAGAGCACAAGGAGGAGAATATGGAAGGACTTGGGATAAACGATGTGGTTTTGTTATGAGCTCAAGAAATAAAGAAGTAATTTTAAACCAACAAAACAGAAAAGCAAAGCAAAAAAAAAAAAAAAAAAAAAAAAAATCTCATCCTTATGAGGAATCTTGTAATGAAGACCCAAAATGGCAAAATATCTTGGTTTTCTTCTGTCTGATGCTCCCAGCTCTCACACAGTAACCATCTAATCATTGAGAACCCCCTTTCTCTTTCTTTCTCCTTCCTTGTTTTTTTTTCCTCCCTACCTCTCTCCCTTCCTCCCTCCCTCCCTCCCTCCCTCACAAACACTCTCTTTCCTTCCTGTCTTTCTTCTGTACATTAGAAGTGTCAAGGAAATAAATAAGTAAATTAATAAAAAGTAGAAATGTCACATAGACCTCAAGTTTCATACATTCAACATGTATTTAGTTCTCAGTAAGTTGATGCTGTGTTTTTATGGGGTTTGTTTTATAGGTATGCCTTTCTATGTGTGCCTGTGTTTCTGGGACTTGCTCTTTGATGTTTTAAAAAATTCTGTGAAGATTCCAGTACCAAAAATAGGTTATATCTAACTGAATTGTTGGCCGAAAAAGCCCCATGGGAACTCTCAAACAACTCATACATTTGTGAAGAGTATTGATTGTTCTCCACAAACTGATAGGTAAGGTCCTATTGCTGAAGACTACATTAACGTATCCCATTCAATGTGCAGAAGTTGGGCTGGTCCATAACTAGAGCCCTCACCCATACTGAGCAGTGTTCATTGTACTGGAAAGTACTCTGCATGCTACCAGAGATAAATATTAAACCTGCTACAAACCCTTTAATCTACAATGGGAACCTGCCTGCATTATATGCTGGTCTAACAGTAGCACAAAAATTGTGATTAGATTTAAAGCCCCCTCTGTGAGATTGAACTCATACCTGAGCTATTTGGATTGCTACAAACCAGAGACTATATTCCTCCAGAGACAGGCCTGGGGAAAATCAAATATTATTGTTCTGTTAAGGAGATATAGCAATAAAATGACTCCTAGGAACATTGCATTATACATATAATATAATAAACATAGATCAGTTCCTTGCTCAGCCACTATCAGAGAAGCTCCCTTCTGTAGTAGATAGGAAGAAATAAGGACCCACAACTAGAAAAATGTACAGAGACTGAGAGACCTTGGAACACTCCATCTGAACTTGGATGTCCTTATGCAATCCCCACCTTCAAGGCTCGGGGAGCAATGCAGAAGAGAAGCAGAAAAGATTCTAAGAGCAATAGGGAAAGGGAAACAGAAATTTAGTAACCCCCCCATGGACTTTCCTGTGTATATAACCACATGCAAAGGTAGGCCCATGTCTAGCGCTAGCTGGGCAACACAAAACAAACTCAGTGGCATTTTTGTCTATATTTTTTCTCTTGTTTTGCTTTGTTTGGATTTTTTAAAAAAATTTTTTTTTTGGTATGTGTATTAGTGTCCGATTTTGTGTTTTTATGAATTTTAAGTGTGTATGTGGGCATTTTCTTTGTGATTTTTGTTATTATAATTCTGTTTTTGTTTGTTTGTTTTTAATTTATTTGTTTTATAAAGACAGAGAATGAAGGCATGAAGTTCCATGCATCAGGAGGTGGGGAGAGTATAGGAAGTGATAAGGTAGTGGAACCATGACTTAAATAGATAGGATAAAAAGAGCTATCATTTTCACTAAAAAATAAAATGCCACCTTTTTCAATTAAAACAACAACAACAGTAACAATTGGCTTAGAATTTTATCCTCTTTGATGTAATCATGGCTTGTGGAAGGTCATTTGAAGCTTTAATCACTTAAACACTTTTTGTTTTGTAGTCTGAAAGGCTTCTCTTCTTTCAGATTATTTTAGTTCTTTGTGCCAGACTGCTTCCTCATCACTTTTGTCCAAGCATAGCCCTTGTTTGTTGTGTATACCTTTTCACTACCTTGCCTCAGCTCTGAGAATGGGCCATGCTACCAGCCCCTCCTCTGCTTCCTTAAATACACGCATAAAAGACACACATAGTTGTTCATTTTCAATTATCCTGGAAAAGTGTGTCCTTAATATTATCTCTGTGCCTCCTACCTGCCCTAAACTTTAGTTGCTAAGATGCATCTAGTTCCTGCTATATATCCCTGACCACCTGCCTGTAGGAGTGGCCACAGGCCCGCTCCTTCCAAATCCTCACATGGCTACTTGGTTCTTCTCTCTCCAAAGCATGGAGAACTCTCCCTCCTTTGCATCTGTCTCTCCTTTCTCCAAGGACCCAGAAGTTCTGCCTATTCCTTCCAACAATTGGCCCATGGCTTTCTTTACTGACAGATCAAGAACTAATTGAGGAATAGAACCTTAGCATCAGAACTGCCCTACACTTGTCATTGTTTTATTTCATTTCTTCTTGCCTTCAAAGGTCTTCTTCTTTAAATGTAGTTGTAGCAAATTTGAGGCATGCCTGCTTAGATTTTTAATATCTGCAATTTTCTGCATCATTCTGAAAACAGGCACAAGATTTCTAGGTTTGAGCATACTGCTATCTATAGTAATAGCTGTATTGACTCATTCCACCTGTGAGTGACAAGATGAAGGCCAGATAAATGTCACTGTACATGGACTCTCATTTTTATTCCACATAGGAAACCCTAAATTTCACAATGAATGATGACTGTTTTGCTTTTCCTCCCAAGAAAGCGAGAACTATGCACCATGCTAATAAACTATACTTGGAAAGAGATGATTGTTATCTTTATCTTTACCCTGTAGAATATAAATAAATAGCAGTGTCCATTGAATTAGAATATGGTAGACCATCGCTGGAATATATTCATGTTTCCTGGTCTCATTCTCCCTAAAGGATGACAATTAAAACCACTAAGGAGGAAAATCATTGGTTCTGTTTGAGATGCTTTATATTTTCTGTTAGTTTTAATTTCCAACTTTTGTCCTTAGTCCAGGTTTCAGTAACATGTGTTTCAAAAAACACTTGCTGAGTTACCCCTAATCTAAGTTTAGTCCTAAACTTTTCAGTCTTTGATGCTTCACTGACTATTTTAAACTTAACGTCATTTAGAAAACTTTGCTAAATAACAGAATTTTTTAAATTGAGGGGTTAATTTAGTTATAAATGTTAGAGCTATTTATATTTTCCAAGAAATAATAGTAGAAAGGGGTTTTAGAATTACAGTTTAAATTTCTAAAATGTTCTTTAACTTCCATTGCATATTATATCATACTGCTGGTATTAGTATAGACAATCTAAATAAGTATATTCTAGTTCAATACTTATCATATTAATTTCATAGTTGGGATAACAAGTAAATATTTCTGTATGTTTTTCATTATGTAAATTATTTTTAAATAAAATATGTAAGGATCAAGTACTGGCTTAGTGGGTAAAAGCATTTATCATACACACCTATGGAGCTGTATACTTATAAACACACACACACATACACACACACACACACACACACACACACACTTAAAATGCCAGACATAACCGTGTAGATACTTGTAACCCAAGTGTTGTGAAGGTGAGTGAGATACAGGTCAATCTTTGGGGCTTGCTGTATAGGCAGCCTAGCTCAAAGTTTAGTGAGAGAACCAGTGTTCAAAGGACAAGTTGGACGAAACCCCAGATATTCCCTTCTTATCCTCCATTCATGCTCTCTCCCCGCCACATGCATACATATACCACATACACACACATACAAGAAATCATTGTGCATAATTACTAAATACTTTAATCTTTTTAAATCCTTCAGTGTTTTAAACAAGATATTGCATAGTGACAATACCTTTTATTAAAAATATTCCATCATCTTTTCTTTCCAAAGTTTCACATCCATCTTAAAAATGGTTTATAACAAAATTTTTATCTAGGAGTAAAGTGGTTTCCTATAATACCATGTTTAATAAGATTTATCAAAATTTTGATGCGTTCTTTGATTAATTATTAAGCATATTAATAGTTTCTGATGTCCACAATGGCCTACTTTGTCTTTAGATCATAAAAGCTTACATTTTGTTTTGTGCATACACAGGTTTTCTTTCGAGTGTGACAGAATCTCCACAGTCAGTGTTGTGTCCATGCCAAAATCACCCTGAGATGATGTTCCATGCTTTTGAGTGCCATCAAGTTTTCCCCTGCAGTCTTGTCTAATATATTGAATTAATGCTGTGTAACGTGTTTCCTGCTTTCTGATTTCTACAGGATGAAGTAAACATCAAGCTCAACCAAACTCCAGAGATGGTCTTAGATAAATCAAAGAAAATTATGAAATATGAATATACAGAACATACTTGGAGAGATGCTCCAGGTTTTGGTTGGACCCTTATGTAGATTCTAGAGATTGAGGTTCTTATCTGGAGATCCAAGTGGCCTTTCAAAGAAGACTACAAGATTAGGTATCTAAAGATGTTGTTTATATGAAGTGCTAGATAAAGAATGGTATAAAATTTTTTATACAGGCATTTCCATTCTTACTGCTTTTATCAATTTCATGCACATGTATGTTGTCTCATGTAGAGTTGCATACTCAAAAATGTTCCATTTACATAACTTCCCTGACTATTTGCAATGAATGTTGTGATTAATTCCTTGCAGATTTGTGGGAACAAGCCTGGCATGGTGGGAAGAAACCCCACATGTCTGTCCCAGGTGCTGCGGCTCTGGGTGGGACAGGAGACATGCAGGAAGTGGCAGCACATCTTCCAACGCAGTCCAATGGGCAGGTGAGGGCTGTGGGAAGCCTTTTTGGGCCCTGCCTATTGGTGGGAGAAGGAGCCATTCTCAGGGAATTCTTGGCAGCCATCTCCATGGATTCTCTAGCCTGGGACACTGCAGTTGCCACAGGATGACACAGACAGGCTAGCCGGAGCCCAGCTGAGACTCCTGCCGAGATTGAGTTTCAGCAACTTAGGGCGCTGGAATAGCTGCTTAGTCTTGGGTAAATGGATACTGTCTGGGAGTGCTGGGAAGCCCTCGCCAAGAGATTAGACACGGTTCCTTAATCAAGGGCTGGATCCCTCGCTTCCCATGGTGGGTCGAGATGAAGAGACAGTCCATAATTCTAAGATGTTTATTTTCATCATGTGGAGTGGCATGGATGGGAGTGTAGCTCCGCCTTTCTGGAAGAGGTATGGTAGATATAGTAACTGGGAAGGGGCGTGGCTAAGCCTCTGTCTCATTAACATGGGATTGCTTGTGGCTGTATGACCACGCCTCTACCTGAGGAGGGTATGTGACCTTGACTGGAGCCAAAAGCCTCCCAGGAGCATTGGCATAAAGTTTTACAGTCCCCTTGTGGATTGTTCCATTGGGTCACCCAGATTTTATGCCTGTGCTCATCTGGGTGCCAGATTGCCTGTCACAGGTCACTGCCCGACACAGATTTTTCACATTTGGTGTATTTGTCGAGTTATCCACAGTTCCTCATTGTTTTTGGTTTTTTTGGTTTTTTTGATACTTTATTTACATTTCAAATGTTTCTCCCTTTCCAGGTCTCTACTTTGGAAACCCCTTATCCCCTCCTCCTCCCCTTGCCTCTTTGCGGATATTCCCCCACCCACCCATCCACCCACCCTCCTGTCTTCCCACGTTGGCATTCCCCTATACTGGGGCCTCTAACACCCTCAGGCCCAAGAGCCTCTCCTCCCCTGATGGGAAACAAGGCCCTCCTCTGCCACATATGTGGTCAGAATCATGGGTCCCTCCATGTGTATTTTTTGGTTGGTGGTCCAGTCTCCAGGAGCACTGGAGGGTCCCTCCATGGGGCTACAAACTCCCTCAGCTCCTTCAGTCCCTTCTCCAACTCCTCCATCTGAGACCTCACACTCAGTCCAACGGTTACTGTGTGGTGAAACTTGGGTATTCTGAACTTTTGGGCTAATATCCACTTATCAGTGAGTACACACCATGTTCATTCTTCTGTGACTGAGTTACCTCACTCAGGATGATATTTTCAAGTTTCATCCATTTGGCTTCGAATTTCATGAAGTCATTGTTTTTAATAGCTGAGTAGTATTCCATTGTATAAATGTACCATATTTTCTGTATCCATTCCTCCGATGAGGGACATCTGGATTGTTTCCAGCTTCTGGCTATTATAAATATGGCTGCTATGAACATAGTAGAGCATGTGTCTTTATTACATGTTGGAGAATCTTCTGGATATATGCCAAGAGTGGTATAGCTGGGTCCTCAGGTAGTATTATGTCCATTTTTCTGCGGGTCCGTCAAACTGATTCTAAAGCGGTTGTACCAGCTTTCAATCCCAGCAGCAATGGAGGAGTGTTCCTCTTTCTCCACATCCTCGCCAGCATCTGCTGTCACCTGAGGTTTTGATCTTATCCATTTTGACTGGTGTGAGGTGGAATCTCAGAGTTGTTTTGATTTGCATTTCCCTGGTGACTAAGGATGTTGAACATTTCTTTAGGTGCTTCCCAGCCCTACAAATTTCCACTGTTGAGAATCCTCTGTTTAGCTCTGTTCCCAATTTTTTGATGGGGTTATTTGGTTCTCTGGAGTCCAACTTCTTGAGTTCTTTGTATATACTGGATATTAACTCTCTATCGAACTTAGGATTGGTGAAGATTTTTTCCCAATTCATTGGTTGCCGAGAAAGAAATTAGGGAAATCACACCCTTCACAATTGTCACAAACAATATAAATTATCTTGCTGTGTCTCTAACCAAACATGTGAAAGATCTGTATGACAAGAACTTCAAGTCTCTGAAGAAAGAAATCGAAGAAGACCTCAGAAAATGGAAAGATCTCCCATGCTCATGGTTTGGCAGGATTAATATAGTAAAAATGGCCATCCTGCCAAAGGCAATCTACATATTCAATGCAATCCCCGTCAAAATTCCAACTCAATTCTTCATAGACTCAAAAAGAGCAATTCTCAAATTCATTTGGAATAACAAAAAAACCCAGGATAGCAAAAACTATTCTCAACAGCAAAAGAACTTCTGAGGGAATCAGCATCCCTGACCTCAAGCTGAACTACAGAGCAGTAGTGATAAAAACTGCATGGTATTGGTGCAATGACCAATGGAATAGAACTGAAGACCCAGAAATGAACCCACACACTTATGGTCACTTGATTTTCATCAAATGAGCTAAAACCATCCAGGGGAAAAAAGACAGCATTTTCAACATATGGTGCTGGTTCAACTGGTGGTCTACATGTAGAAGAATGCAAATTGATCCATTCCTAGCTCCCTGTATAAAGCTTAAGTCTACATGGATAAAGGACCTTCACGTAAAACCAGATGCACAGAATCTAATAGAAGAGAAAGTGGGGAAAAGTCTTGAACACATGGGTACAGGGGAAAAGTTCCTGAACTGAACCCCAATGGCTTATGCTCTAAGATCAAGAATTGACAAATAGGACCTCATGAAATTGCAAAGCTTCTGTAAGGCAGAAGACACTGTCAGTTCCTCATTGTTTATGGCAGAGTAACAAGGGCAAGACATCACATAATGAAACTCTGATCACAGACAAGTGGCTTCTTTTATTGTGACTCCTTTTGGGGTGTGATAGGTTGGTCTTGGAAATTATTTAAAGCAAAGATCTAATGATCAAAAAACAGACTATTACATGTGTGATGGAAGATTACAATTGCTATCATGTCATCAGGAATTGAAAGAAATGTGAGTGGAGAAAATATCTTCTGATATTTATCTTCTGCTAATATCTATTCATGGTAGGCTCCACCAAGTATAAAGAATCCATGGGTCATTCTTTATTTGTGTGTTCTCAGTACCCAGGAGGGATCATTGGTTTGTATCTTTGACTAGGGCAGTAGTAATAATAAAAGGACAGCTGTCACCACAAACATTCTTTCTGCAGATACATTGAGGGATACTAGGAATTTGAGGAAAGAAACTGGCAGTCACCAATACACTTGTTAATTCTCTCACCTCGGTTCTGAGACTCTTCCCATTTGTTTGTATATGTCTTTGAGGAACATTAACATGGCCCACAAAGGGTTTCCTATGCTGAGGACATTGTGAAACTTTTATAAAAAGGATCTTTACATGAATATAGTGTTCATTGGTCATATTTTCCCTCTTATATATTTCTCTCCCTTTCTTACAGTGCCTGCTCTCATCGTTCCTTTCTTCTTCTATACAAGTTTAGTTCTCCTTTCATATAACACACACACACACACACACACACACACACACACACACACACACAAGCACACACACACACACATTGCACTACTATTAAATCTCTCTCTTGTTCTAGGTTCCATCAAAAGTGTTAACAACATAGTATGTATATTTGTATTTGTATGTATGTATGTGTGTGTATATGAATGTATGTATAATGTTTTAGAGCCTTTGGTCACTTACTTTAACAAAATTATTTTCAGGAGCTATAAAAATGGCTTGATGAGGAAAGCTTTTGCCTTGTAAGTTTAGCAACCAGAGTTCAGCCTCCCAATGCTCATGTAAATCCTGGAAAAATCTGTAATCCTATGTGTCGATGCAGGAAGGTGAGAAGCAGAAACAAGATACTGTACAGAAGCTTGAAGATCAGCTATCTCTGTATGTATATCAATCAAATCAATGAGAGACCCTGTCTTACACAAGATGAGAGATGAAACTCACACAAAGATTTTTCCTCTGATTTCCACATTCAATACAACACAATACAGCTTCTAGAATAGGGACCTTGATTGCTATGATTACTTTGTCAGATTAATGGTGAGGCATAGTCATTTACCATAATCCATATATTTTCCTTAGATGACTAATCTCTGAAAATTCTCTGGGCTTGTGTTGTAACCTATATCTTCGGAAGGAAAATGCAAACTGTGCTTTAGTATTCCTTTTGAGCTAGCTAGGAGTCTGTTAATCTGGTACTTACATAGTCAGATTAAGGGTCCTGTCATGTTTTCTGTTCATCTTTCTTAAAATTTTGTAGCCCTGTGTGGCAAGTAGAACGTGCCACCAGAAAGAAATGGTAAGATTGAGCAGGTTCAGATCCAGGGATTCTTAGAGTTGAGAATGGCAAGAGTGGAGCCAGCTCCAAACCAAACTACCTGATCTGGAACATATAACCATGACACCCCACATAGCAATAAGTCACTTAGCATAAAAACTTGGAATTCTCCATGCTAATGAGGAATCTAGATAAGCTCCAAGTGTTCAGCCAATGAGCTTCCCTTCCTGGGCGTTCCTTCCCACAAATGATATTTAATCCTTAGTTCACTCTGTGTAAGGTCTATGGATTCACATTCACCATCAAATAAAACTGGACAAGCAAGATTATGCACTTCATTCAGGCTCACCTTGTCTTAAAGAGGTGAGCCTAAATATCCCAGAGAAGGCCTTCTCTCTTCCAGACCCTTGATAATCTCCACACTCACTATAAACAAAACTGAGTTCCACTCTTGTCCTTGGCTCTGTCTTCCCCTGGCACACTGAAGGGAAGTGCTGATTCACTGGACAGCACCTAGGTATACAGGAGACTGGGAACCACAGACACCATCCCATATCCCACTGTTTCCTACCTGGAATAAACACAGACTGAGGACCCCTATTACGGACTGTAGTCTGCCTCCCATGAGCAGCTTTCCTGGCAACCCAGCAGTAGCCAAGATTGTTGAAGTGAGTAGCTTCAGAAACTGGTCTAACAAGGTTGATCCACTGAACATCAATAGAAGGCACAGCCACTTTATGATTTGGGATAATTCATGATGTTCAGCCACATAGTACAGGTCCTGCCTGAGAATCTGTTGGCAATTACTGCAAGGGTGTAATGAAGCTATTTCTGAAAGAACTGAAGGAACCTGGAGATGGGCACCATTGCTGATGGAGGAGAGACTGCTGAGAGGTGCTATAGATGATAAGCTCAGAGACAGGGAGGTGCCTTTTCACCTTTCTCCCAACCTGTTTGAATGCCATATTTATCAGCATACACAGCAGCAAGCTGACAAATAAATTCCAGCTAGAAATGAAAGTTCCAGAAATCTAGGTCCAAATCATAAAAGAGGGCAGGAAAGGGGAGGACTGGGCTGAGTTACCAAACCAGAATACCCACTTTTAGGTTATTTTTAGGTGTTTGGTCCAATATGGAGTTTTTTTCCACATTGTGAATAAATTATTGATTTCCTAGATAGATTAACCTCAGCATAACTTTGGTTGTTTTGAAAGGCTTTCCTTTATAAGCAATGATTTTAAATTATCTTTTAAACTCTTTATAGACTTTATATAGAGTCTATTTTAAAAGAGAGCTTTATACCAGGTAAATCTCTGTGCTTTACTTTTCAAACAAGGTGACTTTATCATCATTTTTAAAATAATTTTTAAAATTTTACTTTACATCTCAATTGAATCTTCCCCTCCCTCAACTTCTCCCAATCTTAACCTCTCACTCCCTCCCCCCCCCAT
Organism: Uromys caudimaculatus; assembly: GCA_028551405.1. Classification (NCBI taxonomy): domain Eukaryota; kingdom Metazoa; phylum Chordata; class Mammalia; order Rodentia; family Muridae; genus Uromys; species Uromys caudimaculatus. The sequence continues at coordinate 51,911,553 of CM052705.1, forward strand.
CCTCCTGTCCTCCTTTTATCCTTTAGAAGGAGAGGACCCCTGTGGATATCAAGTTACAATAAGACTAGAGGCATCTTCTACTGTGGTTAGGCAACTCAGCCCAGTTAGGGAAAAGACATCCAATGGCAGGCAACAAAGTCAGATACAGCCCCTATTCCCATTGTCAGCAGTCCCACATGAAGATCCAGATGCAGAACTGTCACATATGTGCCGAGGAGGGCCTAGGTCTGTCCCATGCATGCACTCTATTTAGTTGTTCAGTCTCTGTGAGCCCCTATGGACCCAGGTTAGCTAATTCTGTAGGTGTTCTTGTGGTGTCCTTGACCTCTCTGGCTCCTTCAATCTCTCACCACCACCACCACCTCTCTTTGTAAGATTCCCCAAGCTACTTCTAAGGTTTGGCTGTAGGTCTCTGCATCTGTTTCTATAAGCTGCTGGGTAAAGCCTTTCAGATGACAGTTATGCTAGGCTCTTGTCTGCAAGTACAGCAGAATGCCAGTAATAGTGTCAAGGGTGAACTATCTCCCATGGCATAGATCTCAAATTGGGCATGGGTCATTGTTTGGTCATTCCCTTAATTTCTACTCCATCTTTACCCTACACATCTTGTAGGTTGGAAAAATTGTGAGTTTGTGTCTGTGTTGGTGTCCCAGTCCCTCCATTGGAAGTCCTTTCTGAACTTATAAGAAATTCAGGTTTGATATTCCCCATTGTTGGGAGTCTTAGCTAGGGACACCCTCATAGATTCCTGAGAGTTTCCATTGTTCTAGGTTTCTAGATTTTCCCAGAGATGCCCTCCATCACAGTTCTCCCCCCCAGTCCTTCCCCAACTTGATCCCTTCAGCTCCTTTCCCTAATCCTTCCCCTATCCAGTTCCCTCTATCCATCCGTCCCTGATGTCTATTCTATTTTACCTTCTCAGTGATATTCAAAAACTCCCTTGATCCCTCCTTGTTACTTAGCTTCTTTGAGTCTGTTGGTTGTAGCACAGTTATGTTGTACTTTAAGGCTAATATCCACTTACAAATAAATAGATATGATGTTAATCTTTCTGAGTCTTGGTTAACTCACTCAGTCCCATCCATTTGCCAACAAATTCCATGATATCATTGTTTTTAACAGCTTAGAAATATTCCATTGTATAAATGTACCACATTTTCTTTATCCATTCTTTGGTTGAGGGACATCAAGGTTGTTTCCAGTTTCAGGCTGTATGAATAAAGCTGCTATGAACATAATTGAGCAAGTGTCCTTGTGATATGGTGGAGCTCTTCCTTTATTGTTAAATTTCTATTCATGGCCTTTACTCAAGTTGTTGCCTTCTAGTGAGAGCTTGTCTCATTCTACAACCCCAAGATTCAATAGGGAAGAGTCTTGATTCATAGCCATCCTATTCTGGTCTTTTTGTCCCTCCATTATGGGAGGTTAGATACTTTGGCTCTATAATTGATACTTTTTATTCTGCTTCAGATTATATCTTTAGTCTCAGTTTCTTCTATGGGTAAGGAAAAAATTAACTATTCCACAGGATGCCTTCAGCGGTAAAATCTAGTTCAGTTTTGACTTATGAGACAAAATATTTCTATAATCTATACACTATGTAGAAATGGCATATTAGTTTTTATTAATTTGATGTCAGTTTTATAGCTAAATTCTAAATACCAGAACAAATCCAAATTATTTCAGTCACTGATATGTTTTGATGACATTATTTCATTGATACTAAAAGTTTTAAAATATCTAAAATATATTTAACACAAATAAAAACTTTTAGTATTTTATTATTTCTGTTAAGTAGTATCAAAATTTCACTTTTACTTATTAAAAGTGAGAAATAGATGAGAATTTCTAGTCATCAGAGCTTCAAATAAAATGCAATAAGAAACTTAAAAAATGAACATATTTGATGTCAGAATACTTTCAAAAGTCATTTTATTGTAATAAATTCATAATTGAATGCATTCCATAGCCAGATTAAAATAGTCACACAAACAAATACTTTCCCATCTGCTCAAATTACTTGCATATAAGAATATTTTAAAAATGTTTTTGGATAAAGTTATCCAGAAGTCATGTACTTTGGATAAATCTGGTTCTGACATGAAGATTTCCTCCCTGAGATCTAGCTTTTGCGGTACCAGAAAATGCCATACAAGTTTCCAAAGGAGGAAAAAACCCGTACTCTTCTGCAAATATAATGCCTATGAAGGTAAACAGCCACCATGAAGCATGGAACAATATTCCTCAATGTACAACAGTGACAGACATTCATTCCTGGGTGGTAACCAATATCACGTTAATTGGACTCAAGGGCTGCTCAATTAGAGCATGTTTATTAATGCCTTATAATGGAAACATAGCCAGCTTTGTGGCATCAAATATGCTTATTTTTATTACTTAACAATATGAACAACTGTTTTTACAAGACCAAAGGAAAAAAAATGTAGAGTTGTGTTTTACTTTGCTATTTGAATTTTATTATGATTAGTATAATGGTGAATAATCTCTAAAATGAATCAAATGAGATACAGCATTTTAACTATTCAAGTAAGTAGAGAGATACTCTTTGCTTCATGTAGGGGCCTCAACTCCAAATATTAGTTTGTAGATAGCACAGAAGAAAAAAAAAAACCAACCATGATAACTATTTATAATTTATAACATGATTTGTTTTCCTTATATATTTTGAATGCTTTGCTAGGCCTAATTATTATAGGTTTTTTTGTATATGTAAGAACCCTTTACTTCTATTTTGCCACATATTTTAAATGGTCTATAATATATATCCAAATGGGTTAGCTGAATTTTTCAAAGAAATGACATTTTTATTTAATACATTATAAAAGCACATATTGATGAGAAACGTTGAATAAGTCACCTTCAGAAAAACTATATGCTTCCTTATTCTATGGGATGTAAGTTTGTGTGATTATATGAACTTTAAGACACTTTCAGCCACTGGCATTCTGTTATAATAAAACTGTTTTCAGATATTCCATTTTTCTTAGTGTTGACTTACATCATCTTCATATGGGACAATATGCATGTGATCAATAATGGAAGTTCATTCTTTTATATTTCTTGACATTTTGTAGATGCTGAGACTATGGCACCTTTTCCAGAGATGCTTTACATTCTTTTACTTATGAGAGGTATTATTTTCTTAGGTTAGATGTATAGGATGGAGTTTAAAGATGTACATTTAAAATAGTCCTTTGTGATAAAATTATGAAAAAAATAGGGATATTAGACACATATCTAAACATAATAAAAATGATTAACAGAAAACTTGAAGCCAACGTCAAATGAAAGGGAGAGAAAAATAAAGTAATTAGATTAATATCAGGGACAAGACAAACTTACCCACTCTCTCCATAACTATTCAATATAATACTTGAATTTTTAGCTATAGGATTAAGACAGCTGAAGAAATCAAAGGAATAAAAATTGGAAAAGACAAAGTCAAAGTAATGTTACTTGCAGATAATAGGATAGTATACATAAATGGCCCTAAAAATTCCACCAGGGAACTACTACAGCTGATAAATATTCTGCAAAATGGCTGGATACAAGATTAACTAAAAGCATATCAATAGCCCTCCTATATACAAATGACAGACTGAGAAAGAAATTAGGGAAATGCTTTTCACAATTTATCTTGGGGATAACTCTAATCAAACAAGAAAAAGACTTGTATGATAAAAGTTCAAGTTTTTGAAGAAAGAAATTGAAAAAAAATATGAAAAGATGGGAAGATCTCCCATACTCATGGATCAGTAGAATTAACCTAGTAAAATGACAAAAAGCAATCTACAGATTCAGTGCAACCCCCAACAAAATGCCAATACAACACAGACCTTGAGCAGTTCCAGGAGCTAAAAAAGCACTTCAAGACAGACCCCAACCCTAAGGAGGAGACTGTGGAAGCCTTGGCTGATGCACTCAGACTGACAAAAGGATGCATTAGGTACTGGTTCGTCAAGAAGAGGCATGAGATGAAGTTCAAGCAGTTGTCTAAGGCCTACAAGAATTGGAAAATGTGCTGTCACCGCTGTACATCAAGAGGCACCAGGCAGAACTCCACGGAGTCCTCTCAAAATGACCCTGGACTCTCCTAAGTTTGGAAGCCTTGAAAAGTCTAATACTCTCTTCTGGGTACCAAAGCAGAGATGGCATGTCACAGGACTTCTGACTCCCTGGCACAGGCTCTTTTTGTTAATGGTTTTCAACTTCCTTCTTGGAGCAGGAGGCTGTTGGGTTTTATGTTTCTGGATGGTAGATGAATAACAAAATTTGCATTCATAGAAAAAATGAAATTCTAAACATCATATGGAAAAATAAAAAACCTAGGGCAGTTAGAACATTCCTGAACAATGAAAAAACTGCTAGAGTTATTATCATCTCTGATTTCAAGTTGTACTACAGAATGTTAGGAATAAAAACCATATGATATTATCACAAAATCAGACATGTTCATTCAAATTAAAGATGCAGACACAAATCCATATATATATACATCTGATTTTTGATAAAGAAGCCAGAAATACACACTGGAAAAAATAGCATCTTTAACAAATGGTTCTAATCAAGTGATGTCTGTATGTACAATAATACAGATAGATCCATATCATTATGCACAAAATTGAAGTTCAAATAGATCAAATACCTTACCATGAAACCAGATACATTGAACCTGATAGAAGAGAAACTGGGGAATAGTCTTTGATACATTGACATAGGAGATGACTTTCTGAACAGAACACTGATAGCCCAGGCACTAAGGTTAAAAATTAATAAATAGGGCCTCAAGAAACTGAAAAAATTCTGTTTGCAAAGGACACTATCCATCGGACAAATAAGCTTCCTACAAAATGAGAAAATATTATTACCAACTCCATATCCAAAAGAGGACTAATATCCAAAATATATAAAGAACTCAAGACCCTAGATATCAAAATCCTAACAATCCAATGAAAAATTGTTGTAGAGATAGAAACGGAGAAATCATTAGCCATCACAAAAATATAAATTAAAACTATTTTGGGGATTCCATCTTTTACCTGTCAGAATGGCTAAGATAAAATAACACAAGTGACAGCTCATGTTGTTAAGGATGTGGAACAAGAGGAACAGTTCTCCATTACCAGGGAAAGTGCAAACATATATAGCCACCATGGAAATCAATATGGTGGTACCTCAGAAAATTGGGAATTGATCTACTCAAGTTCCAGCTATACCATATATCCAAAGGATACTCCATCTTAACTCAAGAACATTTGCTCAGCTATGTTCATTGTAGCTTTATTCATAAGAGCCAGAAACTGGAAACAAGTTAGATGTCCCTTGACCATAAAATGGATAAAAAAAAAAAAAAAAAAGAGGTATATTTACAGTAATATGGAGTATTACTCAGCTGTTAAACCAATGACATGAAATTTGCAGACTAATGGATGGAACTAGAAAAAAAATCATCCTGAGTGACATAACCTGGACTTAGAAAGACAAATGTGGTATGTACTCACTTGTAAGTGGACATTAGTTGTCAAGTAATTCATAAAGATGATACAATTAATAGACCAAGAGAGATTAATTAAAAGATCTCCTTGGAAAGTGAAAATAGAATAGATTTTGTGGGTGGAATATTAGGGGCAAGTGCAGAACTGAGCTGGAGAAATCAGGTGGGGAGAGTTTGGATGGAGGGTGGGGGAGGGAGAGAGACAGAGACAGACTTAACTGGCAGTCTCCATTTGGTCCCTCCCCTCAGAGCTCAAGGACCCCTAGGGAAGTTGGGGCACAAAGGTAGAAAGGCATAAGAGTCAGAGGGGATGGAGGACATCAGAAGATCATAGACCACTGAATCAACTAAGCAGGGAGCATACGGGCTCACAGAGAATGAAGATGCAAGCACAGAACCTTCATGGCTCTGCACTAGGTCCTTTGATTGTTAGCTTGTTTTTTTGTGGGGCTCCTAACAGTGATAGTGGGTGCATATCTAACTTATTTGCCTTCTCTTGGGACTCCTTTCCTCCTATTGAGTTACTTTGTCCAGCTTCATTGTGAAGTCTTTTTTACCTTGCCTTATTGTATTTTGTTTGTAGTGTTTTCTAGTTGTCTCTTGGTGGCCTGATTTGTTTTGAAGGGATGGAGAGTGAGTCGATCCAGGTAAGAGAAATGGTGAAGGGAGGACAGAAAGTAGTGGAGGGGAGAAAGCTGCATCTGGGATATATCATACAAAAGAAGAATACATTTTCAATATTTTTTTAAAAAAATACTTAAATTTAAGATGAGCAAAATGATAATTGATAATTAAGACAAGAAATGAGAGAGGAGAGGCCCTTGGGCCTGAGGGTGTTAGAGGCCCCAGTAAAGGGGAATGTCAAGGTGGGAATAGGGGCATGGGTGGGCGGGTGGGTGGGAGGTGGAATTCCCTCATAGAGGCGGGGATGGGGAGGGGATAAGGGGTTTCCAAAGAGGAGACCCAGAAAAGGGGAAACATTGGAAATGTAAATAAAGTATCAAAAATAAAATAAAAAAAAGACAAGAAATGAGAAAAAGAAATATTTCTTAATTAAGACTCATAAACCCTAGACATTTCACCTATTTTAAACTCATCAGGGATTATCTTGCTTTGGGGGGAAAAGCATTATGGATAAAGGGGCAAAAATAAAGGTTCTTAATATAAGGTGACCTACCTGTGTAAATGCACCTACCCTCTCTGTGAACTGTAATCCAGTCACAAGCGTGGCTTTCAAGGCCATCACACAGGTGGGCCCTGAATGGAAGCAGTGGCCTTTTTGTTATATTGTAAGGATGGAACTGGGACTTAGAACTGACTTTTCTTTTGAACGTAACCAGGCTCTGGTAATATCAAAGGAGGATTCTAAGGAAGGGTAAGAAGTCTCTGGATCTTGGGGAAATTTTACTGTCTTGTATAAATCCTCTTACCCTCAGAGGAGGGGTCAATTCTGACTTGCATGAGTGGTCATGAGAGGTGAACGTGCTAATCTATTTGGGCTTTAAGGGTTTACAGAATAGAAACACTGATAGCTTTAACCCCAAGGCTTGCAGATCACTGATTTCAGCTCAGGAGAGACAAGACATGATGTCTTTTCTCAGTTTTACTACAGGAAAATCATCATTTACTAGCTGTCAGCTTGCAGTCTTCTAGAAACAGAAGTGGTAAAACAATGAACAAAAGGAAGAAATATTCTGAATATGTGCTGTCATAAATGGTTTCCAGTTAGGGACATGAACACATAAGAACACACACACATATACTCAGAAGTGTATATACTTTGCATCAGATATATAATACATTAAATTTCTCGTGCAACAAAAGAATTTCACATTTGTATTTATCTTTACTTGCTTCTAAAGAACTCAAGCTAGTGGGATAAATCAAAACATGAACAAAATCACAGGCATCAAAACATTTTCAACTATAGAAATAGTTAATGTAAACATATACTGTCAAAATAAAAATGGGAGGGCTGATAAAAATAATATTTTCTTCTAAAGCTCAGGTGATTTTACTTATAAAAAGATTTTAACATAGGTTTAGGCACAAGTATTACAGTAGACAGCTAGTGAGTTTGGTGCTTAAGAAAATGGTAAGATATCCATTTGCAGGAATTATTAAGATAGTTGCTCTTAAGTACCTAAGTGTCTTAGCAACAGTAGTCATATATACAATTTTGTTGAGTTCTGAAGTAACATTTTTTAATGGATTTTTTAGGGAAGTTTTTGCTTCTTTTTTCTTTTATATGAAATGATAGTATTATTTATTGTGCATGATTGCAAGCTGACTAATATAAAACCACAGGTTACAGATGTTAAAATAATCCTTACTATAATACCTATGGTGGTTTCAATAATAATGGTACCCATATGCTCATATATTTGAATGGTCAGTCATAAGGGAATGGCACTATTTGAAAAGTATTAGAAGGATCAAGAGGTTTGGCCTTGTTGGTGTATGTATAGTCTTTTTGGAGGAAGTATGTCATTAGGGATGAGCTTTGAGGATTCAAATGCCCATTCCAGGCACAGGGTTTCACTTTTTTTCTCTCTCAGCCTATGGCTCAGGATGTAGCTTTCAGTGTATATAGCTATAATTCCACCATCATAAACATGGATGAAACTTTTGACACAGTAAGCAAGCCTCAATTAAATGCTTTCTTTTATTAGAGTTGCCTTGAGCATGAAGTTTCTTCACAACAATAGAACAGTGGCTGTTTTGGCTAGTATTTTTGTCAACTTGAGACAAGCTAAAGTTATCTGAATGGAGAGGGCACCAACTGAGATAATACCTCCATAATGTCCATTTGCAGGGCATTCCCATAATTAGTGAATATTGAAAGATGCTCTGGCCCACTATGGATAGTGCCATCCCTGGGATGATGATCTGGGGTTCTATAAGAAAGCAGGCTTCAAACGCTGTGAAGAGAAAACCAATAAGCAGTACTCCTCCATGGCCTTTATATCAGTTCCTGTCTCCAGATTCCTGCCCTGTTTGAGTTTCTCTCCTGACTTCTTTTGATGAAGAACTGTGATATGGAAGTGTAAGCTGAATAAACCCTTTCCTCTCCAGGTTTCTTTGGTCATGTTTCATAACAGCAATAGTAACCCTAACTAAGACACATCTTCATAATGTTTTCACGAAATATTGTTGGTGATGTGAATGAAGAGGGGTACATGAAATCATTTTAGTTAGAAATTTGATTTGGTGGCTGAGCCAATTTGGTGGTTATATCAGGTGGTTACCTGATACACCCAACACTTTAAAGTCCCACTCCTAATGATCAGGACACTCATATATGCTTTACTCAGTTGATTAAAAGGGCCTTGTTCTCCTGGTGTCTTCCATTCTCTCTGGCTCTTAAATTCTTTCTGTCTTTCATATCCTTTCAACAGGGTTCCCTGAACTCTGTGGTGGTAGGTAAGGGGGAGATTTGGGAAGACATCCATTTAGAACTGTGTGTTCCAAGGCCTTTATCTGTTTCTGTGCTGACTGGTGGTAAGTTTCTGTATTTATTCCCATCTGGTACAGGAGGAAACTTCTCTAAAACTGGCTGAATAAGGGACTAATCTTAGTATAGTACAATATAATTACAAGTCATTTATTATCACTTTTTAAAAGACAAGAAGTATTTGCTTTTTTCCTATGTCTCTAGGCTATCCTGTTTCTGGTACTTGATCACCCCAGCCTCATCTTTTATAGGTTCCCGCTCATGTAGTAGGCCTTAACTCAAATCAGACACTGGTTGGTTATTCCCACAAGTTTTGTGCCACTGTTGCCCTAGAAAAAATTTCAGTCATGACAGAACTGTAGAAAAACATCTTGTGGCTGAGTTGATGTTTAAATTTCTCTTTTTGTAGCCTTTCAACATTAAAGATACTAAAATGTATAGTTTAGGTTTAATGCAGGCACCAGCTCAACTTCTCCATGTTCAATGAGCTGTGTAGGGGGTGTTTTCAGCAATGGGGTCTTGCTATAAGTGTCTGGAGAACAATCTATTGTCTTGGCAACCAACATCCTGGGATTTTGGGGGGAGGATTTCCATGAGATCCCTCTGGCCAGCCACTCAATTGGATGTAGCCAAGTCCTGGTGCTAGAAGCTTTGGTGACAAAAGATGGCCAGTTTGGACTCTGTCTCCTCCATTATTTGGAGATTTCATTGAGGTTGCGTTTATATAATTTAGTAAGTTCTCACTGCAGTAGGTTTTCATACCACCCCTAAAATGCTCCTCAATTCTTGGTTTAACTTCCTATCATTTCCTCGATCAACCCCTCTACCTCTACTTCCCCACTTGATTTTCCTGTTCCCAACTCCCCAAACCTCAGTTCCCTCATCAAGTCTATTCTATTTCCTCCCCCAGGAAGATCCGTGTTCCCATCCCACTACACAGTCCCTTTCTCTATAGCTAACTTGTCTGTGTCTTATGGCTTGTGGTTTGGTCATCATTTACTTAACCACTAATATCGACATACAAGCAAAACCAAACCATACTTGTCTTTATAGATCTGAGTTATCTCACTCAGGATGATATTCTTTTTCTACTTCCACCTATTCACTTGCCAATTTTATAATGTTGATGTTTTTACAGCTGAGTAATATTCCATGGTGTAAATATACTACATTTTTCATTCTTCGGTTGGGGAACAACTAGTTTACTTCCAATTTCTGGCTATTATGAATAGAGTAGCAATGAACATGGTTAAACAAAAGTCCTTGCTGTAGGATAATACATTCTTTGGGTATATGATCAAGAGTAGTAAAATTAAATCTGAAAGTAAATCAATTCCCATCTTCCTGAGGAAATGCCACACTGATATCTATAGTGGCTATATAAGTTTGTACTCTCACTAGCAATGGATGAGAGTTGTTCTTGCTTCACATTCGTGCCTGCATGAGTTGTCACTTGTGCTATTGATATCAACCATTCTTATTGGTGCTTATTGGTGTATTATGGAATCTCAATGTAGTTTTGATTTTCATTTCCCTTATGGCTAAGGATTTTGAACATTTCTTTAAATGTTTCTCACCCATTTGAATTTACTCGATTGACAATTCTCTGTTTAGATCTGCACCCCATTTTTTATTGCCTTTACTTTTTTACAGTCCAGTCATTACTGTCCTCCTTATCTGCTCTCCCACAGTTCTTCATCCCATACCTCCTCCCCCATGTCTCCAAGAGGATGTTCCCCACCACCAGGCATCCCCATTCCCTAGGGCCTCAAGTTAGGCAAATCTTCTCCCATTGCCAGAACAGGCAATCCTATATGTGTCTGGAGCCTTGGACCAGCTCCTGAATGTTGCCTGGTTGGTGGCTCAGTGTCTTAGAGATCTCAGGGGTCCAGGTTCATTGAGACTGCTGGTCTTCCTATGGAGTCACCCTCCTCTTCAGCTTCTTCAAGCCTTTCCCTAATTCAATCACAGGGGTCCCTGACTTCAGTTCAATATTTGGGTGTAAGTATCTGCATCTCAGTCAGCTGCTTGTTGGGCCTCTCAGAGAACAGTCATGATATGTTCCTGTCTGTAAGCATACCAGAGCATCAGTAATAGTGTCAGGCCTTGGAGACTCCCCTTGAGATGGATCACAAGTTGTGGTGGTCACCAGACTGCCTTTTCCTCGGTCTCTTCTCTATTTTTGTCCCTGTAGTTCTTTTAGACAAGAACAATTCTGGGTTAGAGTTATTGACTGTGGGATGGCAACCCCATCCCCCCACTTGATGCCCTGTCTTTCTACTGGAGGTAAACTCTAGGAGTTCCCTTTCCCTGCTGTTGGACATTTCATCTAATGTTCCTCCCTTTGAGTCCTGAGACTCTCTCTAGTACTTTCTAGAGGATCCTCCTCCCACCCCCTTGAGGTTGCATATTTCCATTCATTCTGCTGGCTATCAGGGCTTCTCTCCTGTTCCCCCAACCCCATACCTGAGTTCTGTGGATTGTATCCTAGGTATTTTGTACATTTTTGGCTAATATTCACTTACCATGCATGTTCTTTTGGGTCTGAGTTGCCTCACTCAGGATGATATTTTCGAGTTCCATCCATTTGCCTACAAAACTCATGATATCCTCGTTCTTAATAGCTGAGTAGTATTCCATTGTATAAATGAACCACATTTTCTGTATCCATTGTTCTGTTATGGGATATCTGAGTTATTTCCAGCTTCTGGCTATCACAGATAAGGCTGCTAGGAACATAGTGGAGCACATAACCCTGTGGTATGGTGAGGCATCTTTTGGGTACAAGCCCAAGAGTGGTATTGCTGGGTCTTCAGGTAGATATATTTTCAATTTTCTGAGGAACCTCCAGATTGATTTCAGAGTAGTGTACCAGTTTGCAATCCCATCAGCAATGGAGGAATGTTCCTCTTTCTCCACATACTCAGCAACACGTGCTGTCACCTAAGGTTTTTGATCTTAGCCATTCTGATTGGTGTAAGTTGAGATCTTAGAATCGTTTTCATTTGCATTTCCCTGATTACTAAGGACTTTGAACATTTCTTTAAGTGCTTCCTGGCCATTCAAGATTCCTCTGTTGTGAATTCTCTGTTTAGCTCTATACCCCATTTTTTGATTCAGTTATTTGGATTTTTTGAAGGTTAGCTTCTTGAGTTCTTTATATATTTAGATATTAGCCCTCTATCAGATGTGGGGTTAGTGAAGATTTTTTTCCCAATCTGTAGATTGTGGATTTGTCCTTTTGACTATGCCCTTTGCCTTAGAGAAGCTTTTCAGTTTCATGAGGTACCATTTATCAATTCTTGATCTTTTTTGGATTATTGATTGTTTTTTATCTGGCTTGAATTCTTTATATATTTTGGATATTAGTCTTCTATCTGTTGTTGATTTGGTAACATTTTTTTCAACTCTGTAGGCTGCTACTTCATCCTAATCACAGTATCCTTTGTCTTACATTAGCTTTTAATTTCATTAGGTCCTATATATTGATTGTCAATCTTAGTGTCATAATTGTGTTTCGTTCAGGTATTCTTCTCTGGAGCTAATGCATTCAAAGCTATTTTCTACGTTCGTTCTCTTCTATCAGGTTCAGCATATTTGGTTTTATGTTGAGGTTTTTAATCCATTTGGACTTGAGTTTTGTTTTGCATTATTCTACCTGCAGACATTAGTTTAACCAGATCCATATTATAAAGATGCTGCTCTTTTTACAGTATGTATTTCCAGCTTTGTTTTTAAATTAAAAAATCAGGTATTTCTAGCTGTATGGAGGTTGGATTAATTGGCGGTGGTGAAAGCAGAATCTGCCCCTTCCCCCCGACTCTGGGAGGGGCGGGACACAGACAGTTTGATTGTGCTCATTCCATGGCACCGGGTGGGGGTCGGGCTGTGTAAAACTGCGGGGAACACTGCTCGGGGGTGGAAGAGCATGGTCTGGGGGCCGGGGACCTCATGGAGCCGGCTCCGTCTGGTTCCCACACTGTTGGGCAACCCAGGCAGATGCTGCGGAAGAGCTGAGAAGGAAGTGAGGTCCCGCATGAATTTAGTCTGGCTATGGAGGAAAAGCTGGAGGTGTGTGGGACCATGGTTTACAGCTTGTCGCTGGCTAGTTCACTTGGTTTGGTTTGGTTTGGTTTGGTTGGTGGCTGCTGTGGTTGGGAGCACTGGGAGGCCTTCTGTGGGAGACTAGATGAGGCTCTTTAGATGAAGGGCTGTTCCATTGTTCCCCACAGTGGATACTGATGAAGAGAGACAGTCCAGGGCTTCAGGGTGTTTATTGTCATGGTGGAGAGTGGCATGAGTGTATCCACATCCCTGAGACCTCAGGGAGGGGCAAGGTTGAAATACCTTTGCAGAGAGGGGGAGTGGCTAAGCCTCTAGGTGCCTCATTAACATGGGGATGTCTTGAGACTATGTGGCCATGCCACTACCTATGGAGGGGTTTGAGGCTACTTGATCGGTAATCACAGACCTGTGGAGAGCTGCGGCCTTGTGTCAGGAGCCTGGTTTCTAGGAGCATGGTGAAATGCTTTCTGTCCCTTGTAGGATTATTTGCCTCCTACTGGGGTTTGCCAGGGTTTTAAACATTAGCTCAACCAGAAACCAGGCTGCCTTTCATGGTCCCACTCATGGATTTATGTCTTGATCTTCACCTCTATTCCGTTGATCAGCATGTCTGTTTTTATGCCAGTACCATGCTCTTTCTGTTACTAAAACTTTGTAGCATGAGTTGACATCAAGAAAGGTCATACCTCTATCACTTATTTTATTGTTAAGGGTTGTTTTAATTATCATGTTTTTCAGTTAGTACATGGTACTTATATGAAATATTTGTTTAGAAATAGGAAAAATAAATTGCAGATGTCCTAGAGATCAGAATAAATAAATAAATATGAAATATATCTCAATTTGACTAACTTAGGATGGTGGGAAAGTTGAAGAAGTAGGAATGGCAGTGCAAATAGCAATTTAAAAAATTTAGTTCCTTTTCAAAGTATTTCATACTCATTTTTTTGAGGCAGGGGCTATGATTTAATGAAACTGTTCACTTGAAAAAATCCTCTATTTCCTTTATTCTTTGAGTTCCTGTTTCTTTATTTCTTGTACTGTTTCAGTATATTTCAGATGCATGGACTTCCTTTAGAAAGTATGTTACTAGGGGTCTTAGCTTTGAGTTTTAAAAGCTATCTCTGCTTCCTGTATGCAGCTAGAAATGTTACCTCTCAGATATTCCTGTAGCCCTGACTGCCACCTGCTGCCACAATTCTCTCCATGATAGGCTCTTATCTCTGTGGAACTTTAAGCTCCAATAAACTCTTCTGTAGGTTCCTTTGGTCTTTATGCTTCATCACAGCAATAGAAAAGTAACTAATAAATATTGATTATGTATCACAGGGTAAAGAGATGATTTAACAGATACCACATAGGCATTGAACATGGAATGCCCTGTGGAAAAGGGGCCCAGCCTGGGATGGTGAATTTCTTGTCTCCCTGCAATGTCCTTCCAAAATTTGTGTTCCCAGGGAACTAACCTTTGAATGCCTTCTTCGTCATCACCCCAGCAGAAAATAATGCCTCCATGAATCTAGCGAGGCCTGTTAAATAAAACATGCTGGTGAAATTCACTAATGGTCAGGTAAAATATACCTGAGACAGATGGCCACGGGCGTCTAAGAGGAATGAGCCAGGATTTGTTCTAAATTGTCTTGCTGTAGAAACGACGGTGAATTACATAAAGGAGGAACATGTTTAGGAATTTAAGAGGAATCTACCTCATGCAGAAGGAGAGATAGGCAGATGTTCACTATGTGGCAGCTGGAAAGATCAACCCTGACACTAGGAAAAAGTACCCCTTAGAGAGTGAGAGTCTGTTCTGCATTGGGAAAGTCTGAAATCTAAAATTCTCTGCCATCTCAAACTATTCAAACATTTCCTGATGCCCCATGTAGAAACTTCTATACCATGGAACTTTGGCTCATGCTGTTATTTAAATGTTATACACAGGGCTGTAAACATGGCCCAGAAGGTAATAGTGCTTACTGCTCTTCTATAGAAATCAGATATTCTCTGCATCCAAATGATGGCTCTCACAACATTGTCTAATTCCAATTTTTCATGCTTTCTTCTAGTCTCCTAGATGCCTATAGTGCATTGAAACTTAGGAAAACACACATACATAATAAAATTAAATTTAAAAATAAAATACTATACAAACCTACTATACAAAACTAGACTAAACTTCACACTATATCCCATTATTTATATGGAAAACTTTCAAAATCATATAGTCTGAATTCCAAAACATTCCTTATTAGAAGCATTGTGGATCAAAGAAATTCACCATTCTTTGTTTGTTTTACTAGCAACAGTGCCCCTGCTTTGCATTTGGATGCCAACATGACTAAATTGCTGCCCACTCAGGCTGCAGTGGGGGTCTATAGCTACTTTTCCTTTCTTTTCTTCTGGTCATTTTCTTCCATTTGCTCACGCTTCATTTGGAAATATCATGTTTCTTGTTGAAGCTCAAAGAGCAATCTGTTGTAGTGTCCCTCCCTGGTGTTAAGTGATTGTGGGCACTGAGACAGGCTCAGGGGACTAGTGGCTTGCACCAGTGCCATAGGGTACTACCTTTAGTGAGTAGTTACTCCTCACCAGGCATTATAATAAGAATTCTCATTTTTGTCAGATTCAATGTTTATATTCTTGGTATCCTGTATATACTATAGAATAACCACTTAAAAGTAACACATCTCACAGGAAGAAAGCATTGCTTAATTGATGCAGAGCTTTTTATTTAAACAGTATGATGGTTCACGTTTCATAAGTACAGTGGGGAATAAAACATGCTGACTTCTTAAGCTACCATTCTACCTGCTGGTACTGAAATACAATAAGGACTCTGCCAAATGGAACATATTTTCATGCAAAAAGCCAAAGCATAAAAAGGACATTATGAGGGTAGTTAATCCCTATGGACTGAAACATATGGGAAGGCAGAAAATCACTACTTAGAAAAATATAAAACAGTCCATCCCCTCATAAATGATAAAGTGCTACTTCTGAATTATTGTGACACATTTGTAAGGCAAGCAGCAGCCCAGAAGAAAAAGCACCTTTTACTGAGCGACTACTGTGTGCTTACCACTTCTCTAATATTGGGATAATTTATTTACTCTTCATGGTACCCATGGTATGCAGTTGACTTAAAGGAATTTAAATAAAGCAAAGATTTCTCATGTGCTTGCTACTTGCCACTTTGAGCTAGTAGTGAGGGTAACAGAAGCTTGGGGTCTAGAGGAAGACCCAGCTGAAATGAAAGATTGAAGAAAGAGATGACACAAAGTATTTGGCTTTGTTACTTCACAAACTTTAAGGCCAACTAACTAAGGTCATGGAAAATATGTGTAAATTACAGTTATGGAAAGAGTTCTTCGATTTTATTAAAAGAGGATTAGGAATAAAACATGAGTACTTTCAAAATGTGGACTCCTTCCACAAGAAAAATGTATAAATATGTGAATATGCAATTGTCTCTACAGAATGTCCCTAAAAGCAAAAGCTGTTGTAAAACAAAGGAAGATGAGATATATTGCAACAAAGCAGTAAAAACAATTCAGAGTTGGGTCAGTCACAGCTATCTGTAGATTTTTGAAGTATTTATCTTTATTGGAGAAATATTAATATGTATTATAGGCAAATAAATTTAATAAGTTGTAAAGATCAAATGAATTCTGAACATGCACAACATATGAAAAGATATTAAGGTAGTAATATAAGCCAAATAATTGTATCCCCTAAGTGAAGTGTGAAATACGTCATGTAATTAAACAGTGCAACATCAGTTTTGCTTTTCAAGTAGTTCTGACTTAGCAATAAAAATAATCAATAAATTTGTTTATCTCCCCTAGCCTTCACTCTGTGTGTGTGTGTGTGTGTGTGTGTGTGTGTGTGTGTGTGTGTGTGTGCATTTAGTGAGCATTTAAAGATAAGATTTATGGGTTCAAACAGCATTGACTATTTACATAAAGTTGTTAATGTTAAATACTTCCTTTTGTGATTTCATTTGCTTCAGCTATAAAATTATGTTTAGAGCCAGGCAGTGGTGGCACACACCTTTAATCCCAGCACTTGGGAGGCAGAGGCAGACGGATTTCTGAGTTCGAGGCCAGCCTGGTCTACAGAGTGAGTTCCAGGACAGCCAGGACTACACAGAGAAACTCTGTCTTGAGAAAACAAACAAACAAAAAATAATAAAATTATGTTTATTGATTATTCCATAGATGAGATGAGTTCCTGTAAAGCATTAACCACAGGGTATAAGAATACCACAGACATACTTTTACACATTGAGCATCTCTTATAAATAATGTGTGGGATTAGATGTTTTCAGAAATTTGGACTATTTGCATATATCAGTAAGTTATCTTAGGAATAAAACCCAATGAGAAACACAAAATTAATTGATGGGCTTTTAAATTTTAATTTGTGTGTTTGTGCCTGTGTGTGTGTGTGTGTGTGTGTGTGTGTGTGTGTGTGTGTGTATGTGTGTGTGTGTATGCCTGCATGTGTGTCACAGTTTCAGTGTAGAAGTCAGGGAGCACTTTAAGGAATCAGTTTCTCTTTCCATTGTGCATTCTGGGGATCAACTCCTTAGTTAGTCTTTTACACATGTTACTCATAGAGCTGTCTTAACAGCCTCTTGGAAAGCTGCTTTTGCATAATAATTTTCAGTTACATGTGACCTGGTATATGAAGAGAGAAGTGAGGTTTTTTAAAACATTTTTACTCCTCAAATCAACACTCAAACATTTTTTTCATTTTTTATTGGTTATTTTATTTATTTATACTTCAAATGTTATTCCTTTTCCCAGTTCCCCTTCCACAAGCCCTCTGTCCCTCCTCCCACACACCTGTCTCTATGATGGTGCTCCCTCACCTGCCTACACACTCTTGCCTCAGCCTTCACTGGACCAAGGGGCTCCTCTCCCAGTGATGCCTGATAAGCAATACTCTTCTACACATCCAGCTGGAGCCATGGGTACCCACTGTGTACTCACTGTTTGGTGGTTTAGTCCCTGGGAGCTTTTGGCGGTCTGGTTGGTTGATACTATTGTTTTTCTTGTGAGGTTGCAAACCACTTCAGCTCCTAAAATCCTTGTCCTAACTTCCCCATGTGGTCCCCATGCTCAGTACAAAGTTTGGCTGTGTGCATCCACATCTGTGTTGGTCAGGATCTGGCAGAGCCTCTCAGGAGACAGCTGTATCAGGCTCCTGTCAGAAAGCACTACTTGGCATCTGCAATAGTGTCTAGATTTGGTGTCTGTATATGGGATATGCCCAGGTGGGGCAGTCTCTGGATGGCCTTTTCTTTAGTCTCTGTTCCACTCTTTATCCCTGTATTTCCTTTAGACAGGAGCACTTCTTGGTTAAAATTCTGGAGATGGGTGGGTGGCCCCATCCCTCAACCAGGGGGCCATGCCTAACCTCCGGATATGGTCTCAACAGGTTCTCCCTCACCTTTGTGGGGTATATCAGCTAATGTCATCCCCGTGGGGTGCTGGAAGGCTTTTGTTTCCTGGTGTCTGGGACTTTCTGGTTTCTACCCCCAGTTCCGCATCTTCCATTGCTACACACCTCTGTTCAATTTCCTGACCCTCTATATCTCCTCCATCTCCTCCCATACCTGATTACTCACCTCTTTTTCCCTCCCCTTCTTTTCTTCCTCCCAAGTTCTTCCCACCCTCTACTTCTCTTGATTATTTTGTTCCCCCTTCTAAGTAGGACTGAAGCATCCACTCTTTAGTCATCCTTGTTTCTTGAGCTTCATGTTGTCCATGAGTTGTATTGTGGGTATTCCACTCTCTTTGCCAAATATCCATTTATCAGTAAGTACATACCATGTATGTTCTTTTGTGACTAAGTTACATCACTCAGAATATTGTTTAGATCCATCCATTTGCCTGTGAATTGCATGAAATCAATGTTTTTAATAGCTGAGTAGTATTGCACTGTGTAAATGTACCAGATATTCTGTATTCATTCCCTGTGGACAGACATCTGGATTGTTTCCAGCTTCTGACTATTATAAATATGGCTGCTACGAACATAGTGGAACATGTGTCATTATTACATGTTGGAGCATCTTCTGGGTATACGCACAGGAGTGGCATAGCTGGGTCCTCAGGTAGTACTATGTCTAATTTTCTGAGAAACCACCAGACTTATTTTTCAGAGTGTCTGTACCAGTTTGCAATCCCACCAGCAATAGAGGTGTGTTCCTCTTTCTCCACATCCTCACTAGCAACTGCTATCACCTGTGTTTTTGATCTTAGTCATTCTGACTGGTGTGAGGTAGAGTCTCAAAGTCTTTTTGATTTGCATTCCCTGATGACTAAGGATGTTGAACATTTCTTTAGGTGCTCCTTGGCCATTCCAGTTTCCTCACTGGGGAATTCTCTGTTGAAATTTGTTCCACATTTTTCAATAAGGATATTTGGTTCTCTGGAGAGTAACTTCTTGAGTTCTTTGTATATATTGGATATTGTTTATCGAACATAGGATTGGTAAAGATCTTTTCCCAATCTGTTGGTTGCTGTTTTGTCCTATTGACAGTGTTTTTTGCCTTATAGAAGCTTTGCAATTTTGTGAGGTCCCATTCGTTAATTCTTGAACTTAGAGCGTAAGAAATTTCTGTTCAGAAATTTCTCCTCTGTGTGTACATGTCCTCAGCTTTTTGCCACTTTCTCTTTATTAGATTCAGTGTATCTGATTTTATGTGGGGGTCCTTGATCCACTTGGACTTGAGCTTTGTTCAGGAAGATAGGAATGCAACAATTTGTATTCTTCTGCATATTGACGGCCAGTTGAACCAGCACCATTTGTTGAAAGTGCTGTCTTTATTACACTGGAGAGTTTTTGCTCCTTTGTCAAAGATCTAGTGATCATAGGTGTGTGGGTTCATTTCTGGGTCTTCAGTTCTATTCCATTGATCTACTTGCCTGTCACAGTACCAATACCGTGCAGTTTTTATCACCACTGCTCTGTAGTACAACTTGAGTTCAGGGATGGTGATTCCTCCAGATGTTCTTTTATTGTTGAGAATAGTTTATGCTATCCTTGGTTTTCCTGTTCCAAATGATTTTGAGAATTGCTCTGTCAAACTCTATGAAGAACTGAGTTGGAATTTTGATGAGGATTGCATTGAATCTGTAGGTTGCTTTTGGCAAAATGGCTATCTATATCTATATCTATATCTATATCTATATCTATATCTATATCTATATCTATCTATATCTATGTATTAATCCTGCCAATCCATGAGTATGGGGGATCTTTCCATCTTCTGATGTCTTTTTTGATTTCTTTCTTCAGAGACTTGAAGTTCTTGTCTTGTCATACAGATCTTTCACTTGTTTGGTTACAGTCACACAAAGTTATTTTATATGGTTTGTGACTATTGTGAAGGGTGTCGTTTATCTAATTTCTTTCTCAACCTGTTTATCCCTTGAGTATAGGAAGGCTATTGATTCGTTTGAGTTAATTTTATATCCAGCCACTTTGCTGAAGTTGTTTATTAGCTTTAGGAGTTCTCCTGTGGAATTTTTTGGGTCATTTAATTATACTATCATATCATCTGCAAATAGTGATATTTTGACTTCTTCCCTTTCAATTTCTAGCCCTTTGACCTTCTTATGTTGTCTAACAGCTCTAGGTAGAACTTCAAGCACTATATTGAATAGACAGGGAGAAAGTGGGCAGCCTTGTCTAATTCCTGATTTTAGTGCGATTACTTCAAGTTTCTCTCCATTTAATTTGATGTTGGCTACTGGTTTGCTGTACATTGCTTTTATGTTTATGCGTGGGCCTTGAATTCCTGATCTTTCCAAGACGTTTAATATGGAGATATGTTGAATTTTGTCAAATGCTTTGTCAGCATCTAATGAAATGATCATGTGATTTTTTTCTTTGGCTTCATAGAACGAATTCAGTAGTGTTCCTTCTGTTTCTATTTTGTGGAATAGTTGGAAGAGTATTGGTATTAGGTCTTCTTTGAAGGTCTAATAGAATTCTGCACTAAACTCATCTGGTCCTGGGCTTGGTTTTTATTTTTTTTGTGGGTAAATAGCAAAGGTTGCAGTGCAAAACTTTTCAGTGCTTAGATTTCTATTCTGTGATATATATATTTCTATTCTGTGTATATATCACAGAATACATATGTGTGTGTGTGTATGTGTGTGTGTGTGTGTGTGTGTGTGTGTGTGTGTGTGTGTATACATGTATGTGTTTGGTTTTCTGTAATGATTTCTATCTCTTGCAAAGAGACATTTTTTGATTGTGGTGAGACATATACCTGTTTTTTTATTTTTTTGTTTTTTTTTTAAGTAAGTTCTCATTCTCTAGCCTTGAGTGGCCTGGAACTTGTTGTGTAGACCATGCTGGCCTCAGCCTCATAGATATGTGCCTGCTTCTGTCTCCTGAGTCCTGGCATTAAAGGAATACACCACCATTTCTAGATATCTTAAAATATATATTTGATTATGTTATTCTACTTATAAACACTTTTCTGAAATATTTCATTTTCCTCAGAATATCTCATAACCACATGACTTACAAAGTCCTATGTATGTTTTCTTCCTCAAATCTCTATTTCCAATGATATTTCCCCCCTTTTCCATCTGTGATCAAAAAATTCAAAATTCTTATATTATAGATCATATTTTATCTCTGTATCTTATATTCCTCATCCTGCAGGCAGGCACTCCTGTGCTTCCCAAGAGAAAATATCAACTTTTCAAGGGTCATCTTGTTATTGTCTATGAAGGTGAACAGAGAGGTGGCAACTGAGGAAAATTGCTTTTGGATCTTGGAAACTGACTCTCCTAATAGTCAGAAGGCCTGTCTAAGATTGTACAGCATTCAGGCTGAATTTCTTTGCACTATCTCAGTAACTTGGCCCCCAAGAACTTTCCAAATTGCTATTAGTGAACACTTGGAAATCCTCTGTACCTTAATACCTGGCAACCTTATGATTTCATTTATAACACGGTTTATACCACCTTTTACAGGATCTTCCAGAACCTTGTTTCTCAAACTGCATCAAACTGCCCCTTTGAGCATGAATGACTTTTTCACAGGGGTATACCAAAACCATCAGAAAACACAGATATTTACACCATGATTTATACCAGTAGGAAAATTACAATTATGAAGTAGCAACCAAAATAAATTTATGGTTGGGGTCGCCAGAACATGAGAAGCTGTATTAAAGGGTCACAGCTTTAGGAAGGTTAAGAACCACTGCTCTAGAAGATCAAATGGAGATATACCCCTAAAGAGATTTGTGATTCATGATTTGCAACAAAAATCTAGGTCAACTTAACCAATAAATATACTACAAATATCATAAATATTCATAAAACTCAATAGAACCATTCTACAAAGCAAAATCTACTATGCTGCTATCCGTTTGAGCAGCAGACTCCAATCTCTCCAGTTTGTTAAAATTCTTAAATGTGACCATCTCTTGGCTGGCTTCTTCATCTCATGAAGACAGAAACTGTGAAAACTTTCATGTTTTACATATTATTTTTAAAATGTCTTTCATATCTAATAATCTATTCACTTCTGCATTCAATATCCTCTGTCACATAATTTTGTTATTTTATGTCAGATAATAAGAAACTGATTCTGTACAATGTTAATATAGTATTTGAGCTATATGACAAAATGTGGAGAGCTTTTGGGGCCACTTGCAGGAATTTGCCATTGGACCAGGACAAGGAAGTAAGCTTCAGGAAGAAATCTGATAATGGGCTAGAACAAAGAAGTAGGTGGCAGGCAAGAATTTGACTTTGGGCTGGGAAAGGGAAGTAGGCTCAAATATCTTGGTCATCCTGATAAGCCCTTAGAAACAGTGTTCAAGGAACATTGTTTATTGCCTTGCTTGTTCCATGATTATTTGTGTTTGTTGTCTTGCTTGTTCCTTAACCTAGAACTGACCTTATTACTTTCATGTAATTAAAATGGTATAAAAGAAGATTGGGAAAAAATAAACCCACCATAGTCTCAGAACTGGCTGGGGTCATGCTACAGTATTGTCTAATTGTCTTTTTACTTTTTAATTCTCATTCTTCCCTAGAGATGATGTTTACTGACTGAGCTGACTTGGTCAGAAAAATTCATATAAAAATGGGAGAAATATTCTTAGTGCATAGAACTTTAGCCCAGTTAATACCTAGGTGGATAATATCCACTATACCTATGAACTAATTAGTGTTTATGTGTTTATTGGTTTATATAGCTGTCTTTTTCTCATGTTCCATGATTATTCTTGGTCCACAATGGCAGAACAGTATTTGAATTTAATATACCTCATTTCTGAACTGTATGCATACTAATAGAAACATAGCTATTTGCTTCTGGTCATCTGAATTAAAATAATAATCTTAATTATTAGAAATGACAAGAAATCAGCTGGCCATGTGTCTCAGTATATAAAGCATTTTTCATTCAAGAGCAATATTCACAACCCACAGAGATGACAAACGCCAAATATTGTTCTCTTTCCTACACATACATGTCATCACACACATACACACAGACACGCATACACAAACACAAACACACATCATATGCATGCACAATAATAAGAAGAATTTGAAAAACAACAATATTTATGCCATTAGAGATTTCCTTTGTTTTCAAAGTTACTGTTTTAATCTTAGGGAAACATTTGACTGCTAACTTATTATTTTAACTTCATGATGTAATGTTTATGTGGATGGTGAGGGCAGGAGTTCATGTTTTATGCAGAGCTAAATATCTGACCCTAATCAGGAGTCTTTTGCAAGAATATACTACATTGGTCTATTAGGAATCACAAAGGTATTTTGACAAACATGTCCTCAGGAAACCTTAGATTTTGCTGACCTCCTTAAAAGTTCTAGAGACATTTTGTTCAAATTGCAGCCTTGAAGTGCTTTTAGAACTCACTTTGACATTGCTTTGCTGGCATTGAGGTTTATGGCAAAGAAAAGAGCAGTATTTTACAGTCTTATCCATTCAAACATGTTTTTGGAGAACTTCTAAACATAAGGGAGAAATTTAATTTCTTCTATATTTCAAAATACAAGGATTGCTTGTTTCTTCCTATACACTGATGCTTATCTCACCAACATTAATGAAATAATGACAGAACAAGATAGTATAAACAATATTCTCATTGTCTAAATTGTTACTCTATTTTATTAACTCAACCTTACTTGTGATGTTGTATAAAAGGCTCTGGCAATCATTATGCTAAGACAAGGGAGAATGTATATAATTGTGACTGATCATCTCAGAAACTAACTTCCTTTTAATTTCTAGTGTAAGAACCAAATTACGAAGTGTTTACATTCAACTATTTAAGAAAGTGTGATACTACTCCTCAAAGTGGAGATGTTGATTTGTATTACATAAGCCCAAATGATGATTTTGACTTCCTTTGAGGTTGCCAGCCCTGCATATATTAAGGCTATTTAATTTAACTACTGCTGAGTTTAGTGTGTGCACATTCATGGTATGATTACCCTCTTGGGGTCCTGCACACTTCACTGTCTTAAATTTATTGGATGTTCTTTGGTATGGTTTAGGGATGTCCTACTTTGCTTTCTGTAGCTGCAATAAACATCAGGAACAATGGTAACATGGTTTATTTGCTTTACATGTCCCCACCACATTCCATTACTGAGGGAAGCCAGAGAAGATATCATACCATGAACTTGGAGGCAGGAACTAGAGTAGAGGTCATGGATGAGTGCTGCTTACATGCTTTCTCTCCAAGACTTTCACAGTCTGCTTTATTACACAATTCAGAACCACTAGTCACTCCACAGAGAGAAAGATTCCAGGTCAACTACTCAAGGTCTTTCTTCTGTCCACTTTGGCATATCACTTGTTGTCCTCATTTAGCGCATGTGTAGGCACTCATTCTAATGAGATTTTTTGAGTGTAGCTTTTGACATTACTAGGAGACATAGTTTCATAGAAAACTCTCTGGTTCTGTGGCTCTTTCAGTCTTCCATCAAGTTCCTTCACAATGCTCCCTAAGCCTAGAGAGTGGCAGTTATTTTGTAGGTGCATGCACTGGGACTGGTCTCTCCAACTCTACAGTTTGATTAGCTGACATTTTCAATAATGGTCTTTGTTTGTTTTGAAGAGAAATTTCCTTGATGAGGGATGAGGACCATGCTTATTTGTGGATATAAGGACAAATATTTAGAATGCAACTAGGGATCTGGGTGTTTTAGGAAAGTGATGATTTTTGGTTCTTTTCTAAGATTCATGGCTTCATTTGCCCTGGGTAGTTAGGTTTCTAATACCAGGCATGGTTTCCCTTTTAAGTAGCTATTGGTACAGCCATGGTATGCATCCCACCACTGCATTCTTAGGGTTTTCATGCCATGTTTGTCACTGTTAAAAGTGTGTTATTTTTGAGAATATCACATGTGTACACACTATATTGATCATATTCACCTCTCTATCCACTCCTTTAACTTCTCTGGCATGCAGTTCCCACTCCTTTGCAACTTAATGTTCTATTTATTTATTTATAACCTACTGAGTAAAACTTGTGCTGCTAATGGGAACATGCATATGAAGCCATCCACTGGAGCAAGGTCAACCCTTTAAGGGCCGTGCTCTAAAAACACTGACTCCTCTTCCTCTAAGAATCAGCAGTTGTTAGTGTTGCCTCAGCCAAGGCTGAGATAGCATGAGCCTCTTCTGCCTTCTTTCCAGTGGGTTTGTGCTGACATTGTAAAGGGATTTTTAAATTATTATTTTTTCATTTAGTGTAGTTTATTCATATTCTTTCCCCCCCTAACTCTTCCCAGATCTTTTTCTGCTCCCTACCTACCCACTTTTATGTTCTCTGTCCAACAAGAAAAAGAAAACATACACATGCATGCACACACACACACACCATAGAGTCCATTTTGTGTTGTAACTAAGCTTGGGGCCTATGCTGGAGCATAGTTGACATATTTAGTGATGCTCCTTTAGCCATATCTGATATTTGCAGGTATCAATTGTAGTTTGTCACTTAGGGATGGGGCTTCTATAAACTTCTCTTTTTAGTGTTGTGATATTTTCTGTTTTGAACCTGAGTGGGATTTCTCTGTCCTGTCACACTCTTTTTAGGTTCACACATGCATCTGTTCTGTTGTGTCTGTAAGACACTGTTTCTTTGGACCCATTTACCTCCTCTGACTCTTACCCATCTTCTGTGTCCTCTTCCATATAGATCTTTGAGCTTTGAGTTTGACAAATACATCACTTTTAAAGCGGAGTGCTTCAAAGTCTCTCATTCTTTGCATATTGCAACTGTGGATCTCCTTAATTACCACCTACTGGCAGAATAAGCTTCACTGATGTTTGAGTGATGATGATCTCTTAGTATGCCATTATGAGTAATTTTATTACCATTTTCCTTTAGCAGAATAATCGTTCTAGAATTTTACACTAGGCTTCATGACTGATCCAGTCTTCAGTTCTTGGCCATTTTAGCAGTGTCAGGTATAAGTGCTGCCTCATGGAGTGGGCCTTAAATCTAATCAGAAATGATTTGGATATTCTCATAACATTTTTGCCATTAGCATACAAGTCTATCTTATAGGTTGGCTTCTTTTGTAGTTCAAGGAGTTTTTAGTTCGATGTTATTGATGATTACTTTCTCTTTAGGTAGTGTGCAGAGTATCTTGCAGCACAATGAACACTAACCAGTATTTAGTGTATCTAGATGGACACCAGCTTGATTCTTCTATGTTTTATGGCATAAATAAGTTTTGTCTTCATCAATAGTTTCTTACCATAAAGTTGTGGAGAGCACCCAATAACATGGAAAATAGTTTGTGATATTGAGCAAATTTTATGGGATCCTTTGGGTAATAACTGAAAAAAAAAATGCAACCCACTCCTGAAACTGGAAGTTGTAGAAGGTGACGTAAGATATCTGGCAGGGACATTGTCTCCCCTATTATTTTGTGGCTTTACATTTTAGGAAGCTTCCAGGGTAAGGTTTCCATATGGATTTTGAGTATTGGCTATCCCAGTATTATATTAACTACTCAACTACTGTGGTTATTGAAATTAAAACACACATATCTACAGATTAGAAGCTAGTATCCATATCTCATAGAGAAAAATTGTAACATTTGTCATTTGGAGTCTAAGTTACCTCACTTGGTATGATTGCGTCTAATTTAATTCATTTATTTGTAAATTTCTTTTTCCATAGCACCTGAATAGTAACCCATTGTGTAAATATACCCCATTCTCGTTATCTAGTCATCAGTTGATGGGCATCTAGGTTGCTTCCAGTTTCTGACTTTTATAAATAGTTCATCAAAAAATATAGATGAGCAAGCATCTCTTTAGTAACATGTAGAGTTCTTTGGGTATACTTGATCTTTGGTTAAATTTATTTTCAGCTTTTTATGAGACCTCCAAACTGATTTCCACAGTGTTTTTTCCAGATTATGTCCCCACCAGCAATGAATAAGTACTCCCATTTCCCCATATCCTCGATAGAATGTATTATCATTTGTTTTATTGACCTTTGCCATCCTGGTTGGAGTAAGCTGAGATCCAAAGCAGTTTTAATTTGCATTTCACAGGGATAGGTAAAGATGTTGAAAATTTCTTTACATGATATCCAGAAAGTCATGTTTCATATTTTAAGAATTTTCTGCTTGGTTGTTTATCCCATTTGAAAAAAAAATTACGGTTATTTGTTTTATTGAAATTTAGTTTTTTAAAAATTTCTTTATGTGTTTATATACTAACCCTTTATATATGTATAATTGGTGAATATTTTCTGATTTAGTAGGTTGCCTTTTCTTCAAATAATAGTGTTTTTTGCTCTACAGAAACCTTTTAGCTTCATGAGGTCCCATTTACTAATTGCTGATCTTAATGCCTGTGCTTTTGGTATTCTGTTCAGAAAGTTATTTCCTGCTACAGTGAGTTTCAAGACTATTCCCTATTATCTCTTCTATCAAATTTAGAGTATAAGGTCTTAATGTGGGTTCTTGGAATTGAGTTTTGTATAGGCTGATACACACACACACACACACACACACATATATATATATATATATATATATATATATATATATATATATATATGATATCATATTTTACCCACTTCATTAACTTTTAGTCTGTTCTCATATTTCCAAATGTGTAAAATCTTTATAATGACCAATCTCACAAACATTTATTATGGTTTCATGGCACTTGAAATTATTCACCTGTGCACAAAACTGTATACATATTTCCACAAGAACACTGCTGTAGTTGTGTCAACAGGTTAATGATTAAACACTCAATCCACTCAATGAAAAAACATTCAGTAATAGAAATAACAGTTGACATAGGCAGCAATATGAATCAAATGACATGGTAATGAAGGAGGTCAAACAGGCAAAAAACTTTGTATGATTTCATTTACATAAAAAATTAATGTGACATATAGACATTTCTGCTTTCTATATGTATATATTCCCATAAATGGAGATATCAGTATGCATGGTTATGGTGATTTGGAAAGGATCTCTTGGTAATATATGTATTATATATATACATACACATACACACACACACATATATATGTTATATATAATATATAAGCATATTTTTGTTATGTTCAAATGTATTATTACTTACCAAATAATTATCCTTTTTATATATGTAGGATTTTGTGAGGGAAGAGTCAGTTATACTAGAAAAAATGTGACTTAGATAATAAGGTAATTCTTTTGTAACAAAGAGAACTAAAATATAATAATCCTTTCCTAATGCTAACTTCCTGCCATTAAATTTTTACTAAAATTTTGATTGCCATGTAGATAAGTTTCTCATTTGTGAGATGTCCGTCCGTCTCAGTACCTACATCCCACGGCCCTTTTGGTTGTCTAGTTCTGTGTTTATTTTACTTATAGAACTGAACCATGGCACATTCAGACACTTTATAACCTAGTCAACCTGGATGTTATCTTGACCCTACAGCCTTCAGTTCAAACACACAACGTCTGTCTTTTATTCCTTTGGAAAGTTTCTCCTGTCTACTTTGACAAAGGCACAATTCTTATTCACCCTGTAAGAGCCTGTATAAGCCCTAGCTAGAGCCATTATCTAAGTCTGTAGAACAAGGTCTTCTGGTTAGAGTTCCTGGATTTTCTTCTGAAATTCTATGGTGGAAGCAGGGCTTTGATGTTTCCTTTTAACTCTGCTAGGCATTTAAGTTATACTAAATTTAAATGGTGATTTATTCTCTATTTAAATCTATTTTATCAAACACTTGAAAAATAACGTGTTATGGATTACAAGCAACACATATTCATGTTATTCTGCTAATAATTACTTGCAATTAAATATTCATAGTTGAAAACAATTTACTGTAGTATTTAAAGATGTCTTTTGAGGGATATATTCAGAGTATCTTAGGACCTTTCAGGGAGGAAGAATAGGAAGTCATCGCTTGGATATGATTTAAATATTTAAGTAAGTGGCCCAAGACCCTTATATAAAGTATTAACAATATTTCTGTACCTGATACTAAGCCAGAGTTGACTTTCTTGTGCCTGACAGTTTGCCTTATCTGTGTTACCAATAATCTATGTATATTTGTTATCTAGTGAAAGCATGGCACTTTCTGAAAAATGTGGTATCAGTTTAATTCAGTAATTTACATAACACTGAATAAATTGTGGATGTTTTGTATTGAAAATGATAATATTTCCAGTACTTAAATTTTATCACATAAAAAGTGCATTAAATAAGATTGGCACCAAAAGAACATATTTTATACTTGATATATTTTATACTTTTAAATTTATTTAGGAAAATTCTATTTTTAATTTATTTAGGTATATGTGTGTGTGTACATCTATGCTATATATTATGGGTTCTCATGCAAGTAAAAAGAGGGTGTCATATCCCCTAGATCTGAAATGATAGGCTCTTGCAATATAATGTTGTTCTGGCAACTAAATTCACATCCCCTAAAAGAGGAGCAAGTGCTATTAACCATAGGGCCATCTTTCCTCCAAATTTTGGTGAAATTTTAAATAATATCAACTACACTTTTTTATAAAGATATTATTTATATATGTTATGTCATAAAGTATGATATTTTTGATAGTCTGTCAAACTGAAAAAGAAAATCCTTACAATCAAAACAATTACCCATACTGCTTAATACCATACAGGCTATCTATTTTCTTAGGTATCACACCAAAAGTACATGCACACATATGATTAAAAAGCAAATATACTTGTGTTTAACACTGTAGGTACATTTTTTTGAAGTCAAGAATTTCAAGAATATTTTATATGACAGAAAAATTTCAAGTTTGATAATTAAAAATATTCACAGTTATTTCAAGAGAGTTTCTGATTTATCACTATATTGGTGATGTTTTTTGACTGTTTTAGAGAGAAACTGATTTAAATTCATAAACAATATAGACACTGCTAAAACAAATTATATATATATGTTTAACACTCACTTTGATAGAGCTATTGGCTAAGGCAAGATCTATGTTCTAATCTTAGTTGAGTAAGATGTCTTAAAATCTATGATTTTAACAGCATTCTTATGCTTTGGGGAGTATATGAAGACACTCCTTGGAAAAATGCACTTTGGCAATAGTTTGAATATTTTTCATTTATGCTTATGTATTTTGCTTTTGAGGTGGGGCTGTGATAAAGATGTATGTGGGTACATGTGTAAAAGGGCAGAGAAGAACTTGAAAGAGTTGGTATGGTTTTCTACCCTGTGGGCACCAGGGATCATACTCATAGAGCCTTTTCACTGGCCCTGGTTTGCCATTTTAATGAACTATTGGAACTTATATTAGTAACTATATATATTTTCCTGACATTTGGGACCATAGGGAATCATATATTCATCCTTATATATTTCTTTGTTTTTAAGAGAGGAGAAGCTGCTTAGAGCGCTAGCTCACTTTCGATATCCCTTTAAAAAACTTTTTGTAGAGTCCACCTCCAGTAGAAAGGCAGGGCATCAAGTGTAGGGATAGGATTGTCATCTCACACTCAAAAACTCTAACTCTGAAAGAACTGCAGAGACAAAAATGGAGAAGAACCTGAGGAAAAGGAGGTCAGGTGACAGGCCCAAATTGGGATCCAGCTCAGGGGGCGGTCCCAAGGCCTGACACTATTACTGAGGCTATGAAGCGCTCACAAATAGGAATCTATGATGACTGCCATCCAAAAGGTCCAACAAGCAGCTGAAAGAGTCAGATGCAAATATTTGAACCCAACCAATGGACAGAAACTGCTGACCCCTGTGGTTGAATTAGGGAAAAACTGGAAGAAGCTGAGGAGGAGGGCGACCCTATAGGAAGATCAACAGTTTCAACTAGCCTGGATCCCTGGAATCTCTCATACACTGAGCCACCAACCAGGCAGTATACATCAGCTGATATGAGGCCCCCAACACATATACAGCAGAGGACTGCTGGGTCTGGACTCAATCAGAGAAGATGCACCTAATGGGGGCCCAGGGAGTGGGAATGTCTGGTGGTATGTGGGTGGGAGGGGGCCTTCCTCTTCCTCTTGGAGACAGAGGAAGGAGGTGTGGGATGTGGAACAGTCGGAGGGTGGACTGGGAGGGGGATAAAGTCTGGACTGTAAAAAGAGTAAAGAATAAAGAAAAAAGAAAAGAAAAGAAAAAAAGCAAAAATAAAGAAAAAACTTTTACAGATGTGCTTTACTTTTTCCCATCTTTACTCTAATGTGAACCTCAAAGATATAAAATATATACATTTAAAGTATAAAATGTAATATGACAATATATTATTTACACACCTAAACCCTGATTGGTATCTGTAGTTTTCCTCACTATAATGATTCTAAATGCTTTTAGGTTTGTTTGTTTGTTTTTTTTTTCCATTTTTTTCTATGTGATTACAGTTCTTGCAGTCAACCTTAATTAAAGAGAAAAGTTTATCTTTCATTCTTATCTGTAAGCTTTTCTCATTGGAATTAGATACAAAAATACAAGTGACAGAGTTAACAGATAACTTCCCTAGAAGCATTTATAAGTATGGTTGATCCATAAATTATCACATTATATAGTAGTCAGATGAGAAATACTATAATGAATAAAATATTCTTACATCCATTTTAGAATTATGAAACTTCAAATAGAATTTTTAACATTTCTCATTGTTTAGAAATATTGTAACCATTTTTAAAGCTCAGAAAATACAACAAAAGAGAATGTTAAAAATACCACTACTAGCAAGACAACGATGTCAGTAAACAACAGGTTCCCTCTGAAAATCAGCATGTAGTGTAGGTATGTATTGATGCAGAAGAACAGAGAAATACTTCCATTGTTCTGTGATTTGTGTCCAGCATATCCTTAAGAACACGTTATGTAATGGGTAGATATTGCTCAAGCTATTAGTATTAATAAAGCAAAATTATTTTCCTGCAGTGACTCTTAGTGAAGCCAACCCTAGGAGCCATGTCCTCCAAGGACTAAAACTGACAGAGAATAATTTAAATTCACTCAGCACTTCCACGGTGCTGACCGTGGAGAGGAAGTTGGTAGTCATAATTCATCTATAGTCTGAAACAGTCTAACCTTATTTGCTTTTCCAGCTATGAATGGATGATGTCACCATGGGTTGGCATTCAAGATGTGTACTGGTAAGTAACACTCTAAACAGGGATAGAATAATGTGACAGTGGAAGTTTAAAACCAAAGCCCATGAAAGAAAATGCACCTAACCCTCAAGAGACTTGAAGCCCCAGGGAGTGGGGAGGTCTGCTGGGGTGTCTGTATGTGGGGAAAACATCCTCAGGAGACAGGGAGGAGGAATGGGATGAAGAACAGTTGGAGGGCAGATTGGGAAGGGGATAATGACTAGACTGTAAAAGAAAATAATTAGAAAAATATAAAAACAAAACAAACAAACAAAAAACAACCCAAAGTCCATAGCAGTGGCTCTGGATAAGAGAATGTGTGTACCTAACTAATTCCTATTCAATTTTTCTTTCTTTTTCTGTTTTCTCTTTTTCCCTTTCTGTTCCTTTCCTACCATTCATTTAACTCCCAATTCCCTTTCTTTTTCTTCCTTTCACTTCAATTTACCAGTTTAGTCTTTATCATATACTTGATTTATTTGTGTAAACAGTATGCAAAAAATGTTTTAAATGTAAAGAACTTACAGTTTTAAGGCCAAAGAAAAACATAACCTTTAGATAACACATTAAGAAAATGCATTTTATTTTTCACATAAAGAAGTGTTATTTTCTTTAACATTGAATCTCAGTCATTTATTTAACACATTTGTAAAGTAGTTGAGGTCTGCTCTTTTGGTTGCTTTATACACTTCTCTCACAATGTCTGGGCTTTCAGCTCAGGCACTAAATATTCAAAGGCCTAGTCTTGCTTGCTCACATTTCAATGTTTTGAATACATTGATTCCCTGCTTATACAAGAAAATTAAGAGGTAAGATGTTGGCATGGAAAATAGCTTTAAGAATTCATTCAATTGGAGTAGAATGGGCCAACTCTTAAAAGCATGTGGTTTGTTTCTGTAAGACTTGAGTTTCTTTCAGAACTTACATATGTAACTCCAATTCCAGGGCATTGGACACTTTCTTCTGGCCTCCTTGGAACACCCACACATACTTGCACAGACATACACATACACATAAATAAAAAATAAAATTTATCTAAATATGCACACATATTAATTCATTCAGTTGCATGTTCACAGTGTTCCACAATGTTTTCCATAAAAGATGTAATTTTCTCATTAAAATGTTATAGTCAACGTGCACATATCAGTTCTCCCCTTGTAGAGTGTGAGTTTGCAGATAAGCCTAACTTGAGTGCCTCATTTATTTCAATATAAAATCTGAAGGCTTAGTTCTATCACCTAGCAGTGTGTCACACAGGACTCTGTTGATTGCTAAGCAGTCAACATTTAAGAGCCATCTCAACAACCTGCATCAGTCTTCAGAAGACTACTTTATACCAGTGCACATTTTCTCCATTCTGATGTTTACTAAATAAAGACTCTCTATGTACAACACATATATTCACATACAAGTACATCAATTCATTCAAAATATCAGCAGAGGGCATAGAATATCATACTCAACAATGTCCAGTCACATACTCTTTAGCTTGTGTTTTTCTGGGATCTTTTGGAATGTGAGAGTTAAACAGAGGTAGCTGTTTCTATCACTTGCCAATGTGACTCACGCACATGCTCTGTTTGCATATTTGTAAGTGCTTGAGATGGGTTTCTTATTTATTTTGTGTTATGAATGTGCTTTCCTATTTTGTCACTTTTTCATATGCATTTGGAATGGAGATATTATAACTATGTATCTGCAAAATGGTTTAACTATCTGAAATATGATTACCTGGCTTTTAATGTCTGTTTTCTTCATTAGTCTGATTCATTTGCACCTTTCTTTAGCAACGTTTTTATTACTGAGATATTTCCATTCTCTATCATCCTGGCAATTAGCTTTTATAATAGTGTTTAATGTCCAGAGATTTTATTTGTAAATTAGAAGTATTTTGATTGAGATAATATGCATTATAGTATTTTTCTATTGAAACTAATATCTGTGCTTTAAAGGCAACTAATTCAATGAGCGCATTCAACCCAAAACAGGAGTACAAATGGTAATACTTATGTTCCTTTGCAAATCTATAAATAACCTCTGTTACCCAGAACACCACCACGTTCCTCCAGAATGCCCTTCCCAAAGATTCCACACGCTAGCACTGATAGAGGAGGGACTGGTTTATTAAGTAGCCTTCATTACACTGTTACAACTTTTTTCTAAATGGCCCATGCTCATTCTTTGCATCTTATTTAATGTCATAATTTTTGTCCTAGTGCTGAACATGATATGACTTATCTTTAATGTTTGTTTTAGGGATGGAATTGTAAAACTCACACGAAACTCTATCATAGTGCACATTTCATAGTAATAGTCTAGAAATAGCATCTGAATTAATTATTAGATTTCAATGTGTGAGAATTTAACCATCTCTGTATTTGTGAAATAAATATTTAAAAATCAATTTTATAATGAGAATGTGGCAAACATGGATTTCTGTATTCGATCACCTTCAATTCTATTTCATTAGTGAAGAATGTTGCTGAGATTCTCACATACACAGCCCCAAAGGAAATCCATTTGATTCCCAGTGACCCTGGGTTGGTTGCCTAGGTTAGGTAATCTTGATTTCATTGTTAGGGTTGCACAGCCTTGGCTTAGTTGCAAGGGTTGAGTGAACTTGGTTCAATTGCTTGAGTTATGTGATTATGGAAAACTAATTTGGGTTGTTTATATTTCAACTTTGCTTTTTGTCAATTACTCAGTTAACATAATATATATATGTAAACTACTCAGTTAATATAATTCTATATATCTATGATATATAGAATATGGTTTGACAAAGTGAAGTTCTATTAAAATCAGTAATTGTATTTATTTGTTTATTATTTATCCATTTACTTATTCAGTTTGAGGTTTTGAGATATGTCTCATGTAGCACCGACTAGCCTTGAATTGCCATATAGGTGAAGATAAACTTCAACGTTTCCTTTGACTGCTTTTACCTTCAAAATGTTTGGATTATGGGTGCTAACTACCACACACAGAATAAAATAAGGTATTAAAATGATTACTGTTAATATCTCTTTGAGAAAAATTATGTGGCATAAGATTGAATATTGAAGAACTTATCTAAGTTGCAATCTCAATATGTTGTTTTTTATTATTTATTTATTTATTTATTTATTTATTTATTTATTTATTTATTTATTTATTTTACTTATTCACTTTATATACCACCCACTGCCCCAACTTACCATCACATCCTCCCACAGTCCTCCTTCCCCCATGCTCCTCTCCTTCTCCTCTGATAGGGTAGTGGGTATCTACACACTCTGGCATATCAAGTCTCTGCAGGACTAGGCATATCCTCTCTCACTGAAGTCAGACAAGGAAGCCCAGCTAGATGAACATATCTCATGACAGGCAACAGCTTTTGGGATAGCACCTGCTCTGGTTGTTTGCGACCCACATGAAGACCAAGGTGCACATCTGGCACATATGTGTGGGAAGGCCTAGGTTCAGCCTGTGTATGCTATTTAGTTGGTTGTTAAGTCTCAGAGTGACACAAGGGTCTAGGTGAGTTGAGTTTTCCTGTGGAGTTAGTGTCCTCTTCAGGGCCTCAGTCCTTCCCCCATTCTTCCATAACAGTCTCTAAGCTCCATACAATGTTTGCATGTGGGTTTCTGCCTGAGTCAGCTGCTGGGTGGAGCCTCTCAGAGGAGAGCCATTCTAGGCTCATGTCTGCAAGTATAACAAAGTATCATTAATAATGTCAGGCATTGTTGCTTGCCCATGGGATGGGTCTCAAGTTGGGCTGGTTATTGGTTGGCCATTCCTTACATTTCTGCTCCATCCCTTGCTTCTGCATTTCTTGTAGAGAGGATAAATTTTGGGGTGAAAGTTTTGTGCTTTGGGGTTGGTGTCCCTATTACTCCACTGGAGCTCCTGGCTGGCTACAGGAGGTGGCCTCCTCAGGTTCCATATCCCCAGTGCTGTGAGTCACAGCTAAGTCCACCTTCATTGATTCTTGGGTACCTCTCTTCTTGGGTTTCTGTCATTTCTTGGAGATACCCCAACTTCCCACCCCTGTCAGTTGCAGATTTCCATTCATTCTCATGGCCATCTGACCATCTCTCCTGTCCCTACACCTGATCCTGAATCCCCCTACTCCCCTCCCCACCCCTCCCCCACCCAGTACCCTCCCTCTATATGTCTCTTACCACATTTTATTCTACCTTTTAAGTGAGATTCAAGCATCCTTGCTTGTGCCTCCCTTCTTGTTTAGTTTCTTTGAGTATATGGAATGTAGCATGAGTATCCTTTATTTTATGGCTAATATCCATTTGTAATATACCATGCATGTCCTTTTGGTATTAGATTATCTCACTCAAGATGATATTCTCAGTTTCCATGTATTTATCAGCAAAATTCATTATATTTTTGTTTTTATTTACAGATATTGTAAAGGTGTTGTTTACAATACCATTTATCATTTGTAAAAGGGAGTCCTACTGATTTATTTGAGTTAATTTTGTAGCCAGCCACTTTGCTGAAGGAGTTTATCAGCTCGAGTTCTTCTCTGGTATAATTTTAGGGTCACTTATATATACTATTATATCATCAGCAAATAGTGGTGCTTTGACTTCTTTTTTTTCTAATTTATATCACCTTGATGTCCTTTAGTTGTCTTATTCCTCTGCTTAGAACTTCAAGTACTATATTGACTAGATAAGGAGAGAGCGGACAGCCTTGTCTTGTCCTGATTTTAGTGGAATTCTTTTAAATTTCTTTCCATTTAGTTTGATGTTGGCTACTGGCTTGCTGTATATTTAGGTATATGCCTTGTACCCTTGATCTCTCTAATGCTTTTAACATGAAGGAGTATGGGATTTTGTCAAAGGATTTTTCAGCATCTAATGAGATGATCATATGATTTTTTTCTTTCAATTTGTTAATCAGGTGGATTATGTTGATAAATTTTCATATATTGAACTACACCTGCATACCTGGGTTGAAGCCTACTTGGTCATGACAGATGATATTTTTGATGTGTTCCTGGATTCTGCTTCCAAGTATTTTATTATTTTTGCATCAATGTTCACAGGACAAATTGGTGTGAGGTTCTCTTTCTTTTTTGAGTCTTTATATTGTTTCAGTATCTGAGTGACTGTGACTTTATAGAATGAATTTGGCAGAATTCCTTCTGTTTCTATTTTGTGGAATAGTCTGAGGAGTATTGGTATTAGCTCTAATTTGAAAGTCTGGTAGAATTTTACACCAAAACCATCTGTCCCTGGGCTTCTAATGTTTGTTAGACTTTTAATGACAAATGACTGCTTTTATTTCTTTAAGGATTATAAGGATGTTTAAATAGTTTACCTAATCTTGATTTAACATTAGTAAGTCTAGGAAATCATTAAAATTTCATTACAATTTTCCAATTTTGTGGAGTATGTGCTTTTGTAGTAAGACCTAATCATTCTTTGAATTTCTTCAGTGTCTGTTGTCATATCTCCCTTTTCATTTCTGATTTTGTTTATTTGGATCTGTCTTTCTGTCCTTTGGTTAGTTTGCCTAAGGATTTGTCTATCATGTTGATTTTCTCAAAGAAGCAACTGTTAGTTTGTTGAGTGTTATATTGTTTTCCTTGTTTCTAACTGATTGATTTCAGTCCTGATTTTGATTTTTCCTGCTTTCTACTCCTCTTTTATGTGCTTGCATCTTTATTCTAGAGATTTAGGTGTACTTTTAAATTGCTGGTTTAAGAACTTCCTAATTTTTTTTTTTTTTTATGTAGGTACTTAGTGCTACGAACTTCCCTGTTAGCACTGTTTTCATGGTGCCCAATACATTTGGGTATGTTGTGGCTTCCTTTCATTTGAATTCTAGAAAGTTTTTAATTTCTTTCTTTATTTCTTCCCTAACCCAGAGATCATTGAGTAGAGAATTGTTCAGTTTCCATAAGTGTGTAGGCTTGCTGATGTTTCTGTTGTTAAAGTCCGGCTTTAATCTATGGTGGTCTGATAAGATACAAGATGTTATTTCAATTTTCTTTTATCTGTTGAGGTTAATTTTGGAGAAGGATCTATGAGGTGCTAAGAAGAAGATATATTCTTCTGTGTCTGGGTGAAATATTTTGTCGATGTCTGTTAGGTCCATTTTATTCATAATGTCTGTTAGTTTCATTATTTCTCCTTTTAGTTTTTGTCTGGATGACCTTTCATTTGATGAGAGTGGGGTTTGCAGTCTTCTACTATGAATGTGTTAGATTTGTTATATGATTTAAGCTTTAACAATATTTCCTTTACAAATGTGGGTGCTCTTAGTTTAGTTTTTGTCTGGATGACCTGTCAATTGGTAAGAATGGGATGTTGAATCTCCCACTATTAGCATATTAGGTTCGATGTGTAATTTAAGCTTTATCAATGTTTCTTTTACAAATTTGGTTACCCTTGTGTTTGGGGCATAGATGTTCAGAATAGAGATAGAATCTTGGTAGATTTTTTCTTTGATGAGTATAAAGTGTCCTTCCCAGTCTCTTTTGATTAATTTTCATCTGTTTTATTAGATATTAGAACTTCAGCTTGCTTTTTGCATCCATTTACTTGAAAAAGTTATTTTCCAGCCCTTTACTCTGAGGTAATGTCTATCTTTATGCCTGAATTGTATTTCTTGTGTGCATCAGAATAATGGATCCTGTTTTCACATCCATTTTGTTAGCCTCTGTCTTTTTACTGGGAAATTGAATCCATTGATGTTGAGAGATATTAATGACCATTGATTGTTCTTTTCTGTTATTTTGATGTTGGTGGTGCTTATATGTGTGAGTGTATGTGTGCACGCATGTGTGTGTGCACGCGCATGTGTGTGTGTGTGTGTACATGCTCACGCATGTGTGTGTATCCCTTATTTTTGCTGATATGGAATTACTTATTTCTTCTGTGTTTTTGGAGGAAATTATCCTCCTTGGGTTGAAATTTTCCTTCTAGTTTTTTCAGCAGGGCTAGATTTGTGGATAAATATTGTTTGAATATGGATTTATCTTGAAATATCTTGGTTTTGCCGCCTATGGTTATTGAGAGTTTTACTGGGTATAATAGTCTATGTTGGCCTCTGTGGTTTTTTCATAGGTTGCAAAATATCTGTGCTGGTCCTTCTAGGTTTTATAGTCTCTGTTACAAAGTCAGGTATAATTCTGCTAGGTCTGTCTTTGTATGTTACCTGGCCTATTTTCCCTTGCTACATTTAATATCCATTCTTTGTTTTGATTATTATGTGCCAGGAGGATTTTTTTCTGGTCCAGTCTAATTGATATTCTATGAGCTTCCTGTATGATTATAAGCATCTCTTTCTTTGATTGGGAAAATTTTATTCTATGATTTTG
The DNA here is from genome assembly GCA_028551405.1 of Uromys caudimaculatus. Classification (NCBI taxonomy): domain Eukaryota; kingdom Metazoa; phylum Chordata; class Mammalia; order Rodentia; family Muridae; genus Uromys; species Uromys caudimaculatus. The sequence goes on from CM052705.1 coordinate 51,951,573, forward strand.
TTGAGAATATTTTCTTTGCCTTGGTGCTGGGGCAATTCACCTTCTTCTATTCCTCTTATTGTTAGGTTAGGTCTTTTCATGGTATCAGAGATTTTTGTGTCAGGATTCTTTTAGATTTAACATTTTGCTTGTCTAATGTATCAGTGTCTTCTATTGTATCTTCTATGGCTGAGATTCTCTCTTATGTTTCCTGTATTCTATTAGTGATGTTTGCATCTGTTTTTCCTGTTCTCTTCCCTAGGTTTTCCATTTCCAGGATTCCTTCGGATTGTATTTTCTTTATTGTTTCTATTGCTACTTTCAGGTATTGCATACTTTTATTTATTTCCTTCACCTGTTTAATTATATTTTCCTATATATCTTTAAGGGATTTATTTGTTTCTTCATTAAAGACCTCTATCATCTTTATAAGATTGTATTTAAGGTCATTTTCTTGTGTTTCATTTGTGTTAGATGTGTAGGGGAAGGGAAACAAACCTGTATGGTTCAGGAGTCTCAAGGCTGATGAAGGTAGATGGAGAGATGGGGTGAAAATGGAGGTCCAGAGGGCATAGCAGGCTTCTTAGAGCAGCTTGTATTGGCCCAGAAGACTCACTGAGCAAGAATTATTGGTGGAGAAAAGGAAGCTATTCTGTATGTTTTAGGATCAGCAGGTTTGATGAAGGCGGGTGAAGAGGTGGCAGGAGAATGGACGTCCAAGAGCATTATCAGGCTGTTCAGGGCAGCTTGGCTTGGCCCAGAGGACTCAGCCAGCAGAGAAGATGATTGGGGAATGGAAGCTTACCTGTATGGTTCAGGATCCACAGGTCTTATGAAGGTGCACAAAGAAGTAGCAGAAGAATGTAGGTACCCCTGGGATAGCAGGTTGCTATGTATTTTGGGTTTTATTTTTCCTCTCATAGATTAAATTTTGACTGCAAGTTTCCATCCTTTCCTCTCCTCCTAATCCCTTTTCTTCCTGTCTCCTTTTCCCCAGATCCTCTTCTCTGTTTTCCTTCATAAAAGGACAGGCCTCCCATGGATATCAGCCAAACATGACATATCAAGTTACAATAAAACTAGGCATCTCCCCTCATATTATGGCTGGATGAGGCACCACTGTAGAAGGAAAGGGGGTCCAAAAGCAGGCAAGGTGAATATATCAGGAATATGAAGGCTTCTCATACTTAAATAATTTCATGTTGTATAGGAAAATTTGTTGCTGAATTGGAAATAAAACAATCATATAACTTGACATGCTAATTGTACTATGAATTTCAAATGAGATTAGAGCAGTATGCAGGATTTCTGAATATATACCTTACATCATTACTTCCATTTTCATATTTATAAATAGCTTGCCCAGTTTCTACTAGAAATAAAGACAATTTGTGGTCTATGAAATACGCAAAGACTATTTGCAAAGTTGCTACTTTTTTGACATTTATGGGTACCATTGCATCTGGTTTCAAAAGATTCAGGGATCTGAATTAAGGTAGTAATGTGAACTGGCAGCTTTCCTTATAAAAAGGCATGACTGTGGGTCATAAGGAAGCACAGGATTGGGTAAGAATACCAAGAAGAGGACAAGAAATAGTCATGAACATGCAACTTCAGAAAAAGGACAAAAGATGTAGCAGCTGACATGGAGGAAGATAGAAAGCATACAAATAGCATAGGACTTGATATCAGAAAGCTAGCAAGACACACAATAACATAAATAAAAATGAAATAAGAAAGGAATGAAGAAGGGAAGGAAAGAAGGAAGGAGGGAAGGAAGGAAGGAAGGCAGGAAGGAAGGAAGGAAGGAAGGAAGAAAGGAAGGAAGGAAAGGAGGGTGGAAGAGCAGTAACAGAGCCTATAAGAACCAGAATTACAGCAACAGTCATAAGTGAGCTCAGGGTGAGCTTAGGTGTACATGGAAAGTTTAAGGCATGAATAATCTGAATGACCTGTGGTCTTTAAGTCTGGTAAGTCAACCACAAGCAGCACAGAAAAAGAAAGAAATCTTTAAGATGGGAGGGATGGAAAGATGGGGAAGGTAGTTATGAGGAAGAGTTAGAGGAGAAATTGAATATTTTCAAAATGCATTTTCTTTATGAAAATTTTAAAGAATTAGTAAAATATTTTAAAATAAATTGAAAATATTATGAAAGAAAAAACAGAGTGCTTTCTTGGAAGCAGCTGCTAAATGCTTTTCCATTTCAACCTGAAGTTTAGAGTCTATTAATATTTTAATAATTTTTTTCTTGTTCTTTGAAAATATGACATGCATTAGCATTATCTATTAGTTTTCAAGGCTGAAAGACAGCCCTTCTATGTTAATCTATTTGTTTGTTCAAACATAGTACTAATAAACAAGCAATTATTCCATTATTCTAAACAAATATGCTAATCGCTTCCTAAGGTCACCTTTTCCAATATTACTAGGAGTGATTATAAGATTAAAGCATAAAAACAGGGAGCCAAGAATATGCAAATGAAATTTACATTAATTACCTTGCAATGACAAGGATTAATGGTCTTATTTTAAATCAGAAATCATTCCTGAACTAGTAATCCACCATCAAGATGAACTGTAGTGCTAAAGTGACATTTAAAATTCTACCAGGTATTGTATATAGATGTACTAGAAGAGTAAGCTGTAGTAAACTTGACCCAACTCATTTTGGAAAAATTAACCCTTCAGCTAAAACATCTCATGTGTGAGATGACTTGTATGTTCATTAGTAATTAACATTAAAATAGAGATAATTGAATTTCAAATTTGTAAAAAATTTCCATTCTAGTAATATTAAAGTTTGATGCTTAAAGTAAACTTATTCTAGATATGTTATGGTATTAACTCAAACTTTTAATATGTTCATGCTTAAACCAAGTTATATGCTAATTACATATGGATTGGCCAATTTTTATAACCTAGTTATTAATTGGAGGCTTCCAGGCCACAAAAAATAAGACTAAGTCTTCCCTCTCCCATGCACACATATACCGACACATACAACAAGCTTCTGTATTTATAGAAAAGATATCTAGAAAAACTCTATTAAAGACGTGTACACATAATCATTATCTCATGTAGATGAATGAAAGGAAGAAGATAGAGAATTACAAAGTATATTGGAGTGTGAATATTTTAAACAAAATATTCAGGTAGACCCATGGAATAGCTGAATTGTTCTTACAGGAATTGGGAGAGCAAAGACAATTAAAGACAGGGAAAAAATCATAGCACACACTGAGCAAGTGAGTTGGCCAAACACCAACCCATTTTTTTGCAATGGATTTCAAGATGTTTGTTGCATCCTAAATGCATGCTTTTAGTTTTATGTCATAACTGAACTAGAAAGCTAAAGGATACAAAATCATTAGTAGCAACAGACTTTAATCCTGAAGCAAGGAATATTTTCCCATCTCTTTAAAAGTTACTGGCACCTTTCTGTGCCATCAGTATAAACACCACTGCATTTAACCAAGACCTATGCACACTAAGTTTAATAAAATCACAATGACAACAACAATAGACATGCTAAAGTGGACAAATGAAAGAAAGCACAAGAAACTTCACCTCTACACAAAAAACTAAAGGCAACTGAGCGTGGATAGTGTTCCATAAGGGGAAACATACAAACTGGTATCTAACACCAAAGGATTATCCCTGGGAATATAAGCAAATACCATTACATGGACCAAAAAATTGTATTTAGGAGTAAATATATATAAATATATACATATATGCATGTAACAACTATTAACAAGAAAAGAGAACATGAATTAGAAAAAGAAGTAAGAGTATATGGAAGGATTTCAGGGGAGGATGGGGAATGAGAAAATTATGTAATTATATTATAATCTCAAAATAGATAATTGTAAAAAGAAATAAACATATTGCATTGCATTAAAAAAGGAATAAAAATTAAGCTCACCACATTTGAACTGTGGGTTAATCAATACCATACGCAACACAAGAGATATTTTAACTGAAAAGTAAACATCTCCCATATTAGTTTTGTTCAACATTCAGCTTACAAAATTTGTCCTGTGTGCTTGAAAATGGAGGGTGCTCAAACAGATATAAAAACTCAGATAAAATGTGTTGCTTCATATGCTACTGGGTAAAGACAAACACACGTACACACACACAAACACACGTACACACACACACACACACACACACACACACACACACACACTGGCATGCAAGCATGAGAGAGTGAGAGCAAGAGTGAAAACAAGAGAGGGAAGGAAGGAGGGACAGAGAAGGAGAGGGAGAGGGAGAGGGAGAAGGAGGAAAGCAAGCATGAATTGCTTTCAGTTGAGGATTCAAGTGTAGTCCTGAAGTATTTGGAAAGATGGGTAAGAAGGAAAAATACTTGCAAATCACTAGTACAAAGTACACAATAAACAATGGCTCTGCAGACCCTCAATATAACACATTTTAACTCTATCCATCATAGTGCTGGCTCCTCTTGACTTGGATCCTATATGGAATCATCCCATTGGTTGTCCAACTGCCAAATCAGAGTTTGTGTTACAAAGCACAGAGCTAAATGATGCATACATACATACATGCATGCATGCATGTATCCATCTATCCATGCATGCATGCATGCATATAAACAGTTAAACTAAGCAGCTAAAGCACTGATGTAGAATGTTAGAGATCCTTTCATAAATATATCCCATAGAATCAGGACAGAGAAAGGTACATTTGATGTGTTCATTGCTAAGAAGCAAAGAAAGATTTTCAATTACTTTAGATTTTGATAGCACCCTAGTCTCATTTCCAGATTCAATCAAATATGACTGTTTTGGCCCCACATCCTCTGCCCTTTCAATACATCCCCTGTGTTTGAACAAGCTTGAGTTGGTTTCTATTCCTTGAGGTCGTATAGTCCTTAGTAAGATATTATAATCAAATTGTGAGTCTAGTTTAATTAGTATCCAGAGCACCCAAAATGACTCAGCCAGAATTGTTTGTGAGGGTAAATGAGGCTGACATTCTTGAATTGTGTGATATTGTTAGTTTTCCTGGTCTGCGAAAAAGGAGAGTTTCTGATCAGGGTAACAGAAACATGATCAAAACATTGTCTTTACAACACAATTTAGCTCAAATTTGAGTAATAGATTGAGATAAATCCAGAGATAAATTAAGACACTGAATAAGCAATGGTGTTGTATGATAAAGTGATTGCAGCAGGGGAGGAAACGTGCCTAAAAGCAGAATTATTCGAGCACGAAGCTGCTTTGACAGCAAAGTTAGAAGAGGAATGAATGTGGAATCCTCTATGAAATGATGGAATAAGGACTGCTAGAAAAATTAACCAGTTTTTGTTATAAGTTTAGGAATTGGTTCATATTTGAATTATAGGCTAAGGCCATTATAAGGTCTGCATACAAAGTTTTCAGCAAAACCAGAGATTTTAAACAGTTGCCTACATATTAGACCGGATAAGAAATATAGATTAGTTAGGAAAATATCTCCAAGTTTAAGGAAGTTAAAGACAAGAGCTCTGTGTAACTCTAGTCTTTTTTGTTGTTGTTTTTATCACAATATGCCCTTTTAAATTTTCTTTGGTTTAGGTTTTCAAACATGGGTACCATGTTTTCATTTCCATCCATTTTTGCTCTATAATTCTTCCTGTGTCCACTCACTTCCTATCAATTATGATCTCTTTTAAAATTATTGTTGGCTCTGTGTGTGTGTGTGTGTGTGTGTGTGTGTGTGTGTGTGTGTGTGTGGTGTGTCCTACCCAATCCATATGTGACATGCTCATATGTGATATATGTGTTTAAGGATGGTCAATTGAAATTAGATAATCAACAGGGGCCTTACCCTTAGAGAAAAATTATATTCTCTCTCTATCTCTCTCCCTCCTAAGTATTTATGTGTGTACATACATACAAATTCTACTATCAACCTCAATTAGAGAAACTTTTATTTGCAACAAGTAGCACTGAGTGTAGGGACTCAGGGCTGTTCAACATGATGAGACGAGGCAATGACTGAAGACTCAGCCCTAAATAGGACACTTAGCTTCTAGAGATCAGGGAGGGGACAGAATAAAATGTGAGAATTACAGGAAGACAATCTCTGAATCATTATTTCCTGGGCACGAGGGAACCATTTCAGTCATGATCTCATCCTTTGGGAACCTAAGCACAACCAGGGCTGCTATCAGTCAATCATGAATTATAGAGGCCCTACATTTCTGTTTCACTTATATGGTCATGAATATATATGCCAAAAGGAATTTAAAGAAGCGAAGGTATATTTTGTCTCCCCATGAATATACATGCATATATATATATATATATATATATATATATATATATATATATATATATATATATATATATATATATAAAATAGTTATATATAGTTAGGGTTAGGGTTAGGATATATATGCCAAAAAGAATTTAAAGAAGCGAGGGTGTATTTTTTCTCCCCATCTCAGGTTAATAGCTTGTTTCTTCATGGAAGTGAAGGCAAGAACTCAAACAATTTGTCATATCACCCACCATCACAAGCAGAAAACAAAACAACAAAAAAGAACTGAATACATAATGCTCACCTGTTTGCACTCACTCAGCATTACTTCTTCACTTTTATGCAGTTCAGAATTCTTATCCCAGTGATCCCAGTGATTAGTGCCACCCAGAACAGGCTGTCTTCCCACATTGCTCATGCCAGTCACTCTCTCACCAAATGACTTGTCTACATGCCAAGCCAATCTTGACAATCCTTCATTTAGATTCCTCCCAAATGATTCTAGCTTGTTTCAAGTTGGTAAATAAAGGTAACTATCTCACCAACCTTACTAGAGTATTCCCTGCTAATATGTTCTGGGAGAAAGGCTGTCGTTAATTTTATACCCAGAGAATATTCCACCAGATTCCAATAGATAGTTCTAAACCCATAGTCATGCAGATGGTAGTAGTTAAACTCAGCACTCACACACATACCAATCCCCACACACACACTCACACACACACATGCTCAAAATGCATGAATGTAAGAGGCAGAGTTCTAGGAAGGAAGGGAGACTGACAGAATGGAAAGACTGTAGAGGAGGGAATGGTGAGGGTAAATAGCATTAATATGTCATTATATAATACTCTCCTAATTATAACATTAGACAGGCATTTTTGCTTGATTTGCATTAAGATAATTTTATTTCTTGGCCACATAGAGACATATCCTATCTTAAAACCCATATCTGGGTATGTATGATAAATAATTTTTCCCCTCTAAACTAAATTTAATGTAAAAATATTGAAAGAAACACAACCTAACAAAAACATTTGTATGGTATATGATAGAGAAGGGAGTATGAGACAAATAAGATATTGATTGAAGTGCTAATTTAAAACTTCATTCTACAACTTAATAGAAATTATATGAGGTTTAGTCTCTATGATATGTAACAGATATAATATCTGATATATTATACTCCTTCAACTCTAAGAAAAATATCCTAAAAATAATTTCAAATCCATAATGCTTGTCTAAAACATGAGAATTCTTCCATTACTTAAATGATACATATGTTGATATGAGTTAATATTGATATCTTAAAATCGGTATTTTTCTAATTATAACAAAATGGTAAGAGTGTAAACTGTTGAGGTTCTGTCTTCAGGGACACCAATAATCTCAGTCTCTTAACTGAAGCCTCTTTGTGCTTCTCTTGGCTTCTGTTAGATCAGTAAGAAGAGTGTTCTGAGGGATTTGAAGGGAAATCTAATTATGGATCTATTTTGCATGAATTTTGTAAAGTTTTTCACATAAACATATTCACTAATGGACCACGGTCTTTTTTAATTTGAACTTCAAATCACTTAAAAACTTCTATTAAAAGGAATGAGAGTTACTAATCTAAAAGTAATGTGCTGTGCACTAGACAAACAAAAGCAATAGGATATGAGATAAACTAATAAGTGATAAAACAGTATGTTAACTGCATTATAAGGGATTAGTACATTTCTCCTCCAGTCCAGATAAAACGGATTTTATCAAATGTGGGATAGGGATGGTATAGTTTCATTTTTATCATCAAAGGCATGACTGTGGCCTTGGAGTTTGCTAGTTCCACTTCACTTAGGTACTGTTATAAAATATGAACCATAGAAAAATGTTTAGAGAGTTCTAATTTTATTGAATTCACATCACACAAAAGAAAAATGGACTAAAAACCAAATCCTGTACTGATTTTCTGGTATAGATTTCCTCCTAGCTGCTATATGGAAATATGTTCGTTAATATTTATCTATGAACCATGTGTATATGATATTTTCTCAGCTTTTTACATTTTAGTTAGCATATGATGAATAAAACATTTTGCCTATCTTCAGTTTTATCCTGCACTGTACCTCTAATAGGATAACTAATTTGAATTTTCTTAAGTCAAGACTCCCTTTTCATGATTTAAAATCCCTTACACTTTGCTTAATAATTTCCAGTCCTTTCATGTTTTAAGTATACTTTATCCTGCTCTTCATTTTGCTTGCTCCTTAGACTTATAAAGAACATGAGTCTTATCCCATATTTTAATAAGAAGTTCTTTTAAGAATATTTTTTATTTAAAAAGAGTAACTTTAACTTGGTAGCTTAAAATCTAACTACTATATGGCAAAATTTAAGAAATGTTTAAGGCAGCTATAAACTTTTCATAAATAAAATCAATGTACTACATGTACAATTTGTAAGAACATCAAGACTAGTTATGTGTAAGGCTTTTATAACAAAATATTAATTATTATAATAGAAAATATATTGGTCTTTCAGAACCTGAATTATCATTAGGTCCATTTTTCATATTTGAAGGTTTTATTTTTGTGGATATTTACTTTATTTACATTTCAAATGTTTTCCCCTTTCCAGGTCTCCTCTTTGGAAACTCCCTTATCCCATCTCCCCTCCCCTGCCTCTATGAGGATGCTTCCCCACCCACCCAAAAACTCCTGTCTTACCTCCCTAGAATTTCCCTACACTGGGGCATCTAACACCCTCAGGCCCAAGGGCCACTCCTCCCACTCTTGGCTAAGGCCCTCCTCTGCCACATATGTGTCTAGCACCAAGGCAGTTACTTACTCTATGGGGCTACAAATCCCCTCAGCTCCTTCAGTCCCTTCTCCAACTCCTCCATCCAAAACTCCACCCTCAGTCCAATGGTTGGCTGCAAGGATGGATCCACCTCTGTATTTGTCAGGCTCTGCCTGAGCCTCTCCGAAGACAGCTTATCACGCTTCTGTCAGCAAGCACTTCCCAGCATCAACAATAACTTCTAGATTTGGTGGCTATATATGGGATGTATCCCCAGGTGGGGCAGTCTCTGGATGGCCTTTCCTTCAGTCTCTGCTCCACACTTTGTATCCATATTTCCTCCTGTGAATATTTTGTCCATCCTTCTAAGAAACTCTGAAGCATCCACATTTTGGTCTTCCTTCTTCTTAGGCTTCATATCATCTGTGAATTGAATCATGGGTATGCCGAACTTTTGGACTAATATCCACTTGTCAGTGAGTACATACCATGTTTATTATTTTATAACTGAGTTACCTCATTCAGGATGATATTTTAAATTCCATTAGTTTGCCTGCAAATTTCATTAAGTTGTTGTTTTTAATAACTGAGTAGTATTCCATTGTGTAAATGTACCACATTTTCTGTAACCATCTCTCTGTTGAGGGACATCTGGGTTTTTCTAGCTTCTGGCTACTATAAATATGGCTGCTATAAACATAGTGGAGCATGTGTCCTCAATACATTTTGGAGCGTTTTCTGGGTATATGATCAGGAGTGGTATAGCTGGGCCCTCAGGTAATACTATGTCCAGTTTTCTGAGGATCTGCCAAACTGATTTCCAGAGTGGTTGTACCAATTTGCAGTCCCACAAGCAATGGAGTGTTTGATCTTTTTCATTCTGACTGGTGTGACATGGAATCTCAGGGTTGTTTCGATTTTAATTTTCCTGATGACTAAGGATGTTGAACATTTCTTTAGGTGCTTCTTGGCCATTAGAGTTTCCTCAGTTGAGAATTCACTGTTTAACTCTGTTCCCATTTTTTAATAGGGTTATTTTGTTCCCTGGAGTCTAACTTATTGAGTTCTTTGTATATTGGATATTAGCCCTCTATCAGACATAGGATATGTAAAGATCTTTTCCCAATCTGTTGGTTGCCGTTTTGTCCTATTGACAATATCCTTTGCCTTACAGAAGCTTTGCAATTTTATGAGATCCCATTTGTTAATTCTTGATCTTAGAGCATAAGCCATTGGTGTTCTGTGCAGGAACTTTTCCCCAGTGCCCATGTGCTCAAGGCTTTTCCTCATTTTTCTCTGCTATTAGATTTAGTGTATCTGGTTTTATGTGGAGGTCCTTGATCCACTTGGACTTGAGGTTTGTACAGGGAGATAGGAATGGATCAATTCGCATTCTTCTGCATGTAGACCGCCAGTTGAACCAGCACCATTTGTTGAAAATGCTGATTTTTCCCCACTGGATGGTTTTAGCTCCTTTGTCAAAGATCAAGTGACCATAGGTGTGTGGGTTCATTTCTGGGTCTTCAATTCTATTGCATTGATCTACCTGCCTGTCACTGTACCAAAAACAAGCAGGTTTTTATCACTATTGCTCTGTAGTACAGCTTGAGGTCAGGGATGCTGATTCCCCCAGAAGTTCTTTTATTGTTGAGAATAGTTTTTGCTATCTTGGGTTTTGTTTTGTTTTGTTTTGTTTTGTTTGTTATTCCAAATGAATATGAGAATTTCTCTTTTTAATTCTATGAAGAATTGAGTTGGAATTTTGATGAGGATTGCATTGAATCTATAGATTGCTTTCAGAAAGATGGTCAATTTTACTATGTTATTCCTGCCAATCCACGAGCATGGGAGATCTTTCCATCTTCTGAGATCTTCAATTTCTTTCTTCAGAGACTTGAAGTTCTTGTCATACAGATCTTTCACTTGTTTGGTTAGATACTTTATTTTGTTTATGACTAATGTGAAGGGTGTCATTTCCCTAATTTCTTTCTCAACCTGATTATCTTTTGAATATAGGAAGGCTACTGATTTGTTTGAGTTAATTTTATATCCGGCCACTTTGCTGGAGTTGTTTATCAGCTGAAGCAGTTCTCTAGTGGAGTTTTTGGGGTCACATAAGTATACGATCATATCATCTGCACATAGTGATATTTTGATTTCTTCCCTTACAATTTATATCCCATTGTCCTCCTTTTGTTGTCTAATTGCTCTAGCTAGAACTTCAAGTACTATGTTGAATAGATAGGAAGAGAGTGGGCAACCTTGTCTAGTCCCTGATTTTAGTGGGATTGCTTCAAGTTTCTCTCCATTTATTTTGATGTTGGCTACTGGTTTGCTGTATATTGCTTTTATTTTGTTTAGATTTGGGCCTTGAATTCCTGATCTTTCCAAGACTTTTATCATGAAGAGATGTTGGGTTTTGTCAAATGCTTTTTCAGCATCTAATAAAATGATCATGTTTTTTTTTCCTTTGAGTTTGTTTATGTAGTAGATGGATTTATATGTATTGAACCATCCCTGCATCCCTGGGATGAAGCCTACTTGATCATGTTGAATGATAGTTTTGATGTGTTCTTGGATTCAGTTTGTGAGAATTTTATTGAGTATTTTTGCATTGATATTCATAAGGGAAGTTGGTCTGAATCTCTCTTTCTTTGTTGGGTCTTTGTGAGGTTTTGATATCAGTGTAACTATGGCCTCATAGAACGAATTGGGTAGTGTTCGTTCTGTTTCAATTTTGTGGAGTATTTTGAAGTGTATTAGTATTAGATTTTCTTTGAAGGTCTGATAGAATTCTGCACTGAACCCATCTGGTCCTCGGCTTTGTTTGTTTGGGAGACTTTTAATGACTGCTTCTATTTCTTTATGGGTTCTGGGAGTGTTTAGATGGTTTATCTGATCCTGACTTAACTTTGGTATTTGATATCTGTCTAGGAAATTGTCCATTTCATCCAGATTTTCCAATTTTGTCGAGTATAGGCTTTTATAGTAGGATCTGTTGATTTTTTTGAATTTCCTCATTTTCTGTTGTTGTATCTCCCTTTTCATTTCTGATTTTGTTAATTTGGATACTGTCTCTGTGCTCTCTGGTTAGTCTGGCTAAGGGTTTATCTATTTTGTTGATTTTCTCAAAGAACCAGTTCCTGGTTTTGTTGATTCTTTGTATAGTGCTTTTTGTTTCTACTTGGTTGATTTCAGCCCTGAGTTTGATTATTTCCTGCCTTCTATTATTCTTGTGTGCATCTGCTTCTTGTTGTTTTAGAGCTTTCAGGTGTGCTGTTAAGCTGCTAGTGTATGTTCTTTCCAGTTTCTTTTTGAAAGCACTCAGAGCTCTGAGTTTTCCTCTTAGCACTGCTTTCATTGTGTCCCATAATTTTGGCTGTGTTGTACTTTCATTTTCATTAAATTCAAGAAAGTCTTTAATTTCTTTCTTTTGTGCTTCCTTTACCATGTTATCATTGAGTAGATTGTTGTTCAGCTTTTTTGCTACTGAAGACCAGCCTTAATCTGTAGTGATCTGATAGGAGGTATGGATTATTTCAATCTTCTTATATCTGTTGAGGTCTGTTTTTTGATTGATTATATGGTCAATATTGGAGAAAGTACCATGAGGTGCTGAGAAGAAGGTATATTCTTTTGATTTAGGAAGAAATGTTCTATAGATATCTGTTAAATTCACTTGATTCATAACTTCTGTCAGTTTCACTGTGTCTCTGTTTAGTTTGTGTTTCCATGATCTGTCCATTGATGAGAGTGGGGTGTTGAAGTATCCCACTATTATTGTGTGAGGTGCAATGTGTGCTTTGAGTTTCAGTGAAGTTTCTTCTATGTATGTGGGTGCTCTTGAATATGGAGCATAGATGTTCAGAATTGAGAATTCTTCTTGGTAGAATTTTCCTTTTATGAGTATGAAGTGTCCTTCCTTACCTTTTTTGATAACTTTTGGTTGAAAGTCGACTTTATCCGACATTAGAATGGCTACTTTTGCTTGTTTATTGGGACCATTTACTTGGAAAATTTTTTTCCAGCCCTTTACTCTGACGTAGTGTTTGTCTTTGACACTGAGGTGCATTTCCTGTATGCAGCAAAATGCTGGGTCCTGTTTATGTATCCAGTCTGTTAGTCTACGTCTTTTTATTGGGAAATTGAATTCATTGATGTTAATAAATATTAAGGAATAGTTATTGTTGCTTCCTGTTATTTTTGATGTTATTTTCATGTTTGTGTGGCAACCTTCTTTAGGGTTTGTTGAAAGAAGATTACCTTCTTGCTTTTTCTAGGATGTAGTTTTCCTCCTTGTGTTGGTGTTTTCCATCTATTATCCTTGGTAGGGCTGGGTTTAGAAACATATTGTGTAAATTTGGATTTGTCATAGAATATCTTGTTTTCACCATCTATGGTAATTGAGAGTATTGCTAGGTACAGTAGCCTGGGTTGGCATTTGTTTTCTCTTAGGGTCTGTATGAGATCTGTCCAGGATCTTCTAGCTTTCATAGTCTCTGGTGAGAAGTCTGGTGTAATTCTGATAGGTCTGACTTTATATGTTACTTGACCTTTTTCCCTTACTGCTTTTAATATTCTTTCCTTGTTTTGTGCATTTGGTGTTTTGACTATTTTGTGGCAGGAATTTCTTTTCTGGTCCAATCTATTTGGAGTTCTGTAGGCTTCTTGAATGTTTATGTTCATCTCTTTCTTTAGGTTAGGGAAGTTTTCTTCTATAATTTTGTTGAAGATATTTACTGACCATTTAAATTGGGAATCTTCACTCTCTTCTATACATTTTATACTTGGTTTTGTCTTCTCATTGCATCCTGGTTTTCCTGGATACTTTGAGTTAGGAGATTTTGCATTTTGCTTTTTCTTGGACTCTTGTGGCAATGTTTTCTATGGTATCTTCTGCACCTGAGATTCTCTCTTCTATCTCTTGTATTCTGTTGGTGATGCTTATATCTACGACTCCTGATCTTTTTCCTAAATTTTCTATCTCCAGGGTTGTCTCCCTTTGTGCTTTTTTAAAATTGTTTTTGTTTTCATTTTTAGATCCTGGATGGTTTGCCTCTTTAATTGTGTTTTCCTATAATTCTTTAAGGGATTCCTTAAGGACTTCTATCTGATTACCTGTGTTCTCTTGTGTTTCTTTAAGGGAGTTATTTATATCCTTCTTAAAGTCTTCTATCATTATCATGAGATGGGATTTAAATCTTAGTCTTGCTTTCCTGGTGTGTTGGGGTATCCAGGGCTTGCTGTGGTGGGAGAACTGAGTTCTGATGATGCCAGGTACCCTTGGTTTCTGTTGCTTATGTTCTTGCCTTTTCCTTTCACCATCTGTTTATCTCTGGTGTTAGCTGGTCTTGCTCTCTCTGACTGTGGCTTCTCCCTCCTGCAAGCCTCTGTGTCAGTACTCCTAGGAGGCCAGCTCTCTCTGAGAGCAATTTGGGTTTGTAGAGCTGTGGTACAAGGTCAGCTCTGGGGTGCAGACAGAAACCAGAAGGAACCTGTCCCCACCTTTTCCTTGGTTCCTGTGTCCTAATGGCTCTGTATGTGTCCCTCTTGGGCCAGTAATTAGAACAGAAATGATGGTCTTGCCTGTGCTCAAAGGTGTGTTGGCATTCCTGGGAGACCAGCTTTCTCCTGTCACTATTTGGGTATGGAGCCCTGTGGCAGAAGATCAGCTTCCTGGCCGCAGAAAGAAACCAGAAGGCTACTCCTAGGTCCCTGTGTCCTAATGGTTCTGGGCAGGTCCCTCTGAGCAGAGGTGCTGGTCTCCCCCCACCTCCTGCTCACAGGCTTGTCTACACTCCTGGGATGCTAACTCTCTCTTTGTGTTATTTGGGTATGGAGACCTGTGCCACAGGATCAGGTCCCTGGCCACAGATGGAAACCTGAAGGCTCCTGTCCCACGCTGCTCCTCAGTCCTTTTGTCCTGAGGGTTCCAGGCGGGTCCCTCTGAGCAGATGTGCTGGTTTTACCCCCACTCACAGGCCTGTTCACACTTCTGGGAGGTTAGCTCTCTCCCAGCGCTATTTGGGTATAGAGCCCCTCTATTTGAAGGTTTTAAATGATCTCATTTTGTTGTTACTCTTAACTTTTTAGTATCTCTCTTTATCCAAATTTTAATTAGGTAAGCTGTGGTTGTCAAGTAGCCTTCCTTTTAATAATATTTTCATGGAGTAGGCTGCATATTACAGTAGAAAGTTGTTGTCTTGCTCTGCTTTTCTATGGATAGGAGAAGTTCCTTACCTGTGATTATTCGTTGGTCATTAATTTGAGATATTCTATTCAGCCACAATTACCTTTTCCAACTATAGTAACTATTAATAAAATTATTTCTAGAATCCAAGGTATAAAACAAGTCTCTGAGACACTGGGGATATAGGGAAGGATCTGCTATATCTGTGAGTAGAGAGTGACATGACCTGTAGGAGTTGCTTCAGGATAGGCTAAGAAAAGAATGGCAAAATTCCAGTTAGAAACTTATCATTTTTAATACATAGCACCTTTACAAATATGTGAAATCTTGAATATCTCTCCCTGGTTACTATAATATAATACTACAGAAAGCTTCAGACTTGTGGTACATGATATAGAGGAGAACTTTCTAAAACAGGAGACTGAGGAATAAGGCAAGCTCATGCTTTTTCTAAAACTATAGCTAAGGATGAGATTGAGAATATTGCAGATAGGTGGAAAGGCAGAGGGACAGAGAAACCTGGTAGAAAATACTGCTCAAGTAGATGGACTGTGTTCAGCTGAGAAGGAGGTCGAGGTTGTCAGTTCACATACCACTAGCAAATATACTTCAAACAACTGAAATCAACCAGCCTGAGTTCACAGTACATCCAATAAGACTGCATTCAATCAATTCTAAATAACTCATATTATTTTTTCAGGTTAACAATTTTAAGGCAAAATCGGCAAAGATTTCCATTTGTGTTGGTTTTACTCTGCTCTCACCAACATTTATAATTTGTTCAGTTACTTGTGTTTGCTCTTATGTGTTTGATCTAAAATTCCCTCTCCTTGTGTTAACATGAAGGTCATTATCTCTTTCTTCCTGATGTACTTTCCATGGCAACTTACCCATGTATTTCATAGCAGTTCCAAGGATGCACTTGACCAGTTGGTATCTATCTAGTGCTATTTGCACCTGAACTCTCAAAATACTGAATACTTCTATGCTGGCTTTAAACCTGAAGAAATTAAATAAAGATCATCTATTATTTGCTAAGATAATATTTATTCTAAAGACATTCACTTCAAGTAGAAATTTGGTAAGTACATTTTTTTACTTGACTTTAACCTTTTCAAATCATTATCATATGATACATATTTTCACACAGCTCCCAAATCATTAGAAAAAAAAGAAAAAAAACCTTTCCAAATGAGTCAAGGCTGAATCTTTTTTTGGAGAACTGTAAGTCTAGATAAACCATTCTTTGTTAAACAGAAATTTTCAGTTTATTAAATTTTGTTTTTGAATGGGAATTAATTTCAATAATTGAACTTGATTACAGCTGACAGATAATTATCTGTTTTAGAATTGTTATGTTTTTACCCTCCTAAAACTTTGTTCTAACTTGTTTTCTCAATTTTTCTATGAGTGAGTCATGTTTACTGGTAAATTCTTTAGTTTTTATTTATTTATTTGTTTATTTATTTTTTTGTGGAAGTCTTTAGTAGCCCTGTGACTAGAACTAAATTATGAATGATTCAAAGAAATTGGTGGGTTCAGGTCTTATTTTATTTAGTGTAGCTCATATGTATATGTGTTTCAGCTATCTACCTGAAATTGAATAACATATAAGGGGCTTGTACTTAAGGAATACTGATTCTCCCTAACTCAGCAACCATTAAATACAAATACCTATAAATATTTTTTAGGAATAAGACCTTGTGAGACTTCACTCACTCATGTTGCCATGCTGTCATTATGCAGGATTTGATTAGGTGACCATATTGGTGAAATTTGATGGGTGCAGTTAGTCTTTCATATAGAGAAGGCAATGCCTGACAACAAAGTCTTGGTTCACTGGCTCATATAATCCTTCTGCTCTCTTTTCCAAAATGCATTTGGTATAGGGAATGCATTGTAGATGAATCGCTATTTGTTTCCATTAACTTGCAGAGCATAGAAAATGGCTTCTTAATATAATGTGCCATAATCTCTCTCTCCCCTTCTCCCTCTCCCCCTCCTTCCCTCTGTCCCCCCCCTTCTCTTTGTCTGTGTGTGTGTGTGTGTGTGTGTGTGTGTGTGTGTGTGTGTGTGTGTGTGTGTGTGTTTGCGCAGGCAGGTGTTGAGGAAGGAAACATAGGTTTTTTAAATCATCCAGTTCTATATAAACATTTCCATTAGGAATTTCTTAGAAAGGACATGTAACTTCTAAGTCAGTATTTATTCCCAAACCTCTGGGAAGGTAGTAGATAGTGGCATCTTATACTTTGATTAAAAGTAAAAAACTTACAATAATTACTTCAAGGATTTATTTTATTTAATAGTTGCACCTGTACCTTTGTCTTTCAGTTATTAGAGTCTCCATAGACTTTTCTTTTTATATGATCTTCACTTCATTATTCAGAAGGTTTGATTATTCTCATAAAATTTGAAAATGTTAACTTGGTCAATAATAGGTAGTTGATCTATCTATTAACAAAGCCGGTAAAGATGGTATGTTTCATAAACATTTATCTAATTTCTATTCTGGTGATGTTTTAATTCAAGTAAGAGTTACTATATGTACTAATACATACAGACACAATTTTAGATATTATTTTCTATCCGCTTATAGCATAGTTCTTGAAGAAATAACATAACAGTGATATTCTGAAGGAAAATGTTTATATTTGGGCAAATTGTGCCTATCAATATATGATATTCTGTATCCCAGTGTAACTCAAACCAACAGTCAAATAAACAAAGCAAGGCAGAGTTCTATTCTGCCTCATACATTGGCTGCTACTGTCTGGTTTACAGAAATAAATCTGAGACTGGAATATTTATAATATATGTGTTTTGAAATACTCTTGTAAAAACAATATTGACCGAATAGCCTTTCCTAATATACAACAGAACAAAGTAAAATTTTTGTGATTAACATGGAAGAATGTTGTAGATTTTGTTGTTTAATCTCTGACCTTAGTACATTCTATTTCTGAGCATATGAAATCACTTTAAGTGAGTATCTTATGTTATTATTGCACTTTCTCAGTACTGTTTGTTACAAATAATTTAAAAGGAGAACAACATTCAGAGAAGGCTATTTCATGAAAAATAAAGGAAAGAAATGTGCTTAGTAGGATATATAACCTATACTACCAAAGCAGTTTGATTGCTCTGTCCAGACTAATACCATTTTCTAGATATCATTGCTTGGTTTTAATGTGTCATCAGTGAACACTTGACCTCCTTGTAACATGGAACTATCATGAGTAATGCTCATTCATATTGTGGGCATATGTATGTGTGGGTTCTTAGGTCTTTGTTTTTGTTTTTCAAGACAGTTTTTTCAAGCTGTTTTAGCTTAACTGCCTTGGAACTTACTTTGTGTGGCCTTGAGCTTATATAAACTTGTCTGCCTCTGCCACATGAATGTTGGGATTAAAGTTATGTGCCACCACTGCTCTGCTTTGTATTTGTGCTTACTTGTGGAACAAGTATATAGAATTATGCAAACCTTAATTTATACCTGTGACAGATGACATATTTTAAGATCAAGTTTCCTTTCTCCATGTTTTTTCCACTTATCACTCTCGCTACTAATCATTTGTCAGTGGTAGTTTTCCATGAAACTTAACTATTAGTATGATACTGATATGTCTTTAGGACAAGAAATACATTCATAAGATGCATAGTGCACAATCCTGTATTAAAAGCCTAATGCATAAATAGATAAAAGACCTGGCAACTGTTTTAGTTGCAAATTTAAATTTTAATTTATTTTAACTTTTAATTTGTATTGTTTATCCTTATTATGGTATGCAATTTCCTATTAGATGGTAGGCTTTGATTATTTTCCTGAAATTTAGACAGAAGTTCAAATAAATTATTATATTCTGATAAGTTTTGTCCACAAAATTCAGCAGCTTTTTAATGCTGAGCACTAGTTGACCTGACATGAATCCTCAATGGGATCAAGTTTAAATCATTTCTGCATTGTATTTCTGTTCTTCTCAGTCCATAATCTGTAATATATCAACAAAGAGTTTGGTAAAATCTTTTTGTCAAATACAGCAAAAATATAGCCTAGAACATTCTCCAGAGAACAGATTATTTTTCCATTATTTCCCCTTCTTTCATCCTACATTGTAACATACAATTTATAAATGGGAGAGTGTCTATTGCAATAGAATATGTTTTGATGTCAAAATGGACTGCAGTTTGTGTCCTGCAAAGAAAACAGAGTAAAAGTTACTTGATTTAATGTGTGCTCAAGTTAGTTTTACCAGGAATCATACAAACCCAATGGACCTTTGCTTTAGAAAAGTGAATTTGTCCATATGCAATTTTGTGTGCACTTGAAAGAAATTAGTCAGATTCCATTCATTATCAGACCTTCCATATAATTGGGGAATAGCTTTAGTCCTATGTTGTCCTAGAGATGATACAAAGGATTAACATAGGCATATAGTCTACTGAAGCAGAAGGTACAGCAATTTGACAAGTTTCTTGAGTGAAATACAAAAGTTTTTATGATAAGCATAAGTATTAAAAATTTTTGTATTATATAGGAAGATAAAACTGACTCTATAAAAGAAAATCTTCCTAGAAATCATATTAGGAAATAACTAGCAAAGGGATATTATAAATGAAGTGTAGTCTGGAGGAGGCAAAAGAATAGTCAGACTGAGTAACACTGCATTCTGCTAGACACAATGGGCTACAGTTTATAAGTTTATTTTCAGAAATAAACAGATCATTAGCTTAATTTTTCAGTTTGTTTGTCCAGAATATACATATACGTATACGTATACGTATACATATACATATATATTTGTTAACTATATCCCCTTTTCTCTGTCAGGTCCTAGATATGGAGCTAGTAATACTGTCTTTGTTGTTAATATGCCTACTATTCTGTCTTAGTGACAAGAAACACATGAATGTCTTACTGGTGTTCCAAACAACGGGTGGTATTTTGATATTTTATGGGAGGGAAAATCTCAAGCAAACTCTTAATATAGCATATATATATATACGGAGATAGACACTCAAATGTGGCCATAGTGATCCAGACTGGAAAAGAACTAGCCGTGATAGCATTATACGGGCAAAACAGGATATATGTAGGAATATATACATATATGGATGCACATATACATATATACATACAATAGCAATTAGTGACAAAGGAGGACATGAACTTGAAGAAGAGTAGGAGGGTTTGTGGCAGGGAGGAAGGAAAATAAAGGTAGAAATATTGTAATTTAATTACAATATCAAAAAGAAAGGAAGGAAGAAAGGAAGGAAGGACGGAGAGACAGAAGGAGAAAGGAGGGAAAATGTTCACCAGTCCCACATCAATAGACTTTCCCAAGAAAATTTTTTTTTTCTTTTTTTTTTTTTTTCCCTCCTTTTTTATTTTTGATACTTTATATACATTTCCAATGTTTCCCCTTTTCTGAGTCTCCTCTTTGTATACCCCCCATCCCCTCCCCAACCCGCCTCTAGGAGGGAATTCCACCTCCCACCCCCCCACCCCCACCCCCATCCACCCATCCCCAATTTCCCGCCTTGATATTCCCCTTTACT
>CM052705.1:51988058-52001804 GCA_028551405.1 Uromys caudimaculatus
CTCACTCTCAGTCCAGCAGTTACTGTAAAGTGAAACTTGGGTATTCCAAACGTTTCAGCTACTATCCACTTATCAGTGAGTACATACCATGTTTGTTCTTTTGTGACTGAGTTACCTCACTCAGGATGATATTTTCAAGTTCCATCCATTTGCCTGCAAATTTCATTAAATCATTGTTTTTAATAGCTGAGTAAATGTGTTTTCAAAGCCATTGTGTAAATGTACCACATTTTCTGTATCCATTCCTCTGATGAGGGACATCTGGGTTGTCTTTAGTATCACCCAGAGGAATGCTTTCTCTAAGCCCAGGGACCTGTCTTATAGTAGCTCCAAAGACAAAATAACACCACAAACTTCACTTAGAAATAAGAAATTTGGAATCAATGCACTGTAGTGAAAACTGTACTAGATACCTACTTAAAATGTCTAGCATTTTAATTTGAGCAGTTGATATAGCAGCAGCATCTTGAAATTGTTGTTTGGTTTACAGAATTTTCTCTAAATCATGATGGACATAGGTTTTCAAAATAGTCATCCCTGCTATGTCCCCACTGTGAGAGCGTTCATCAGCACTACATGCAGTTATGTGCTATCATGGTCTTTTTGTCAAGGTGCATAGAAGTTTATTAAAAAATCTTAAAATAAGTATTTAGTGACAATTTGCAGGATTTTTTGTTTTTGTTTTTGGTTTGTTTTGTTTTTATTAGTCTACACGTGAACTAAAATAGGTAGTAGAATCGTAAGTTATGCCTAAGTAGAAATCAAGTTTTGAGTCTAACCTTTGTCCACACTTTGCATTTTTCTGTTACTTGTCCTGAGAAAATTCTGAAGCACATGTGACTTCATTTGCATTTGACATTGTTGTCTCTGTGTTATCTGTTTCACTGGCCTCCTTCCCCAGAGATCAGTGTCCATAAGGTCTCCACTTCTTGTCATGCTTCATGTTATTTATTCTTGCTTTACTTTTCAAGATATCACTAATTTACTTAATAATATAAAATGCAATTTTCTTTTCTTCACGTTCTTTAAGAATATTTTTAATTTTACCAAAATACAATAATATCTTTTAACATTTTCAAAGTATCTCTTATACATTATGGCATTCCCAGTATTTTCCTTCAACATTTTTACTGTCTTATTCTAAATCAACCTGTCTAGCAAGTAAACATTCTCCATGTTTCCTTTTGGCCTCTCTTCTATCCTGAAGATTATATTCCCTGACACTTTCTTCTCACCACATTCACAAACATGCACATGTATATGTGTGTGACTATAATACATATAGTATATATATATATTATATATATATATTATATATATTATATATAATATACACACACATATATATACACATACTTTAAAATTAATAATCTATGTTCTTTGTTATTGAAAATAGATTTTTAATATACAATATAATCTGATTATGGTTTCCTCTCCCTCAACAGCTACTAGACACTTGCTACTTCCCTAACCACTCAAATCCATCCCCTTTGTTTATATCTTATATTAGGATATGAACAAGCATCCAAACTCATAATCATAATAGAGGACTAATAATAATAATAATTAATAATAATAGTAATATAAAGTTAGATAAAATAGAAACAAAGAAAGCAAGGAAAAGAGCCAGAGGAAGAAATAAGAAATGCATAGAGATATAGGGACACACACATTCCCACACAACATAAATTTTATGAAAGCACAAAGCTGGAAACCATAATATATGGTAGAACTTGTAAGGAAAAAATTAAAGCTCTGATAATTTATTGAGATGAATAACCTCCAACAGTCAGTGAGTCCCTTTTGCGTTGGCAGTCTACCCATCCAGCCCACGCTGGTGCTGGCCCGTGCACACTGCCATGATCTCTCTGTGTACATCAGTCCTGCTCGGTTTAGAAGGGATTGTTTCCCTGTTGCCCTCCATTCATCCTCACTCTTACATCTTTCCTTCCTGTCTTCTATTTTCTGCGTGGTTCCACGACCCCTGAGGGGAGGGATTTGATGGGAACATCCCATTTAGGATTTAGTCTTCCAAGGTCTTTCACTCTCTAAATATTGTCAGCTGTGATGGCTGAGTGAGGACACTGACCTAGCGGATATAATAGAATATCATTAGTAGTCACTTTATTTCTACATTCATTTAACAGAGCAACAGTATTTGGTTTTCTTCTAGGTCTATGGCCTATCTGGTCTCAGGTTCTCGGACACTTGAGCAGTGTCATGGATGTGTTTCATCTCATGGCGTGGGCCGGAAAATCAGATCAGATATTGATTGGTCAGTCCCACTGCTTTGTATCATTATTGTACTAGTGCGTTGTGCAGCAGGTCACCATTGCAGAGAGAAGGGTTTGTAGCTAGGTTTGTATTTACATTTCTTGTTTAGTAGTGTGCAGAGTACCTTCCTCTACTATGAGTGTAGGTTAGTATGTGTGAAGACTCTAGGTAGGCACCAACTGAGTTTCCCCATGCTCGATGATATATGTATATATATATGCATTTCCTTCAGCAATAGCACCTTACCATCACTTTGTGGAGAGCTACCAATACTGTCAGAAATTGCCTGAGTTGAGGATTTCCATTAGGCACCTTTGGCTAACAGTTAGATGTAACCCGTTCCCAGTACTGAAGGCTTCATTTGGTGATAAGAAATGTTCATCTGAGGCTCCATCTGCCTGTTACTTAGCAACTTAATTTAAACTGTATGTATATTTTAGGAAGCTTCTACTGTAGAATAATCTACTACTTTCCATACAACTCCTCAAATTACCGTTAGTATTAACTATTCCTGCCCGTATTCCCTTCTTCACCCACCTTTTCTTACTCTAGTTTTCATTTAACCATTACAGTCCCCCCATTCATCCATAACTATCTATCCTGTTTTTCTTCCTAGAGTGATCCAATTTTCTCTTTAATTCCCTTATTCTATACCTAGCCTCTGTGCTTATATGGATTGTAGCCCTCCTACCAAAATTGAATGGATAACATTCACATATAAGCTAAACATGCAACATTTGTCTTTTGGAGTCTGAGTTATTTCACTCAGAATGACATTTTTTTAATAGCTCCATTCATTTGTCTGAAAATTTCATTATTTCATTTTTTAATGGCTGGGTGATATTATATTGGGTAAATATACCACTGTAGTGTAAACTAGTTAAACCTCTTTGTCTCCCAATGGGTCACATGTGTGCACCAGCCCAAAAGCTCTATGGATTTCAAAGACACCCATACATAGCTAATTTTGATATGCCTTGACTAGCTCAATGGCTGGACATTTCTACTCCTCCTCCCATGGCTGACATACATTCTCCCCTCCAACTTTCCTGGGTCAACTTGCTAAATCCACATTTCATCTCTCCTACCCCAGATCCAATTAGGGGAGTGTCCACTAGGGCCATTTTCCCAAATTATGAAATGGCTCCTTGCTTTCCTTCCTGCAGCTCTTACAACTGATCCTTCTTCCTCCAAGTCATGGTGATTCTCAATCTCTCCTATCTCTCCTGGCCCCTTGCCCGTGCAGTCTAAATGTCCCACCTCTATCTTTCTGCCCAACCATTGGCTGCATGGCAGTTCTTTACTATCAAATGAAGCCAGCTGGGGCAAGGACTCTCAGGTCTGGAAGCATGGCTTTTGGGAGCCAAAAGGAGACAAAGTACTAGAACCAATCCCAACATACCACCTTTTCATTATCCATCCATAAATTGTTGGTCATCTAGTCAATTTCCAATTTCTGGCTATTGTGAACCAAGTAGCAATGAACATGGTTGGGCAAGTTTCTCTGTAGTAGGACATAGTGTCCCTTTGGATTTATTTCCAATAGTTGTATAGCAGCATCAGAAGGTAGATCTATTTTCCGCTTCCTGGGGAATGGCCACACTGATTTCTAAAATGGCAGTAGGAATTTACACTCCCACCAGCAAAGTATTCCCATTTACAGCAAATCCTTGCCAGCATGAAATGCCATTTGCTTTATTGATTATAGCTATTTTGGCAGATACAAGATAAAATCTCAAAAAACTTTTGATTTGTGTTTCTCTGATGATTAAGGATGTTGAACATTCCTTTAAGTGCTTCTCAGCCGTTTGTGCATCCTCTTTTGACAATAGTCTTTAGTACCCTATTGCTCATTGGTTTACTTGGTTTCTTGATTGCCAGTTTGGTTTGTGTGTGTGTGTGTGTGTGTGTGTGTGTGTGTGTGTGTGTGTGTGTGTGTGTGTGTGTGTTTGAGTTCTTTATGTATTTTAGATAATAGCCCTCTATCTGACGTGTAGCTAGTACGCAAAACAAAACAAAACTCTTTTCCCATCTCTATATTGCCATTTTTACTGAATCCTTGTGTGTCTTAGGATTTGTGACAGAGTTTAGACAAAATCTGTTGTGCAAAGCCTTTTTGAAAGTTAGAGATAGATGCCCTTTTTAAAAATAAAATCTAATTCAGCAGTTTCCATGAAAGTATTACCTGTTTTCACTTTTTGAGGATTTGTGTAGAGTCTTGGAGGTAAAACGTGGCTCTCTTTTCTGTATAGTACTGTGTCCATGACTAAGCTACTTAGATTTATAAATACTAATATTTGCCATGGTGTAATAATAGAGATTTGTTATCTTTTGTCTAAAGTGTTTGGATGCTACAAGGTATTTCTGGAAACTTGTTACAATTGTTTTAGAGATGTGATATTTACTTGAAAACAGCTACAATCCAGAGTTGACAATGTGTCTTAGTGATAAAAGCTAGAGTTCTACAGAGGGCTATCTAACCTTTGTTTTCTAGAAAGAGCTACAGACAAGAATTTGGATACAGCAGTTAAGTGGAAAAGAGAAATAGAATGACAGTGAGCATCAGAATGACTCAGAGGTTCCCTCTGACTTCATCAAGTGGTCAATGAGGAGTCTGCAGTCCTACCATTGGAGACACATTAATAGAAGCTTCTGATGGATTAAAGGTTAACTGTCAAAGGCTCAGGCATTTGAATACTTGGTCGCCAGTTGGTGGAACACTTGTTTGAACAGGTCCTATAAGATGTGGTATTCCTCTATGAAGTGCCCATAGAAGCAGCCTTTGAAAGCGCTAAAGCCTTGCCCCATTTCCAGTTTTCTCTCTGTTCTGCGATTGCAACTGAGGATGTGATTCTCCTGCTCCAGCCAACCTACCTGCCTAATGCAGTGCCTCTACATCTTGAATGACTCTTCTCCCTCTGATACCATAAATCAGATGAGTTTTATAAGTTTCTTATGGTCATGATGTTTTATCACAGTAGCAGAAATATAACTAATACTTAGCATATGAAACAAAACAGAGCCAGTTGAGAAGCATCCGTGCATGACTTGTCTTTAAGATACCACTGTTAGCTGCATTAAAGTTAGAAAAAATAGTCATATTGCTCATCTCTTAGAGCAGATAACACCGTGGGAGTGTCCATAATATAGGAATGTGTGTTTATCTGAATACAGAGATACACACACACACACACACACACACACACACACACACACACACATACACACATGCACACACATATATATATTACAATATTCCATCCTTATTATTTCCTTTAAATATAAAACAGATTATATAAGTCTAAAATGGTAAAATATATTCATTGTTAAAACACCAAACAAACAAAATTACTGTTTCCCCATTGATTTTCTTTTACACTTTTAATCAGTATTGGTAGAGCACTATTGAAAAGAGTTTCTTTATATCTGGACAGCACTGAGCAGTGATTTAATCAAATCTCTAACTACAAGTCTTGATTAATTTTGCAACTTTCTTGGTAAAACTGGAAGGATGCCAGATGTTCAGTAGTTTTTTTTCTGCTTGTTTGCAAGAATATGATAAATAATTTTCACTTTTATCAAGGATTATTTTAATGACACAAGGCCTCCTGGGTCCAGGAAGAATGCTTCTCCCAATTCATCCATAAACAATTACTCAATTAGTAAAATATTCAAATTTAAATAAGTTAATAGAAGTCTCCCCCAGTGACTGAAAGTGTTGTAGCTGTCACCATATGAGGCCTCATGCTAGGTAATCCCAAAGGACTGTAGGGACTAGAAAATGTCTGCATGTTTCTCTCCTTGCCCTGCTAATTCCATGGACATAAAATGCTCTAAACATTTCTTTATATTAATTATTAATTAGGTCTATCAAAATTAAGTGATTGTGTGATTATCTGTTTAATGATTATTTTCCTATTAGATATTACAAAGTCTCTCAACTTATTATTTCAGTACTTAAAAAGTCTACTCTGAAGGCCTACACACTCCCACATGTGTGGTAAAAGCCAATAAAACATGTCATCAATTAGGCTAACAAGTAATATGTCACATTATGAAGTTGTAACATATGTACTGCTATTTGCATAAGTTTGTCAGTAGACTGTTGACTGTTGGGAGACAATGCTGTAAGCCGGGAAGCTTGAGAATACATATTCCCTGGACAGCCTGTCCTAGAGATTTTTAAATTCAAGGAGAATGAGATTTTAGGATATCCACAGATACTCATTAAGGGTATTTTATATATTCAAAAATCAAATATCATTTTGCAAAATCTTGGTACTAAAGTTTATTATTCTAGTCTTTTGTGCAACATTGCAACTTTTTATTTATACGCTGTAGGGTGAAATGATGGTCAGTAGCAGGTATCACAACAGATGGCTACATTTCAGCTCAGGTTTTGATAATCCTGTGATTCCAAAAGTTATTCTTGCTATACATTAAATCTGATAATTACAGCCCTTCTACAAAATCACATAGCTTTGGAGAAATCATACTATACTGAACTTTGGCCTTATTTACCATAAAAATGGGCAGATTTATTTAGGAATATATTATTTATTCCTAGGTAGATATACATGCATGTTCAAAACTCTATGTACTTGTGTGTCCATATCTACTTATCAACGTCTAAATCAAATCTATGTCATTATCTTCAACTTTGAGTTCTCCTAAACTCTTATGCTTTGAAATCAGGTGATCACAATTGATGGATTTACACATTACTTAGATATTTACAGGATAAATAATCAGATCACCTTTGTTAGCCATATTTTGTTTGTAACTTGGGTTGTTTGTACTGACTTTTAGAAAGAGAATCCATTCAAAGCAAAGTTGTGTTGTTTAGATATCCTTTTAAAAACTATATTCATTTAAAATTCAATTGTATAAGTTCATTGTAGATATTTGCAGAAGAGCACGTAAATCAAGTATGTTGAACAATTCTCCCACAAACCTTCCTTATTTCCCCCTTCACAGACCTCATCACTCGAGTCAGCCTTTTGGTTCTGTTTTGCTGCCATAGATAATCTGATGTTTACTGCCACTTCACAAATAAGTGCATAACTTTGTCTACATGAAATCTAGAAAACATAAATGTGGGAAAACATGTTTTCTTTGTCAGTTGGCTTAATTTTCTAGATATGGTTATTTGAATATGCATTTGTTTTCCTCCACATGGTATAACTTTATTCTTTATGGTTTATAATTTTCCATTGTGCAAATGATTTATATTTCTTTAAGTATTCCCTTACTCTATTAAGTATTCCTTTACCAATGTTGGTTCCATCATTTAGGTATTGTGTAGCTGTGTGTGCAGGTATATATGATCATATGCATGTATGTGTATACATGTATGCATATATGTATATATGTATATAATCCTTTGTGCTGACTTCTATAATAGACATAAAAGTTTACATTCTCATAGTTTACCAGGGTTAGCTTTTGACCACTTTCCTGCCAGTATTTATTTGTTTTTTTATTGACTGCATTCTGACTAAATGAAACAGAATTTTAATGTCATTTTAATTTCCTAATGGCTAGTTAGTGCACCTGGTGCTACTACGTAGTCTTGAAAATGGCTGCAATCGCACTAGGATTGGGATCTTTCCCATGTGGTCACCCAGTTGAATGTGTAAGAGATGGAGGATGATGAATTAGCTGCAGTTGGAGGACATATAGGAAGCATAAACCTATTGACTGACTCTCATACAGACAAATTTTGAAAGTGTTAGAGTAAGTCAGTGAACTCGCTTGACAGCCCAAATCTAGGGAAGTATACCAACAATTTCCATTTCTTCTGGGGTTAGGTAAAGATTTGGCTTCCCATTCCTAATAGGTAAAGTTGCATTTATCATTAAGAAATGTTCTAAGATCAACAGTTGACAAATGGGACCTCATAAAACTGAAAAGCTTCGCTGGGCAGCGGTGGTGCATGCCTTTAATCCCAGCACTTGGGAGGCAGAGGTAGGCGGATTTCTGAGTTCGTGACTAGCCTGGTCTGCAGAGTGAGTTCCAGGACAGCCAGGGCTATGCAGAGAAACCCTGTCTCGAAAAAAACCAAAAAAAAATAAATAAATAAAAAATAAATAAATAAAAAAATAAATAAATAAAAATAAAAAGAAAGAAAGAAAGAAAGAAAGAAAGAAAGAAAGAAAGAAAGAAAAACTGAAAACTTCTGTAAGGCAAAGGACACTGTCAATAGGACAAAACAGCAACCAACAGACTAGAAAAAGACCTTTACCAAACCTACATCCCACAGAGGGCTAATATCCAATATACACAAAGAACTCAAGAAGGTAGACTCCAGAGAACCAAATAAACTTATCAAAATATGGGGTACAGTGCTAAACAAATAATTCCCAACTGAGGAATATTGAATATCCCAGAAGCACCTAAAGAAATTTTCAACATTTCTTAGTCATCAAGGAAATGCAAATCAAAATGACCCTGAGATTCCACTTCACATCAGTCAGAATGGCTAAGATCAAAAACTCAGGTGACAGCAGATGCTGGCAAGGATGTGGAGAAAGAGGAACACTCCTCCATTGTGGTGGGATTGCAAGCTGGTACAACCACTCTGGAAGTTAGTGTGGTGGTTCCTCAGAAAATTGAACATAGTACTACCTGAGGACCCAGCTATACCACTCATGGGCATATTCCCAGAAGAAGCTCCAACATATAACAAGGACACATGCTCCACTATGTTCATAGCAGCATTATTTATAATAGCTGGAAGCTGGAAAGAACTCAGATACCCTTCAACAGAGGAATGAATACAGAAAATGTGGTACATTTACACAATGGAGTATTATTCAGCTATTAAAAACAATGACTTCATGAAATTCTTAGACAAATGGCTGGAACTAGAAAATATCAACCTGAGTCAGATAAACAAGTCACAAAAGAACACACATGGTATGCATTCGCTAATAAGTGGATATTCGCCCCAAAGTTAGGGATACCCAAGATACAATTCACAGACCACATGAAGCTCAAGAAGAAGGAAGATCAAAGTGTGGATGCTTCAGTCCTTCTTAGAAGGAAGAACAAAACACTCATGGGAGGTGGAGGGTGGGAGTGACTTGGGAGGAAGAGAAGAGGAGAAGGGGAAAAAGGGAGGATAGGATCAGGTATGTGAGGAGACAGAGATGATATACAGAGGGTCAGGAGTTTGAACAGAGGTGTGTAGCAATAGGAGATGGGGAACTGGGGGTAGACACCAGCAAGTCCTAGATGCCAGGAAAGCAAGGGGTTCCCAGAACGCAAAGGGGAAGAGATTATCTGAAATGCCCAAAAAAGGGGAAGGAGAACTTGTAGAGACCATATCCAGAGGTTAGGAACAGTCCCTGGTTGGAGTATGAAGCCACCCATTCATCTTCAAATTTTTTTTTCTGATACTTATTTACATTTCCAATGTTTCCCCTTTTCTGGGTCTCCTCTTTGGAAACCCCTTATCTCTTCCCCCCCCTCCCACACCTCTGTGAGGGTATTTCCCCTTCCACCCACCCACCAACCCACTCCTGTCTTCCTCCCATGACATTCCCCTTTACTGGGGCCTCTAAAACCCTCAGGCCTCTTCAAATTTTAAACCAGAATTGCTCTTGTCTAAAGAAAATATGGAGACAAAGTGTGGAACAGAGACTGAAGGAAAGGCCATCCAGAGACTGTCCCACCAGGAGATCCATTCCATATACAGACACAAAACCTAGACACTATTGAAGATGCCAAGTGCTTGCTGGCAGCAGTTTGATATAGGCTCCTGAGAGGCTCTGCCAGAGCCTGACAAATACAGAGAAGGACATTTGCAACCAACAATTGGAGTGAGCATGGGGTTCCCAATGGAAGAGTTAGGGAAAGGATTGAAAGAGTTGAATGGGGTTTGCAACCCCATAAGAATAACAACAGTATCAACCAACCAGAACCCCAAGAGCTCCCAGGGCCTAGACCACCAACCAAAGAGTACACATAGAGCAATTCATGGCTCCAGTCGCCTATGTAGCAGAAGATAGCCTTGTCAGGAATCAATGGGAGAAGAGGCCCATGGTCCTATGAAGGCTCGATTCCCCAGTGTAGGGGAATGCCAGGGTGGGGATGAGGAGTGGGTGGGTGGATGGGGGGGCACCCTCACAGAAGCAGGGGGAGGGGGTATGGGATAGAGGGTTTGTGGAGGAGAAACCAGGAAAGGAGATAACATTTGAAATGTAAATAAACAAAATATCCAATATAAAAAAAGAAAGGATAGAAAGAACTTTTGCTAATTCCTCCCCAACCCCTGATTGGAGTGAAAGCCACTAAGTCCTGGAACCTCATTGTTGTTATCTCACACCTTTCCTGGTGGGTGGAGTAAGCAGAAAGAGGACGTCTCAAGAATTGTCATACAAATGTTATTTGCCTGCCCTGGAAGGTGCAGAGTGGTAATACTTAGGAAGCATCACAACTAAGTCTGAAGCACACAGATCCCACTTTAAACAGAATGACCTGAGCCCAATCTCATCATAAATTTAGCATGGAGTAGATGAATAGTGATCTACTGCTGAAGGAGAGGCAAGAGCATGAATGAGGCACTTCTGTGAGATGTGGCTTTCTAGGGATTGGAGAATATATTAGACAGAATAAAATTATAAACAACGTACATGGAGAATTACTTTATCAGTAGATATCCAAAGTAAACAAATTCATAAGTTATATTTAAAGTAAAATAAAAAGTGGCAGGAATGAGGAACATGGACATGCTACAGAACACAAGTAAATGCTCTAACAGGTGTACAATTAAATACTCAGGTATATGGATATGCAAAGCCAGAAAAAATAATTGAAGAAGTAGTGGCTCAAATAGTTCCAAAACAAATAATATTAGTCTCCAAAGTAACATCATATAGATCACTCCTTGGCCTTTTGGTTAAGACAAAATGTAGCATTGAGTTGCATAGAAAAACTGAATTCAAGTAAAGCACACACAAAAACCATTTGTAGAGTGTTTTACATTTTTAAATAATGAATCCATGGTAAAAATTGTTGCAGTTTCTTCTTAGAGATGAAGAAATTACAATGCATATTATACAAAGCTAAATGAATGGGAGAGAAATAAAGAAATGGTGAATAAGACCTTGAAAGTGCAGCAGTTCACATGAGGAATTGGAGGCTGGTGAGGGCAAGGCCCTGGGGTTATCCAAACCAACCTCTGCACTCCAAGTCAGCAAGAGGTACAAAGTAGGAGATGTGGAGTTAGAACACTGAATAAGATGATGATGATGATGATGATGCTGATGATGGTGGTGGTGGTGGTGGTGGTGGTGGTGGTGGTGGTGGTGGTGGTGGTGGTGGTGGTGAAGAGTATTATTACCACTCTCTTGCTCTTCTAGCTAGCTATAAGTTTTGAAATTTATGAATTTTAATTCCTCCTTTAAGACAGGCACTGTGTGTCTCTTACATCAGGTCTTGATGTGGCTTCAGGTATTAACACATTTTCATCAATCTCTAAACACTGGTCATTTATTCTGGTTTTATTCATCATTATTGTTTGAGTTTTGACTGTTTCTTCTTTTACACAAAATATTCTACTTGTTTCCCTCCTGAGTTCTTCCTAATATTAGCTAGTTTGGTTACTTCTTTTTTAAAATTTTTTTCTCACACACTAGATCCTGATTACAGGTTCCCCTCCATCTACTTCCTCCAGCTCCTCCCTGCCCCTTTCTCAGCCCCACCCACCTCTTTTCTGTCTCTCATTAAAAACAAACAGCATTCTAAAGGATACTAATAAAATAAAATAAGGTAAAAATGAATGACCAAACATGAGAACAGGACAAGAGGAGCAAACAGTAGGAAAATAGCCCAAGAAAAGG
Organism: Uromys caudimaculatus; assembly: GCA_028551405.1. Taxonomy (NCBI): domain Eukaryota; kingdom Metazoa; phylum Chordata; class Mammalia; order Rodentia; family Muridae; genus Uromys; species Uromys caudimaculatus. Next base: position 52,000,178 of record CM052705.1, read on the forward strand.
CATAAGAAACAGATATAGACCCACTCATTGACACATCTGAGTTTCCCATAACAACACTAAACTAGAAGTTGTGATTTATATCCCAACGAATTGTAGGGTAAACAGAGAGGAAAATAAATAAAATTAAATTTGAAAATTAAAATATAATAAAAATAAAACAGCCCTATCATGATATTTTGAGACAGTGCACCTCCAAAGATGCCACTGAGTTCCTTATCTGTTGGATCTTCTTTGAGGTATGTATCTTACCCTTAAGAGTCTTTTGCTTCCTCAGTAAGATAATCTTAGAAAAAATCATTTTAACTTTCTGGGTAAGGAAGCAGGACATGTGTCCACTTCCCCTTCCAGCTCTACAGCCTGTATGAGTACTAAAGAGAAGTACTACATTCTCCCTCACATGTGGAAGGTAAAACAAGTTGACCTCCAAACAACATAATGTTGTGTGGTGTGTTTAGAAAAGGTGATTGAATTTGACTAGTACACTGTATGGTTGCATTGAAATATGCTGAACTTGACCTTCTGGTTTCCATTTGTGGGTGGAGACCTCGGCCTGGGCCACCAGGAGTCCCTGAGCACCAGGAGAAAGCTACACTCCCAGGAGCTTGGAAAAGCCATGAGTGGGGTTAAGGGGAGCAACACTGCTCACCGAGACCTGCCCGGAACGGTGGGATACAGGGTCTGAGGAGAACTCGGGGGCAGGAAACCTCTGAACCTTCCGGTTCCATCTGTGGTTGGAGACCTCTGCCTGGGCCACCCGGGGTCTGTGCCTGCGGACCTCAGCCTGGGCCATAGGGCTCCAGGAGAGAGCGGGTATCCCAGGAATGCTGACACACCTTTGAGCACAGGCAAAACCACCACTTCTGTTCAAACTCACTGGATCAAGAGGGATGCTTGCAGAGCCATCAGGACATAGGAACCAAGGGACCGCTGGGGACAAGATCCTTCTGATTAATGTCTGCACCCCAGAGCGGACCCTGTGCCACAGCTCTTCAAACCAAAACACCTCTCAGAGAGAGCTGGTCTTCAAGGAGTATTGACACAGAGGCCTGCAGGAGGGGCAAGCCACAACCAGACAGAGTTAAGATCAGCTAACATCAGAGTTAACAAGATGGCAAAAGGCAAGGGTAAGAACATAAGGAACAGAAAGCAAGGGTACTTGGGATCATCAGAACCCAGCTCTCCCGCCACAGCAAGCACTGGATACCCCAACACACCAGAAAAGCAAGACTCAGATTTAAAAACATTTCTCATGATAATGATAGAAGACTTTAAGAAAGAAATGAATAACACCCTTAAAGAAATACAAGAGAACAGAGATAAACTACTAGAAGCCTTTAAAGAGGAAATACAAAAATCCATTAAAGAATTATAGGAAAACACAATCAAACAGGCAGATTTTCAAGAAAACACAATCAAACAGACAAAGGAAATGCACAAAACTATCCAGGAGCTAAAAATAGAAATAGAAACAATAAAGAAATCACAAAGGGAGACAACCCAGGAGTTAGAAAACCTAGGAAAGAGATCAGGAGTTATTGATGTAAGCATCACCAACAGAATACAAGAGATAGAAGAAAGAATCTCAGGAGCAGAAGATACCATAAACAACATCGACACAACAATAAAA
>CM052705.1:52002304-52042662 GCA_028551405.1 Uromys caudimaculatus
GAAGCTAATGCACCCAAGAGGAGTAGAAGGCAGGAAATAATCAAACTCAGGGCTGAAATCAACCAAGTAGAAACAAAAAGAACTATACAAAGAATCAACAAAACCAAGAGTTGGTTCTTTGAGAAAATCAACAAGATAGATAAACCCTTAGCCAGACTAACCAGAGGGCACAGAGACAGAATCCAAATTAACAAAATTAATGAAAAGGGAGACATAACAACAGATTCTGAGGAAATTCAAAAAAATCATCAGATCCTACTACAAAAGCCTATACTCAACAAAACTGCAAAATTTGGATGAAATGGACAACTTTCTAGACAGATACCAAATACCAAAGTTAACTAAGGATCAGATAAACCATCTAAACAGTCCCATAATGCCTAAGGAAATCGAAGCAGTTATTAAAAGTCTCAAAACCAAAAAAAGCCCAGGACCAGATGGGTTCACTGCACAATTCTATCAGATCTTCAAAAAAGAACTAATACCAATACTCTTCAGTATATTCTACAAAATATAAACAGAAGGAACACTACCCAATTCCTTCTATGAGGCCACAGTTACACTGATACCCAAACCTCACAAAGACCCAACAAAGAAAGAAAACTTCAGACCAATTTCCCTTATGAATATCGATGCAAAAATACTCATTAAAATTCTCACAAACCGAATCCAAGAACACATCAAAACAATCATTCATCATGATCAAGTAGACTTCATCCCAGGGATGCAGGGATGGTTCAATACCCGGAAATCCATCAATGTAATCCACTATATAAACAAACTCAAAAAAAAAAACCACATGGTCATTTCCTTAGATGCTGAAAAAACATTTGACAAAATTCAGCATCCCTTCATGATAAAAGTCTTGGAAAGATCAGGAGTACAAGGCCCATATCTAAACAATGTAAAAGCAATATACAGCAAACCAGTAGCCAACATTAAACTAAATGGAGAGAAACTGGAAGCAATCCCACTAAAATCAGGGACTAGACAAGGCTGCGCTCTCTCTCCCTATCTATTCAATATAGTAATTGAAGTCCTAGCTAGAGCAATTAGAAAACAAAAGAAGGTCAAAGGGATAGAAATTGGAAAGGAAGAAATCAAAATATCACTCTTTGCAGATGATATGATCATATACTTAAGTGACCCAAAAACCTCCACCAGAGAACTGCTGCAGCTCATAAACAACTTCAGCAAAGTGGCCAGATATAAAATTAACTCAAAGAAATCAGTAGCCTTCCTATACTCGAAGGATAAACAGGCTGAGAAAGAAATTAGGGAAATGACACCCTTCACAATTGTCACAAAAAATATAAAGTATCTGGTGTGACTCTAACCAAACAAGTGAAAGATCTGTATGACAAGAACTTCAAGTCTCTGAAGAAAGAAATCAAAGAAGACCTCAGAAGATGGAAAGATCTGCCATGCTCATGGATTGGAAGGATTAATATAGTAAAAATGGCCATCCTGCCAAAAGCAATCTACAGATTCAATGCAATCCCCATCAAAATTCCAACTCAATTCTTCATAAACTTAGAAAGAGCAATTCTCAAATTCATTTGAAACAACAAAACCCCAGGATAGCAAAAGCTATTCTCAACAAGGAAAGAACTTCTGGGGGAATCAGCATTCCTCACGTCAAGCTGTACTACAGAGCAGTAGTGATAAAAACTGCATGGTATTGGTACAGTGACAGGCAGGTAGATCAATGGAATAGAATTGAAGACCCAGAAATGAACTCACAAATATGGTCACTTAATTTTTGACAAAGGAGCTACAACCACTCAATGGAAAAAAGACAGCATTTTCAACAAATGGTGCTGGGTCAACTGGTGGTCTACATGCAGAAGAATGCAAATTGATCCATTCCTATCTCCCTGTACAAAGTTCAAGTCCAAGTGGGTCAAGGACCTCCACATAAACCCAGATACACTGAATCTAATAGAAGAGAAAGTGGGGAGAAGCCCCAAACTCCTGGGTACAAGGGAAAAGTTTCTGAACAGAACACCAATGGCTTATGTTCTAGATCAAGAATCAAAAAATGGGACCTCATGAAATTGCAAAGCTTCTATAAGGCAAAGGACACTGTCAATAGGACAAAATGGCAACCAACAGATTGGGAAAAGATCTTTACCAATCCTACATCCCATAGAGGGCTAATATCCAACATATACAAAGAATTCAAGAAGTTAGACTCCAGAAAACCAAATAACCCCATCAAAAAATGGGAAACAGAACTAAACAGAGAATTGTCAACTGAGGAAATTTGCAGGGCTGAGAAGCACCTAAAGAAATGCTTAACATCCCTAGTCATCAGGGAAATGCAAATCAAAGCAAGTCTGAGATTCCACCTCACACCAGTCAGAATGGCTGGGATCAAACACTCAGGTGATAGCAGATGCTGGCGAGGATATGGAGAAAGAGGAACACTCCTCCATTGTTGGTGGGATTGTAAGCTGGTACAACTACTCTTGAAATCAGTTTGGCGACCCTCAGAAAAATGGGCATAATACTACCTTAGGACCCAGCTATACCACTCCTGGGCATATACCTAGAAGATGATCCAACATGTAATAAAGACACATGCTCCACTATGTTCATAGCAGCCATATTTATAATAGCCAGAAGCTGGAAACAACCCAGATGTCCCTCATCAGAGGAATGGATACAGAAAATGTGGTAAATTTACACAATGGAATACTACTCAGCTATTAAAAACAATGATTTAATGTAATTTGCAGGCAAATGGATGGAACTTGAAAATATCATCCTGAGTGAGGTAACTCAGTCACAAAAGAACGAACATGGTATGTACTCACTGATGAGTGGATATTAGCTGTAACGTTTGGAATACCCAAGTTTCACTTTACAGTAAGTGCTGGACTGAGAGTGATGTCCCAGATTGAGGAGTTGGAGAAGGGACTTAAGGAGCTGAGGGAGTCTGCAGCCCCATGGAGGGAGCAACAGTGTCAACTGCCCTGCCCCCCCCATCTTCATAGAGGCTGGACCACCAACCAAAGAATACACATGGAAGGACCCATGGTTCGGACCACATATGTGGCAGAGGAGAGCCTTGTTGGCCATCATGGGGAGGAGAGGCCCCAGTAAAGGGGAATGTCAAGGTGGGAATATGGGAGTGGGTGGGCAGGTGGGTGGGAGGTGGAATTCCCTCATAGAGGTGGAGGAGGGGGAGGGGATAGGTGGTTTCCAAAAGGAGATCTAGAAAGGGGGAAACTTTGGAAATGTAAATAAAGTATCAAAAAATAAATTAATTAATTAAAAAAAGAAATATGCTGAACTCCATAAATATGTAAAACTATCATATATTAATGAAAATAAATAGAAACAAATACTAAGAATATTTATTATATACAAAAATAATATACCAATAAAACTCCTTCAAGATTGGTTGATTTAGCCTTCACAGTTATTATGAAGGATTGGCATTTTATATTCTCTGTTTAGCTACTTTAATTTGCCTTTATGTTTATATAGTACTTTATGTCTAAGAATTGGATTCAGATATGACAATTTTTAAGAGAATAAATGTGATTATTTTTTTATCAGTATTCTATTAGAGACACCAGTCATTTATCAGAATCCCCTCATTAAGCTTTATTTTTACATCTCATTGGTCAGAGTTGGGCCACATTTCCATTTCATTATCTTTAGACCACTTAGGTCTAATTATGGAGTTGTGCGCTCTTTCAAATTCCTGTAAGAGAACATGGAAATTAAGTGAGTGACTTTATAACAAACTAGAATTCTAAAAAATAAGAGATACATGTTCTGGGCAATAACAATAATAAATAATGATATGGAATTATGTTTTCTACATCTGGAAGACTCGGCTTACTTTAGATGATGTGTTTCTACTAATTTTTCAATATTTAGCTTACATACCTCTCTGTGTGTGGTGTTTCTTGATTTCTTTCTGTGTTTTCAATTTGGATTGGCCAGGACTTAGTGATTCCACAAAATAAATTACTTATGCCTTTTCTTTGCATCCATAAACTTTCAGCATCATATATAACATACCAATGTTTTCAGAAGGAGATTGAAATATAGAACTGTAATTTTCACACTTCAATAGTGTGTATTGCAATATGCCATTTTTGTACAAATATTCCTTGATTCTGCATCCAATTTTTATATTTTGTGCTATTGGCTTTAACACAAGATAATTTACTCCTCATATAATAACTCAAACCTTGAAAATAGTCAGATGGCCATATGGATGTTAAAATATTTCATTCATCTGGCATAGATAATAACTTGACAGAGAAAATGTCAGATAAAATTATCCTTAACTGATACTGAGCTCTCTATGGAAATCAGGCAACTCTTCTTCACCTCTTCTTACAAATTCAGTGCCTGGCTTAGATGAAATTTCTATTACTAAATAAACATTTCATGAAGTATATCACTGAGAGTCATTGAGTGTATCATTCAAATTCAGTCCAGAACGGAAACAACTTCTCAGATGGCAATTCTAATAGAAATCTTTACAGTATTAAATTTTTGCTTGGTAAAACTACCCAAAACATTAATTTGTAGTTGTTTGTACTTGATATTTCACAGACTTTTAGGAGACATGAATATATCATTTCAAATGTCACTATCTCTAAGTCCTTGTAATGAATAAAATATAAAATGTCAGAGGTGGCAGCATCAGTGACCAGGACAGAGTGAGGACCTCAGTAAGCTCCTTTCTTCACAAAATAACAATAATCTTGATCAAAGTGGTCATATTCATGTACAGATTAACCCTGGAAGTTAATTGAAACTTTAAGGTGCCTTCGGCAGCATTCCTTCAAGGAAACTTCATGACTTTGGCAAAATCAATGACACATTGTTTTTGTTTTTTATTATTTCTTTTTTTTTCCAGTCCATTTGCTAGTGTTTCAGCTCTACAGCATACTTGAAAAATAAAAGTCCCTTCCTCCTAGGGCTGGGGAAAGGAATGCAGGCAGAGTTCTTCCAAAGTCTTACTTTGAAAGGGAATACATTACTTGACCTGTGCCATCACGTTTCACCCAATTGAAATCATATTTGAAGAGCATACAGACTCTATAAAATTTGTTCAGTAAAAATAAACATAAGTAGTAATTATAACAAGCAACTACCCAAATTAACCTGTGGATGTATGATTATTGATTAGATAGTGTCTGGCTCCAATATTATTTCCTTTAAAATGCACAAATTTCAGGGCTGGTGGGTAAGAGAAGTTGTTATTCTTGCATAAGACTCAGGTTTTATTCCCAGCATCCAGAATGTGGCTTACAACCATCCATAAGTCCAGTTCCTGTGGCTCATACACCCTCTTCTGAACTCTAAATGTACCAGTAACATATATGGTAAACATACAACCATACAGGCATAATAATAATACATATAAAATAAAATAAATATTTAAAAAATTAAAAATAAAATGTCTGATTTTCAACAAAAATGGTAGTGAGATATTCTGATCTATACACCTATTTGTGATCAGACAAAGCAAGCTATATACTCCCCAAATGGAAGGGACTCTGTTCTTTGGATTGCCTCATGGAGAAGGAAGCACCAACCTGAAGGAGTCCTGTTCTATAGCAGCCTTAATCCATCCATGAAAGGAAAAGCTCTCATGATCTGTGTGCTTTCTGTTTTACCCCAACTTGGGTCATGATATTTGGAAGTTACCAATATATTCAAACAAAATCTCAAGTAAGTGGTTTCAAATGAAGATATGAATCAATATATACCTGATAAAATATGCAAATTCCTTTATGACTTTGGATTATACAAAGCTTTGCTAGATTTTATACACTGCTATCTCAAACCTTTGGAAGTATAAGAAAACTACTGTTCATAACTTGGAAAGAGTTTTATGGCATGTATACTATAGCACAATGGATAATTAAGTTGTAGCTATTTTGTCTTTCAAAACAGTAGAAAATAAATTGCAGAACGTTCTTTCTGTCCATAACTTGCACTTTAATAAGGTAATTCATTACTTTGGTAATATAATTAAAACCTTGACCCAAGAGAATTTCATAAAAAAATATTACTCAATGAATGATTCACCAAATGCCTAATGATACGCATCCTAAATTTGTATTCTGATAATGAATAGCTAGCTGCAGAGATCTTGTTACATACTAAGAGTTAGACAGGTGATTTGAACACCAGTGCTTTAATGTAGAGAGAACACAAGTATTTTTAGACAAGCCCCATCTATTCAAATATTAAACATTGAATATCTGAAAAACTTTACATCCTAGGGTTTGAAATGTGTATAAAATTAAAATTGAAATTATCTGATATTAAAAGATTCTGTTGAATTTCTTTGGTGATACATAGGTAGTTGAGAGGATTGCTTTCTAGATTGTTATCCAAATTTGGCTCTGGGGAAAGGATTAGGTTTATATCTGTATTGTGTTAGAACATGATATAACTGGTCCAGATTGTGGCAAATCTGAGATTTAATCGTGCTTTCATCTCTGGGAAAAAAAAGAGAGAGAGAAGGGAGGCTGAACACACTCTGGATTAAGGAAGAAGTAATGAAGATCACTCATTGAGTTAAACCCCAGAGGCCTGTGTTTATTGCATTTGTTAATGAATTTCACAGTGGCCGATTTGGATATGTCCAACATGATTTCGCAAATTCTAAAATTAGAAACAATCCAATTAAGTCAACAATATTCATAAGTAGAGGTACATACTGTCAGTTACAGCAAGCTTGAAGTTATAACATAATAAACAGTCCCTAGAACATTTGAGGCACTTTGGGTTTCCTTGTTGAACTGCAGTAAGAAGTAAGTAAGTAAGAAAGAAAGAAGCCTCTATAAACTCAGATAAATAGAGGTTCAGACGCTCAAATAAGAACCAGATTCTCCTTAAAAGAAAGTGCCTAGAAATGTCTTTGACTCAGAGATAGAACAGAGAGGTTATATCTTAACATAAAGGTGGTATATAATGTATGGCACAGTGCAAAGTAATTCAAGAATCATTGCACTCATTGAGTCTTCTAAGTCCTTAGAAGGTAGATGTCTTCTGTTGAGAAAATGTAAAGAATGACAAATGCTATAAAATATTTTCCACCAATTTGTAGATAAAAATGGTGGTTTTTTTTTTTTTTTACTCTCTATTATTAAATGATTCAAAACAAAACATAGTGACAAAATTGAACTTTTTAAAATACAACTTAGCCACACTGTCTGAGAAGGATGCAAATCATGAAAAGAGGGAAGTTGTGATGCTGGGATTCTTTTACATTGCTTTGAACAAGAATAAATGTCTTTGTACTGCTTTCTAAACTTTGTGTTTTCACCCTTTGAGAAATCTTCTCAAGCACTTCTTACAAAAGGCTAACCATAAAAATATTCCATTCACCATGAGGATTTGAACAACCCAAGAAGGATCAGGAACTGCAATGCAATGAATACTTTTCTTCCGCTAAACATGGTAGTTCCAAGCATCTGTCTTGGTGTCCATGTTTGCTGGGCCTACATTATACAATGCTATAACAAGAATCTTACTGCGCCGGGCGGTGGTGGTGCACGCCTTTAATCCCAGCACTTGCGAGGCAGAGGCAGGCAGATTTCTGAGTTCGAGGCCAGCCTGGTCTACAGAGTGAGTTCCAGGACAGCCAGGGCTACACAGAGAAATCCTCGAAAAAAAAACCGAAAAAAAAAAAAAAAAAAGAATCCTACTGCTAAATTTAGTGAAACTCCCCCACCCTCAATATCTTATCACTTTCAGGAGCTGATCAAAATATTTGTGTCTTTTATATCTTTAGCAAAATCTTATGTATTCAGTTTAGTTAGATCCCATGGCACTTACTTAATTTACTTAATTTCCCATAGTATTTTGCCTCTAGTCTCCCTGCCTTACTCTTTAGACACTATACTGGCTAGTTTTGTGTGTCAACTTGACACAAGCTGGAGTTATCACAGAGAAAGGAGTTTCAGTTGAGAAAATGCCGCCATGAGATCCAGCTGTAAGGCATTTTCTCAATTAGTGATCAAGGGGAGAGGGCCCCTTGTGAGTTGTATCATCTGTGGGCTGGTAGTCTTGGGCTCTATAAGAAAGCAGGCTGAGCAAGCCAGGAGAAGGAAGCAAGCCAGTAAGGAATATCTCTCCATAGCCTCTGCATCAGCTCCTGCTCCTTGATCTACTTGAGTTCCAGTCCTGACTTCCTTTCGTGATGAACAGCAGTGTGAAAGTGTAAGCTCAATAAACCCTTTCCTCCCCAGTTTGCTTCTTGGTCATGATGTTTGTGCAGGAATAGAAACTCTGACTAAGACAGACACAAATCTTCAATTTTCTGTAATATATTTGGAATCAGTCTTGTTCTGTACTCATTTATTTTCTTCTCATGCAACAATTCTTCTACATAAACCTGAGTTTTGGCCTTTTTATTTCCTAGTCCTGCATTCTTATTTTTATCTTCTGATACTGAAAATTAGTTTTCCCTGATACCTGTTCTACTATCTTCATCTACAGATGTCTGGTTTAGAGTTAGTTTTACCAATCCATATATTTGGCGTGATGTGCATCAGGTAAATGTAACTGCAAGCTTTTCCACCCAGCCCCTTCGCTCCAAAGACAGACTCTGAGACTTCTTAAACATGAATAAATGCCCAGGCCAATAGCTTTGGCTCATTTCCACAAGCTCATAATTCAGTTATCCTGTTTAAACCAGTCTAAGTCATGCCACATGGTTAGTAACCTCTTCTTAGGTTCATGTGTCAGCCTTCTTCTGTGTCCAGGCAAATCTCCCTGTGCCTGACTCAAACCCAGAATTCCTCTCTCTTTGCCAGATATCCCATCTTCTATTCCTGCCTCAGCATATTGGCCAATCAGCATTTTATTGGCAGGTGAATTCTTTTAACACCATGCTAAAGAGATTATTTTTACAGTTAAAATTACAATATGATTTTCTGTTTTTCCAAGTCAGAATGATCATTTCAGTAAGCCACATATTGCAATTGAATAGGGGAAGATTTTTAGCAATTCTAAGTAACTATATAATGATGTCTCAGATAATGTGGTTCCTGTGTTTACAATAATTAACATTCTTATATTATTAATATTGTTCTTTAGGTAATACTGTTCACTTTCTCATGAGAACAATAACCTCACCTTTTAAAAACTCTTATTGTTCATTTCTATGGTATTAAAGAGTTTTTGTTCTCCAATAAAGTTCTGACATAATTAAGCTCATTATTGTTTTCCCAGAAACGCACTACCTTAACCCAACTCCTACACCAGATACTTCATTTGCTTCTTCAGATGTTTTTTCTTTCTTCTTAGTCTTATTTGTAATTTTCTGTTGGAAGCTAGACATACTCTCCTCGGTAATAGGAAATTTTGGACTTTCATCACTTTTAACCAGTATCTGAGGAAAAGAAAAGTAAAAGGAAGAATGATTCAGATTGATTTGGGACCTTAAATGCTTCAGACTAAGGACACCTGGCTCCATTACTCCAGTAGATTTGAGAAAACATAATGATGCCATGAGCAGGCTGCTCAAGTAATAAATACTAGGAAGCAGAACAAGGGACCTGGCACAAGGTGTGTTACAGATATGCCTTCAGTGATTGATATCCTCCAACTGATTTCTACTTCCTACTTTCAGTAAAGCCATTGTATCATAGTTCAAATAAAGGATAAGTCTATTGATTTCCCTGTACATGGCTTAGGGTAGCTGTACATGGTAGCTGTAATTACATTATAAATTCCTTTATTTGTTGATGTTTCATCTTCCCTGTCACTTTTGATTTTTACTGGCAATTTCTTCATAAAAGGAATTAATATTATCTTTGAAGATACCTCAATACCGGCAAAGTATATGTGTGTGTGTGTGTGTGTGTGTGTGTGTGTGTGTGTGTGTGTGTGTGTGTCTGTAGGTGTATATATATGACATGTGGTAGGCACTAAGGCTGGAGGTTGAGGAAATGGAGGATAGAATAGAAAGAATTAGGAGTAGAAGTTTGTGGTGAATATGATCAAAATATATCGTATGAATGAATGAAATTCCCAAAGAATTAATAAAAATATGCTTTTTTAAAGAGAAAAATATAACTAAATGATAGCTATTGCAATTAGGTGAAATTATTGAAATCAATTTGTCATTCATTTTCTCAACTGTTTCATATAGATTTTATTTCACAAATCACCAAACTAGTAGGTTACCTGTAGCATGTAATTTTGTTTACACTTCATTTTGCTCCTGGCCTGTTGTTCGTGCACACCTGCCCAGGAGTTATCTCAGATCTGGAAATAGAAAACACACACACATGCACACACACAAATGCTCGTAGGTATGAACACACACACTCAGGCATGGACATCAGTTATTCTTTAAATGCCTTGGCTAACTCAATGGCTAGGCACTCCTAAATCTTCTCCTGCTACCCCAGGCCTGATTGAGGAAGTGGCCAGAGGCTACATACTTGGGGCTGGTTGGCTCCACAGCCCCCAACAGTGTCCCTGTTTTCCCCCCTTAGTCCTCCTGATTCTTCCTGCTTCTTATGGGCACTCTGTGTCTTGCCCCATGCTCATCCATTGGCTATTGGCCACTTTATTGACAGATCAAAAGCCAATTGGGAGCAAGGACCTACAGTGTCGGTAAACTCAGATTCCCGATTAAATCAAAGTATCAGAACCATCTCACTACAGTTATCTTCTCTGAATGAAAGAGATTTAGTGTTGCTCATATTGTATTTTGTTTTATCTTACCTGTTTTCTATCTTGGAACGTAGCAGCAGACTTGAGTGGTAGCCTAAAGGAGTATTTTCTCTTGGCTATTCTCAGAAATAGTGTGTTGTTTTGTTTTTGTTTTTGTTTTTACTTTTGAATTATCATCCTCTTTTAAATGCCTTTATGTTCATTTTCACTAATTGCTCATTGTTCAAGTCATCTGGTTTAAGATGGTACTTAATCTGGATGGGAGGTATGTGCCTGTTATATGAGACAGAATAAGGAAGACTGAAGCAATTCAAAGATAGCTTGTCCACACTTAGAGTTCCTGCAAGCTGGGGCAACAGACTGAGATTCTGCCTCAAAAAACTCCAAAGCAACAAAGTAGCTATGCTGTAGACTTTATAATCTCTGCAAATCTGTACTTTTCTGCCCTCCCACTGAGCCAATGTAGAAGCTCATGTGTAAAGACTTACCAGACTATTTCCTCTCCTTGGGAGTGGAATAAACTTATTATTTAACTTTATTTAATATGACAATAAATTTATAACACCTTTTATTGGTGGATTTTATAAAATGTTGTGGTATTAATAGCATGTCTTTAATATTTACATCACATTCCCAATGTCCATATAAACAGTCAACATTTTGGGAATCATGTTGGGCAGGTGGATTTATTAGCAATTAATTCATCATAGAAGTCAAAATTAGAAATTTTGACAGCAAAATATCTAGTACCACTGTTTAAATTGAGTATGATAATTATTTTAAAATAGAACAACTCCATAAAATATTTTCAAATCAATTTTCATTATTAAGCAGTTGTCTATTTTTTTTTTTCAATGAGAACTCTGCTCAGAGTGAAACAGAATGGGGGATGTTTGTGGATGCTTCCTTGCTTGTTTGTGTACACTGGGAGCAGTAAATTATTCCATTTTCAAAAGACATATTGGGCAATCTTATCTGTGATTGCTTTTGTTTTAACATAAGGCAAGCCTGGAGCAGTGTTAGTCCTTGCTAACAGCACTTTGCAGATTTGTTGAATCTGTCAGTAGACGGCCAATACGATTCACTTGTCATTGATGACAATTCTCTTGAACATGTAAAATGTGTTGAACGCTGTTTTATAAGTGGCTGTATTCTTGTTGACATTGGAGAAAGCTCCTTTTCATTTCTATAACTGTGTCATTTCTTTTGCCTAACTAAGCATTCATATTCCTGCTTGTTCCATTGTTTGAGATCGGTTGCTGGCGTATAAGGATTTATTATCCCACTGTCTATCACAGCTAGCATCAAGAGAAGCAGTTGCTGATGACGGTCTTTGGTCTGTATTCATGATGTCTCCACTTCTTTGAGATTAATACTCTCTTGATGACTCTATGATGGAATATGACATAAACTTCTTGGTTTATTGAACTCCTGATTTTAGCTTTAGCATCTGTTCCTAGAAGACTATGGTCACTTGAGGCTTGCTTATCAATCCAAATGATTCTTCTCATCAGATTTTAGGATAAGAAGAATCATTACATCTATTAATTTTAAAACTTATTGCCAATAATTATGTATCAATTATCCTATTGATTTATTTAGCATGCTATCCTAAATTTATTCATTATTCTCTTAGAATTTCATGAATATTTAAGTGGGTGTCATTTTTTGGTTTAGATTGATCTGTGATGTTACTTTGTGAATAAATCTAACATATTCCCATGTAGGCAATGGAAGCTTACAATTCTAAGAATAAGAACAACTATTATTATTATGTTGTCCAGTACTGCAGCTTCAGGATTTCTTAAGTCTAACCCTTTATTAGGCTACTGGAAAAATACAGGCATACTTTTATTCCTTTTTAAAATTGCCATTTCCTGTGCCGTATGAACAAATACAAATGTTTATTGTACACATATTTTGTACTAGGCACTTTATTAGGCCTCAACATTGCATACATCAATAAAAAATTTCAAGTGTCTGCTCTTAAAATAAAATATTACACTTGGTTGAGGACTCAATCAAAATCAATATCATTTTAATTTTTAAAAGTGAGGCACAGAGTTCTGAAAAGGGACAGGGTCACTAACATCCTGATAAGCTTGGATGTAAGCATGCTGCTCTCTAGTCCTTATATTTTCTCATCAAGAATCTTCTCCTTTATTCTCTGGACTTAGAGTAATTTTTTTCATTTAAATGACTAAATGGAATATAATTGATATAAATCTTGTGTTTTAATTTCCTATTACTGTGCTATTTTATATAATTAATTTTTTTTCACAGAGGCCATATCTGTAGCAAGAGCGTTTATATTTAATTTAAATGGTTCTTTGAAGGTATTGTATGGGAAAGGTACTTATTTCTGTGACATTTTAACATTTAGGTTTCAGTTTCTTCCTAGTCTTTCCTCTCTGGTGAGTCGGGGTAGTGTTGGTAGAAGCATGGTAGAATCCTTTCATCTAGTCATTTAGAGGGCTGCTTCCTCCAATCACTGTCAATTCTATGTGATTTTTTTCAAGACTATCACTTTGATTCACAGAAGCAGGGAATCCAGAGAATCTGCTGTCCCTAAGTTATACTTCTCTTGCTGTGATAAATAGAGGGACTCACTTTGTTCTTCTAGTTGTACACTTAACTTTGGAGACGTACAATTTTCTACTTCTTGCTGATATGTTGATGTTTCAATATTTTCTATGCTTTTGCTTCATTCGACGTACCCTACTTCCTATCTTCTCCTCACTTCGTGAGTGCATTCTGTGCTTGACAGTTAATTTCTATTTTTATTGAGGCCATAATCTACATTTCTAATTTATTCTTCTTATGTATTTGATTTCTAAGAAAAATAGATGAATATTTGACATCATTGGGTCCTGTTCAAGGTTTATATTACTAGCATACTTTTTCAATAATTAAATTTAACAGCAAAATTAAAATATTTTTACAGAATAATAGTATTATTATGTTCTATCAACATATAATAGAAATTACAGAAAATACCTATTTGTTGAGAAACTAAAGATAAGAGCCATAATTTCCTGTTTTCCTCATGAGATTTTTGAGCAGATGTAAGACATAATTAAATTATATTGAATTTAATAATAAACTCCATACATGATTAAATGATACATTTCACTCACTAATATTAAAACATTAAATCATATTATTTTACCTATTTAAGGAATTTTCTCATGGAAGATAAAATGCACAGAGAGGTTAAATGATTTAATAATATAATTGGAGTGATTAAATAAACTTACAAAAAAGCTAGGATTAAACTGAGCCCTGTATCTAATTTTTTTAAGCTAAGAGTTAATACTTACCATCTGCAAGCTAAATGATAACCAAAAAATGTTCTAAGAATGAAGATGTACTCAGTACAAAGTCAAAGCCAAAGCTCAATACTCATTGAGACTTTTGATGAATACAAACGCCCTGCCACATCCTCTGAGAACGGATCACAGCATAGCTCCCTCTCTGAGACAGTTGCATTTGTGAATGACCCAATCACTCTAAAATCCTAAGCACAGATAGACAGATGGCTACAGTATTTCATGTGTGAATTTAACCATGTGTGCTTCAAATTTTAGTAAAAGAATGTCAAAGTGTTTGAAAGTAACACATTTACATACTCCTATATACTTTAGATATCTCTGGAGTACTTATAATACCTAATACAATATAAACACTACGCCAAAAGTAGCACAGTTTCAGGAAGGCTCATCAGATAAAATTCTGTGCAGTGTAAGTACTGATAACATGTTTTCTCATATCTTGAGTTCAAATGTGGCTAAATTCATACACGAACTACTGTAGCCGTATATCAGCCTATGCTCAGCATGTTACAGATTGGTTTGTTCGTTCATAAATGCAACTGCCTCGGGGGAGGGAGGTATGCTGTGATCAGTCCTAGACTGGAGACTAATATAACCTTCTCTTAAGAGGCTTCATCCAGTTGGAGGAAAGTCTGAAGGAGCTGAGGGAATTTGCAGCCCCATGGAGGGAGCAAGAGAGTCAATGGGCCTGACCCCCCCCCCCATCCTCCTGGAGTTTGGACCACCAACCAAAGAATACACATTGATGGACTTATGGTTTGGACCACATATGTGGCAGAGGATGACCTCGATGACCATCAGGGAGAAAGGAAAGGCCCTTGGGCCTGAGGATGTTAGAGGCCTCAGTAAAGGGGAATCTCAAGGCGGGAATATGGGGATGGGTGGACGGGGGGTGGGGGGGGTGGGAGGCGGAATCCCCTCCTAGAGGCGGGTTGGGGAGGGGACAGGGGTATCCAAAGAGGAGACTCAGAAAAGGGGAAACATTGGAAATGTACATAAAGTATCAAAAATTAAAAAGGAGGAAAAAAAAAAAAAGAGGCTTCATCCAGCAGTGGATAGAAACAGCTGCAGAGACCCACAGCCAAACATCAGGAGGTGCTAGGGGCTTATCATGGAAGAGTGGGGGGTAGAATTGGACGAGCTGGAGAGATCTAAGAAACTGCAAGAAGACCTAGAGTCAACCAACCTAGGCTCATGGGGGCCTCACAGATACCGAACCACAAACCAGAGAGCATGCTGGGGCTATACCTAGGTCCCCTGCACATTTGTAGCAGATGTCAAGCTTGGTATTCATGTGGGCCCCTAATAATTGGAGCAGAGGCTGTCTCTGAAATCCTAGCAGCAGAGTCGGGTCAAGAGATTGATTCCCATGTTTACAGATGCATCTGAAAGGGGCAAAATCTGGCTACTTTACAGCTAGTAAGGAACAATCTCTTAAGGAGCAGATCACAAACATGAGGTCATCCTTAACAGTTCTCACAGATCTGCCTTGTTACCTGAATCCAAATGCAAAGCCATGCTTTAAAAGAGAAGTAGTTAAATGTGCATGAAATGTGTGTATATGGAGGTTATGACGTCTTTGAAATATTTATTATCCATATCATTAATTTTGCAATCTCATCTTTTAAAAAGTCTGTCTCTCAAATAAATGTCATATGTTAAAATCCACATAATCAGCCACTAACAATGACTTTGCTTAATTTTCAACGTTTTATACATTTGATATAGAACATTAATATTACATATAAAGGAACCTGTATTGTGTACTATATGTTTAAATGATCTCTCATTTTCCCTGATCTTTCTCCATCTGATTTTATGTCTTAAGTAAACTGTTTGGAATGAATCCAATTGAAAACTTTTATTCATGGCTTTTTATATATTTCTGCAGATTAGGAAGGGTTTCTCTGTTATTACTTTAAATTAGCTTTCTACCTCTTTGTCACTGTGTACGTCCCCCTGAACATGATAACATGTATTTTTACTCTTCGATTCAATTTCATATATCATGAACGCTTCCTCCATTTTCATTCTTTCTGTTGTATTTCCAAATAACCTTCTTTCACATCTAAAGATAACTTATTTCTGTGTCATCAGGCCAGCTGTTGGCGCTTTCTATTGCATTTTTTATTTTCTTCAGCTCTAATAACGGTTTGTTTCTTCTTCCTTTTTTATCATCATCATAATTATTATGAATTTAAAAACCACCACCCTGATTAGTCAATAAATTTTTAAAATTGGACCAATTCTCTTCATTTTCTTTAAGTTCACCAGTTTTCTTAAAATAGCTACTTTAGGGTTCCCTGCCAAGGCCAGAAGTTATGAAGTCTGCTGTGTCCCCTCTGCTTTCCATCTTCTGGTCAGCACATATACCTGCAATCCTAGGACACATCATGCACCACCAGGTAAGAGACAGCCTACTTTAACTCTCTGCCTGCCAGCCCCACTGGGAAAATCCAATAGCAGCAAGAACTGTCCCATTCTTTATTCATTTCATAATTTACAAAGAACTCAAGAAGTTAGAAACAAACAACCCACATAACCCCATTAAAAAATGTGGTACAGGTTGGTGATTTAGTCCCTGGGAGCTTTGGGGGTCTGGTTGGTTGATATTGTTGTTCCTTCTATGGGGTTGCAAACCCCCTCAGCTCCTTCAGTCCTTGCCCTAACTTCTCCATTGGGTCCCTGCACTCAGTCTGATGTTTGGCTCTGTGTATCCACATCTGTATTGGCAGAACCTCTCAGGGGACAGCTATACCAGGCTCCTGTCAACAAGTTCTTCTTGGCATCAGGAATAATGTCTGGGTTTGGTGTCTGCTCATGAGATGGATTCCCCATGTGGAGCAGTCTCAGAATGGCCTTTCCTTCAGACTCTATTCCACTTTTTGACCCCACATTTCCTTTTGACAGGAAGAATTCTGGATTATTATTTTTGAAGTGGTTGGGTAGCCTCATTCATCAACTGGGGGCCATGCCTATTCCCTGGGTTTGGTCTCTACAGGTTCTATCTCACCTTTGTTGGATATTTCGGCTAATGTCCTCTCTTTTGGGTCCTGGGAACCTCTTGGGTCCCTGGTATCTGAGAGTTTCTAGTGGCTACTCCCAGTTCCCCCTTCCCATTGCTACACACCTCCTTTCAAATCTCCTCCTGTATCTGATACAGCCTGGCTTTTCCCTCTCCCTCCTCTCTCCCTCCCAGATTCTTTTCTCCCTCTACCTCCTGAGATTATTTTCTTCCCCCTTCTGTGTAGGACTGTAGCATCCACACTTTGGTGTGGTCTTCCTTTTTCTTGGGTTTCATATGGTCTGTGAGTTGTATCATGGGTATTCCAAGCTTTTTTTCCTAATATCCACTTATCAGTGAGTACATACCATGTGTGTTCTTTTGTGAGTTTTGTGACTGGGTTACCTCACTCAGGATGATATTTTCAAATTGCATCTATTGGCCTGCAAATTTCATGAAGTAATTGTTTTTAATAGCTGAGTAGTATTCCATTGTGTAAATGTACCACATTTTCTGTATCCATTCCTCTGTTGAGGGACATCTGGATTGTTTCCAGCTTCTGGCTATTATAAATATGAACAAAGTGGAGCATGTATCCTTATTATATGTTGGAGCGTCTTTTGAGTCTATGCCCAGGAGTGGTATAGATGAGTCCTCAGGTAAAACTATTTCCAATTTTCTGAGGAACCACCAGACAACCACAGAGTGCACATGGGGGAGACCCATGGCTCCAGCTGCATATGTAGCAGAGGATGGCCTTATCTGGCATCAATGGAAAGAGATGTCCTTGGTCCTGTGGAGACTTGATGACCCAGCCTAGGAGAATGCTAGGGTGCTAAGGTAGGAATGGGTTGGCAGATGGGGGAGCACCTTCATAGATGCAGGTGGTGGGGGAGGGGATGGGGGTTTGTGGATGGGAAACTGGGAAGGGGAAGGATAACATTTGAAATGTAAATAAATAAAATAACCAGTAAAAAAAATGAGGTACAGAACTAAACAGAATTTTCAACAGAGGAATCTCTAATGTCTAAGAACCATTTAAAGAAATGTTCAACAGCCTTAGTCATCAGGGAAATATAAATCAAAACAATTCTGATATTTCTTCATACACCTATCAGAGTGATTAAGAACTAAAACTCAATGACAGCACATGCTGATAAGGATGTTGAGCACTGGAAACACTTCTCTATTGCAGGGAGTGCAAACTTGTACAACCACTCTGGAAATCAGTCTGCTGGTTTCTTAGAAAACTGGAAGTACTTCTACATGAAGACCCAGCTATTCCACTCCTGAGCATATACCCAAAAGATGCTCTGCCACACTCCAAGGTCACATACTCCAGCATGTCCAGAGCAGCTTTATTCATAAGACCAATCACTGGAAGCAACCCAGACGTCCATCAACAGAAGAATGGGTACAGAAAATGTGTTCATTTACACAAGGGAATACTATTTGGCAATTAAAAACAGGATGCCATGAATTTTGCAGGCAAAGGGAGAGAACTAGAAAATGTCATCCTACAGACTCAAAAGGATGGAATATACTTACTGCCAAGTAGATATTAGCCTTAAAGTACAGGATATCCATGCTGCAATTCACAGGTACAAAGAAGCTAAAGAAGAAGGAATGCCCAAGTAAGCATGTTTGAATCTCACATAGGAGGGGAGTAAAATAATCATAGGATGCAGATGGAGGTAGGTAACTGGGGGGAGGTGATGGGAGTTCAGGATCGGGTGTAGGGAGAGACAGGAGAGAGAGAGCCAGATGGCCAGGTGAATGAATGAAAACCTGCAGATTGGGGCGGGTGCATCTCTAGGATGTGCCAGAGACCTGGAATGAGGGAGGCTGTCAGGAGTCTATGGGGGTGACACAAAGTGAGAATATAGAACTTGTAGGGGCCACCTCCTGTAGTCAGGTGAGACCCTCAGTGGAGGGATAAGGAGACCAATCCACCCACAAAACATTCGACCCAGAATTTGTACTGCCTACAAGATGGGGAAAAGATGGAAGAGACTGGAAGAATGGCCAACCAACAGCTGGTCCAACTTGAGACCCACCCCATGGGTAAGCACCAATCCCTGATACTATTAATGAGACTTGGTTAGCTTGGAGACCTGAAGCCATGCGTATTGGTCCTCTGAGAGGCTCTGCCCAGCAGCTGACTGAAACAGATGCAGGAACCCACAGTCAAACATTGGACTGAACTTGGGTACTCTTGTGAAAGGGTGGGAGAAAGACTGAGAGCCCCAAAGCGTATAGGAATTCCACAGGAAGAACAACAGAGTCAACTAACATGGACCCTTGGGGCTCGCAGAGACTGAAACACCAAGCAAAGAGCATAGAGGGGCTGGAACTAGGCCCTCTGCACATATGTAGCAGATGTCCATTTTGGCTGGTCTTCATGTGGGTCCCCCCAACAACTAGAGTGGGCTGTCTCGCTTTCTGTTGCCTGCCTGTGGACCCCATTTCACTAACTGTGCTGCCTTATGTGGCCTTAATGGGAGAGGGTGAGCACAGTCCTACACAGACTTGATGTGCCAGGGTGGTTTGATACCCATGGGTTGCCTATTCCTCAGAAGTGAGTAGATGGGGGACAGGGGACGAAGGGGCTGTGTTAGGAGAGGAGACTGGGAGGGGGATACAATCTGGATGTAAGGTGAATAAATTAATGAAAATATAGCTACTTTATATTTTTATTTGGCATTGTATATCTCCTCCATTTCAAGCCTTGGAATCGTATTTTACCTGTCTTGTAATGTAGTGTTTCCCTATGTGATCTTGAGTCTTAAGATTTTATGCTGATGTCTGAATATTGAAGAAGGTACTTTTTCCAAACTTTCAAGTGTGTGCATGTGTGTGTGTGTTCCCCTAGGAATGTTTTTTGTTCTTTCTTTTCTTGTTTTCATTTTTATTTATTATTTAATTTTTCATCGTTTTTGTTTGTTTGTTTTTCAGTGTGTCTGTCCAGAGGTTCTAGACAGCTGGTTCAATATGTTACCTCAGTTCATAATAACTGCAGCACTCCAGTGTTGTTTGGCATTTGAAACCACTAAGGCCAGTGCAGGATGGGGCTGGTGTCCTCTGCTTCCTGTAGCTATGCAGTGCTAGTGCATACTCAGAGACCCTAGATGGAACTCTAACTCTACACTAGCGTTTGTCTGAAGACCATAACTCCTGAGGACTGACTATAAATTCACTGGGATTTATTTGGAGCCTATGGCCAATGTTTGCCTACAGTGATGTAAGGCAAATTTGTCTCTCAGGTCTTCTGAATTAATATTTGATCAAGGTAGATCTAGTATCCCTTACACATTTTAGCACAGGGTTATGGACTATTGAAGTTTCTCTAGTGTTTTATTTTGTCTGGCCTGGCATTGCAAGGTAAGACAAAGTTTTACAGTTACAGCTCTTTCTGTCTCTTCTTGTTAGGAAAGTTTGCATGGGCAATAAAAACTGTCCCTCTTCACTGAATTTTCTTATTGTCATGTAAACTGGGCCCTCTGCACTATCTTCTGATTTATTTTGTGGTTGGACAGTTGTTAGTGACTGCAGAGGCTCACCCTGCTTTCTTATGTTTCTCTCCTCCTGGTAGTATGTTTGCTTTTCATTTTTCACTGTCACAAATGAAGATATGACACACTATTTATTCTCTTGTGGTTGTTATGAAAGTCATCACAGTTCCTAATCATTATTACAGAGAGAATAGAGAAAGTGTTAATCATAAAGTGGGAAAAGGAGAAAATAAAAGCATAGAAGCCATACATATTTAAATCCAATCCCTTAAAATTAATATCATTGGTAACACTTAGT
This sequence comes from Uromys caudimaculatus, assembly GCA_028551405.1. Taxonomy (NCBI): domain Eukaryota; kingdom Metazoa; phylum Chordata; class Mammalia; order Rodentia; family Muridae; genus Uromys; species Uromys caudimaculatus. The sequence continues at coordinate 52,023,125 of CM052705.1, forward strand.
ACTTATTTTAAATTTTTGAGGTAATTTTTACTCTACTTTAATAAATCATCATTTAGTCTTTCTTAATTAGGAACTTAGACAATTTATTCTTTAGAAAGACGAATAGAGGAAATCACAAATATTCTCACTTTACTTAGGAGAAAATGAAGATTTTTAAGAAGACTGAATAGTAAATACAGAGACTCATAGTACTAATATGCAACTGTTGTATGTTCAGCCCCAATCACAGCTCATGGTATATTGTGGAAGAAAGTATATAAAAATTGTAAGAGCCAAAGGTGGTAGGAATAATATGAAATGCTGTCTTTTGGACATTGCATGGCTGTTATACTTATGAACTCAAGACATCTAGAGTTACAAGCAGAGGCCTGAAATCAAGAGAGTCAGCATTCCAAGATAGGTAGCTGGGGGCTCTTGTGACTTTACTGCACGGCCAAGGGATGTATGGACAATTGATGGTCTCTGAAACCTGAGAAGTCATGTTCTTTAGGGCTAGGTCATTGTTGGGTTGCCTGTTCTCCATACTCCAGTGACAGATGGCCCTAACCCATATCTAGGAATAATTTGTGTAGCAGGTTTAAAGACAAATAAAAAGAAAGAAACAAAAGGAAATAAAAATAGGAGAGATATATTAGAATAGAGAGGGGTATCCAGGGCTTGTAGGAGGTTGAGCTTGTATTGGTTATACCCGCTCACATTATGTGCATTTGTGAAATTGTTAAAAATGAATGAAAATTGCTGTAACATCTTGAAAGTTTATCTAGCCTTACTATTAATAAACAGTTGAAAATTAAATTCAAATATGTAGAAATTCTCATCCAAGTTTATTTTGTTGTGCTTCCCACAGCATATTATACGTTGGATATGACAATATAGCTCTAATAAAAAAGCAAGTCCTATCTGAGCAATCTTTATTTTCCCAGAAGAATGTTTTCCTTGTTTTACATGTGTGAGTCCTTATGTGTATGCACACACATGTGGGTAGGGATGTGTGTGTGTGTGTGTGTGTGTGTGTGTGTGTGTGTGTATGGAGGAATGGATGTAGACTGGAAGAATACCAAAGATTATTTGACTGTTTCAATGTCATGTTAGTTTAACTAAAATAAAGGTACATTTTGAAGATGTCAAGGGGAAAGAATCAGAAAGCAATTCCCAACAAGTTTATAATCAGAGTATAAAACTAATCAAATTTTATTGGCAATTTTTATAAACAAATTAGAAAAATTAAAAAACAAGTTTTATTGTAGATCTTTATTAACTGGATTATTCTGAATGATAAGTTGTAAATTCAAACCATACAATTAATTCAATAGCTCTTTGATAGTTATATAAAAATAACTTCCAACAGTTCCTTGCTTAAGGATATGTTGCTAAAGTGATTAAGCTGAATATTTTAAGGTACAGAATGTAAAGCATATGCTAGGTTCAGAAGTCCAAGAATATTTTAGAGAAGAAGTTAAAAATATTAAACTAATATTAAAACTTACATATTACAGTGATTGTTTTCTTGGTCATAAATATGTCTTTACCATATAAATATTTTAAAAAATCACAACAAAATAACAGTTTGCTACAGAGCTCATATATGGAACTAAAACAAATAGAGATAATACTTTCAGGCAAAATTAATGTTATTTTAAGACTTTGGCATAATTATTAGAAATATCTTAAAGGTATTTGTTTAACTGAGTAGCAAGTAATATAACATTTTATGTTTGCAAAAGTTGGGTTACAGCTCTCAATTTTGATAATTTTTTTTTTTTTGACACATGGTTTCCTCTGTGTAGCCCTGGCTATCCTGGAACTCACTCTGTAGACCAGACTGGCCTCGAACTCAGAAATCTGCCTGCCTCTGCTTCACAAGTGCTGGGATTAAAGGCGTGAGCCACCACTGCCCGACTAATTTTGATAATTTTTATGGTAACAGAGTATGCTTTCTAACCTTTCTATCCATAATTTACAGAGCTGACAAAATGAAATGTGGCTTGGATTTTTATATCCATGTTTTAAATGCTAATGAAATTCTTTATGCAATATCACTTTACAGATTTTTGTCTGCTGATTGTAGTTATGCAAATAATTATTTTTAAAAGATTTTTAGTTTATTAGTTTGTAGACGAAATTTAGCCCAGCAACATGGCTGCCCTCAGCAGCCATCCAAAGACCTTCTAGGTCTGTGTGATCTAGCTGGAATTCAGGCATGCCTTTAGCACACACATTCAATTCCAAACAGTGACCTCTAATTGAGAAACAAACAAAGTGAGGAATCAGAGAAAGATTTGACAGAATGAGTCAGAAATAGGATACACCCAACTCTTTGGAGAAAAGCTATTTAAGAGCAATGCAGGGAAAGAGAGTTCAGTTTGTCAGTTAGCTGGGAGTTGAGTTAGTAGGGAGTCAGTACAGTGAGAGTAGTGTATTGGAAATGAGTTCTTTGTGAATTCTTGCACTTTAGTACAGGTCAGCAGAGGTAATTTAAGGCAGAGAAGAAGAAGGAATCAGAAGATCAGAACGAATTGCCAGAGTTGGTTTGAGGCCAAGCAGAGCAATTCACTGAGAAGGTGAGCGAAGCCAGTTTGAATCAATCATCTTAGGAATTTGAGCCAGAAGAGTTGCATTCAACCAGCCAGCCAGAGTCATGAAAGAGCTAGAAAGGGTGAGCTTATTCAGCAGTAAGCTTCTGAGATGATGAAAATCTCATCAGTCAAATAAAATATACTTTTACATTTATCATCATCATCATCGTTATGTGTTCACAACTATGAGTGACCATGTAGCTGCTGCAGGCTCAAATATGGCTTGGTACACGTGTGGTGTTCAGAGTATAAACTTGAAGGATAGTCTGGCTGTTTGAATATGCTTGCCCCAGGAAGTGGCACTATTTGGAGGTATGGCCTTGTTGGAGGAAGTGTGTCATTTTCAGTGTGGGCTATAAGACCCTTATCCTAGCTGCCTGGAAGCCAGTCTTCTCCTATCAGCCTTCAGATGAAGATGTAGAATTCTCCTCTCCTCTTGCACCATGCCTGCCTGGATGCTGCCATGCTCCTGCCTTGAGGATAATGGACTGAACCTCTGAACCTGTAAGCCAGCCCCAATTAAATGTTGTCCTCATAGCAATTGAATTGGTCATAGTGTCTTTTCACAGCAGTAAAACCCTGAGACAGGTAGGTCCTCTCTCTTCATCCTTACAGTCTTCCATTGGCCTCAATTAAAGCACATGGTATAACATGTTCTACAGAGCTCTGATGTGCCATATCCCAGCACTCACAGTAATTCTTTATCTGTCAACTCATAAGGCATGTGGATCCCAGAGTACCTGAATGCAATGGTAACCTCCTATGTAGTGGAGCCACTGTTGTATTTTCTTCCAGAAATATCTTCTAGAAGTATTTCTTTCAAACAAAAATATTCAGGCCAGGATATCGTAACATCACGGTCATAGAAAGCAAAAATTTTCCTAGTGGAAAAATGAAGAAAATAATGAGTGATATCATTTACCTTTTCTCCTTAATTTTTTGATCCAGAGTCCTTACTCTTAAGAAAGAAAGCAAAGAAAAACAGAAAGAAGAAAGTGAAATGGAAACAAAAGGAAAAAATGACTGTACATCAGGATAGATTCATAATATCCTAAAGAATATAGATTTGTCATGTGATACACCAAATTGTGGTACTTTAGCATTTTTTAAAAATCACCAGAAACAAGAAGGTAATTTTCACCTCTTCATTGATGCTTTTCTCAAAATCCTTATAAGGATAACTTCTGAAGTATTACCCCTTTCTCTTGAAACACACTGTAAGAACCTTATGTAAAAGGTCACTTTGTTCTCAAAGGAAAATAATGTCATTGTCCAGGAAGACAAAGAAACATGGGTAATGGAATAACATGACAGAAAAATTTAAAACACCCAATTCATTAAATTAAAATTTTCTGCTGGGCAGTGGTGGCACACGCCTTTAATCCCAGCACTTGGGAGGCAGAGGCAGGTGGATTTCTGAGTTCGAGGCCAGCCTGGTCTACAGAGTGAGTTCCAGGACAGCCAGGGCTACACAGAGAAACCCTGTCTCAAAAAACCAAACCAAACAAACAAAAAATACTATTTTAGAAATGTATTCTCTACCTTATAATGAATCTTAAACATATATGAATTTACCTGTCTTTTGAGTCTTCATTTTTATAGATTCTTGTGCTGCATAAAACTTATAACAAAACAAGTTTTTTGATGCTTTTTGTCCTTGCTAATTTGCCTTTTCTCACAGATGGCCATGAACTTTCAGTGGCATAGAAAAGATTTAGAACTTTGCCCAAACCTTGGAAGATAGTATAACTTATCTGACACTTCAAAATGACATTCTCCTCTTCTATAGAGACAGACTGGCAGAAATACACACACACACACACACACACACACACACTCACGGATGGTAAAATTCATGAGTGTGGGCTATTGCCATACATTTTTATGATGAAAATTCCTTGACCACAAGAAACACTGTGGAATATCTTGATGTTAGAACACATCCTTTATGAATATATAAATGGTAGTAGGAGGCAAAAATATTTTGCACAGGAAAAGTTCAGACAAAAGTTTGTGTTTCTCTTAGTATAATTGATATGATTTAATGCGATCCACTTGCCAGCAAGTAGCTGACTAATTTCCTCTTCAAAAGCTATCATATTTGGCATTTAGTATTAGCCTCCACTGTTGGTATATACAGTTCTCAACAGTAGCTGTAACCAAGTTAAACATGATGAGTTTCAGTTCATGCCTTGACCCCTTGCAAAACTTCACTTTAAGAATCCCTGTACAAATGCAGTACTGACATTGACTTACTATTCTTTTTAGGCAGAAGTAATTTTAGTTTGTTTCATTAGATCTTCACTTGGCAATAATCCTTACATGGCTCTGGAAACCAATATGAAGAGTTTGCCAGATTATGTATACCAATTATGTATTCCTGAACTGGAGAAATAACTACAGGCATTGGGAAATTACTTGCACACTATTAGATGAGCTTGAAGCAGAACTCTGCTGATTTTCTACACCCACAATTCGCTATTTTAACTAATGAACCTTAGTGATATTTTTGATACCTTGTGTCAATTCACAGCCAGGATCCAGTAGTTGAGAGAAGATCTGATTATTTCTTGAACCAAAGGCATTTTGGTAACGGGCTGCAGGGGATTAGTGAGAAATATAAGCAGTATTAAGTTTGGCCTGTGCACTTTATTTTTTCTTCTAAAGACCAACATCACAGAGATTGTTTGTTAGAAGACAGTTGAAATGGATGATTTTTTTAAATTTATTATTTGTATGATTGAAATGGCTGAATATTTATTGAAATGGGTGAACATTTCATTTTGTAATTAACATTAAATATCTGCTCATTTAATTTCTAGCTTTTCTGCTTATGCAAATGAAGTAAGAATTAAACAAGCCTGCTGTACATTTCCCTTTAAGAACATCATGTCAAGTAAAAATCCCATAAATCTATGAAAGAAAAGTAGTCAGACTGTAGTGTTGGCTCTACCACCTGTTAAAGTAGCCATTCCTTCTGTGCCTTTACAGTTGAGTGCCAAATTTGACCTTTATAATCCTTGAATAATTAAATAAATCCAATTAATGCAATTTTCATTTTAAAGTCACTCTTATGTAGAAAAATAAAAGCAGGTATAAAGAACTCTTCAAAATGCTGAAGTTCCCTCAGAAAATTAATTCTCACAATATATGAAAAAGACATATCTTCTTGAAACAGTCACTGTGGGTAAGGAGACTTTAAGCAAAAAAAAAAAAATCCATTTATAAACTCTCCATAATTAGAATCTCTTCTTTTCTTTAAATATAGTGACTTGAATTTTAAAAATTTCAGTTTAGGTCAACAATTTGTGTACATTATAGTTAATTTACTAATAGAACAAACTATTGGATATATTCTTATACCTATCTCAAATTGCAACATTAAACATAGAGCTCTTGTTTAGTACACCTCAGTCTTACTTTTATCTCATATACATTCCCATAAATATTCCCCAAATTTAAATCTGTATCAATTGTAAAACTAAGCTCTGCTGCTGTTGTATACCTCTTTGTCTTATTTCATATTACTGTGCTGTGATAAAACACTATGGCCAAAAGTAAATTTTGGAGAAAAAGGTTTATTTGGCTTATACACCTATATCACTATTCAACATTGGAGGAAGTCAAGACAGGATGTTAAATAGGACAGGAAGCTGAAGGAGGAATTCAGCTTATTAAGTCATTCTCCATGGCTTGCTTATCCTACTTTCTTATAGAAGCCATGACCACCATCCAAAGGATGTTACCACCCACCATAACAACCCACTATATCACAAATGAGCCGGACCTCACCCAAATCCATCACTAAGAAAATGCCCTATATTCTAGCATATAGCCTAGTTTATGGAGGAATTTTCTCAATTGAGACTCTTTCCTCTCTGATGACTATACCCTCTGTCAAGTTGGCATAAAATTATACAGCACAAATGATCTCTTGTCAACTCGACAAAAATTCCCTTTCTTATTTATCCCTAAGATCATGCATCAATATATACATCATGATTTTCTAAATTTTAAAGGTCCCAAAGGCTTTACAAATTCAAACTCTTTAAAATTCAGTCTATTTAAAACTACATCACTTTTTTTTTGTTTGTTTTTGTTTTGTTGTTGTTGTTGTTTTGTTTTTTTTATTTTTGATACTTTATTTACATTTCCGATGATTCCCCTTTTCTTTGGAAACCCCGTGTCCCCTCCCCCTCCCCGCCACTGTGAGGGAATTCCTCCTCCCACCTACCCGCCCACCCATTCCCATATTCCCACCTTGACATTCCCTTTTACTGGGGCCACTAGCACCCTCAGGCCCAAAGTCCTCTCCTTTCTCCCTGGTGGCCATCGAGGTGATTTTTCTGCCTCATATGTAGTCCAAATCATGGGTCAATAGATGTGTATTCTTTGGTTAGTGGTCTGAACTAGAGGACGACCAGGGGGAGGGTCAGGCCCATTGATGCTCTTGCTCCCTCCATGGGGCTGCCAAAAAACTTTAAATCTATTTTAAAATTCAGTCACTCCTCTATAAGCAAAATTAAACACTTTCTTACTTCAAGAGGAAAGCAAGACATAGTCACAATCAGTTCAAAGCAAAACCAGCCCTACTGTGTGAATGACTCAATGTCTAATGTCTGGGATTAATTTATGGTATACTGGGCTCCTCCAAAGGTCTTGGGTCACTTCTCTGACTTTGTCATTTACACACACACACATACACACACACACACACACACACACACACACACACACACACACACACACACACACCTCCTCTCTTGGCATCTCAGAGTGCCACTGTGAGAAGCTTCAGCTCCTTTCCCTCACCTCTCTATGCCTTAAGAACCAAATACCACCTGGGTATCTCTTACACTACCAAGTACAGCCAACAACATGAGGTACAATCTAAGTTACCTCAGGAACACAGCTTCTATGTGCTGACCCTGAAGAAACACTACCCAAAAGACTTCACCTCAAAGATGCTAGTCTCCTTTTAATAGCAGCTGACTCTAATATAGCTGACCAGACAACACCGATTCTTCACACAAATGACCTGGTAGAGTCATTGCTTCCCTTTGAACCTTCACAAGCTAGGCCTTCATTATCATCACTGATCTCAACATTCTCATATTCTCCCCCTCATCTACAGAGCATCGGACTGAGCATTCAATACTCAGTGGCTTTTCTAGATCAAAGTTCCACAGTCCTTCCAGAATCTTCCCCGAAACATTGTCCAGTCTTTCACAACAATCCCCTATGATCCCAGTATCAACTTCTATCTTTGTTAGGGTTTTTATTACTGCTATAAAACACTATGACAAAGACAAATTGGAGAAGAAAAGGTTTATTTGTCTTATATTTCCACATTACTCAGAGGTGAACATTTACAATGGGCTAGGTCCTCCCTAATCAACTACAAATTAAAAAAATGCCAAACTGGCCTGATACAGTCCTATCTTCTGGAGGCATTTTCTCATTTGAGGTTCCCTCCTCTCTAATGACTATACCTGGTGTCAAACTGACATAAAGTAACCAGCGCATTCCTTATGAGTTATAATTTCAACATTAGGGTCTTTTATGGAATTGAATCTAATCTTAGATTTTAGAAGCAATTAGACGCGTTAGTAATGGATTATAAGGAAAACTGATATTGTATTGGTTGCCATTGGCATGGAAGAAATCATTATAGCTTCATCAGGAAATATCACCTTTAGGACTCTCTCATATTGATAGGGGAATATAAAGTCAACTCAAAGTAAATGTGATATCTTCCAAGAAGATGTGTTCTAGAGATTAGCTACCTGCATTAGTTTAAGGGATTAGGGAAAGATCTGACATGGTCTTTGTCATACAGATACAGTAGAGGTCATTAGCCATCTCCTGTGCTAACTGTGGAACCGTAGGGGGAGTCCATGGCTATACAGATAATATAAGGGTCATTTAGACTACTAGCCACCTCCACTCTTGGTTGTGGGAGACTGAATATGTTCTGACCCTTCAAATAATGTATACCAAAAGACTGTTAATCACCTGGTCTCCCTAGAAATTTGTGGGCACAAATTCATGTTTCCATAACCCTTGTGTATATTCCAGTAAACAGCAACCAGTTTCCAGTGGGATGTCTAACTAAAGATCACATGCTTAGATTGTAGAATATGAGAATTTATTATGTTTTATAGAAAAAGAATAAGAAATATAAGGCCACCATGTTTCTCTTATAAGATGATGTAGATATAGCACACATTAATTACACGTCTACTGATAACTTTTGGAATGTTTAAGAAATGTTCAGACATATCTTGTTTAATTATGAACACTTTTGTGCTTCATACATAATGCACTTTATTTTACAAATTAATATTTGATGGTAATACTGATCAAAATTTTCTGTTAGTACCACAGTTTTGAAGCAGCATGAACTCATTTCATGTTTTGGTAATTATCAAAGCATTTACAACGTAGTATTTATTAGATTACCAATGATACAGGCCTATGACACCCTGTTCAAATTTCTTTGTGGCAGTATAAACAAATGTTCACATAAGATTCTATGAACAAATAATATCTACACTCTGCCGACTCGGCCAACTGGCTCTTCCATGAACTCTCTCCATCTCCAGACAATCCTGCTTCCAGAGGCACACATATTAAAATTTAGTCATAAATAATTACTAGTGGCTTTTACACCTTCAAACGAAGGAAAGTCCACACATCTCTCACTTTAAATCAAAAGCTGGAAATGATTAAGCTTGATGAGTCAGGCTGCTTGAAAGCCAAGGTCAAAAGCTAGGCCATTTATGCCAAACTGTTAATCAAGCTGTTCGGGAGAAGGAAAAAAAAAAACTTGAAGACAACTTAAAATTCTACTTCAATAATCACAAGAATGATAAGAAAGCAAAACAGACATGTGGCTGGTACGGAGAGGTCAGCAGCATTTGTGTGGGTCCACAGAATTGCCTTGAACTATATAGTCTAATCCATTATCTAATTCAGAACAAAGTTTTTACTCTTATGCTTAGTTGCTTTTCTCATTACAATGACAAAACACATAAAAAGCAACTGCTTAGGGAGAGAAGAAAGGAGAAAGGAAGAAAGAAAGAAAAGAAGGAAGAAAGGAGAAGGAAAGGAAGAAAGGATTTATTTTTCCTTAGTATTTAACCATATAATTCAAAATGATTTAGTTAAGCTGCAATCGGAGATTGAAACATTATTTGTTAGATTATGGGGAAAGAAAATCACATTTAAGCACTGCTTATCTTTAATTACAAACATAAAGAAGATTGCATTAATTATTTATATTTTCCAACTGTTGTTCTAGTTCTTTTATATTAAATGTTTATAAATATTCTGAAAGTCAATAAAATAAATATTTAATTAAAAACTATTATACTTTCTTTAATTTTGTGGAGTCTTACAAAATGATCTTACAACAGGTAGAAGATATAGAGGAAAAGTCTGATACTGGCAAAGATTTGCTCTTGGGGTTTATGGGAAAAAGTCATCTCAGCACATGAAAGTGCACAGTGAAGACCATGTCATAATAGAGGAGCTTATGACTTGCGTGGGATTTAGAAAGATAGTTCGTGGTAGTCAGACTAAGTGACAGATTCTTAGTAAGATAAGAGAACTCATCATGATAGTGGAAAAAAAAGTTGACATCAAAGAGAATCCAATTCTGAGCTTCACAGTATTCAGTTATAGGCCAAGTCTCTTGTGAGGATCTAATTCAGCCGGTGATTGTAAACTGAAACCAACCATTGAGAGGTCAACCCTACTCCATCTTAGGACCAGACTCCATCTTAAAAGAAAGAAAAATCAGAGAACTTGAACTACAGCTGAACCCAAGCTGTAACCAAGTACCAGGAAGGACTCCATGGCTTGTCTTTGGTCCATACCCCAACGTTACTCCCTAGCTACTTCCTAGAATCAAAGATTAGTCTGATTGCTTCAGGTGTACCTTCAGACTGTGATTATTCATGGTCTTGCTTCAGAGCACCCACCTGTCAGCTCACTACAGTCATTCTACTAGATGCTTGCCAGAATGGACACCTCCTTATTTGCTGAATTAGCTAAATATTTTAAGACTAATTTTAAAAACTGTTGCACAAAAAAATGAGATTCCATTAAGACACTGCTATTCATTTGACACAATATTTGATCCCCTAGAACTATGGAAATATACAATGAGATTAATGTTGTTTCCTTACCTTGTAACTGTATCTATTCTGCAGCCCATGGATGAAGGATAAATATAAAATTTAAAGTCTTGTTATTTAAGAAATACATTTTATAAAGTAATGGCTGCCATTGGTGATAAGTTCTCTGATAATATGGAAAAATTAGAAATTCTTGTATAGGATTCTCTGTGTTAGGTATCCTGAGAAATACTCATTATTTCTATAAAGAGAAATAAAAATTACATATTAATAGTCACATGGAAGGAGTTGGTTGTAACCTTCATGGATATTTTGAGGGTTTCTAGGCTTCAGTGGAAGGAGAAACTGCAGATGTGGTGGAAAGAAAAACCAAAAATGAAAAATGACTAGTTGAATCTGCAGGAAATTAAAATAAACCCTTTTCTCCCCACTTTGATTTCGATCATGGTGTTTTATCTCAGCAACAGAAATCCAAATTGGTATAAATATTAACCTAGCTGAAGTAGTGTCAGGATTTGTAACTGACTGATTCCAATTTTGGGAGGACTTTTATTATTCAGAATAGTAGCTAACAGCAATACATTGTATAAAGGAAACTTTTGAGATGTCTGGGAGACAAGTTGTCCATCTTGACTCCTTAATTCTGACTTTGAATTTCCAACACTTATTATTATTGTGGGGCATTTAATATTACTTACTTGCTTCTCATTAGGAGAAAAATATAAAAATAATTGTAGAGAAATTTTAATCCAGCAACATGGCTGCTCTGGCAAGGAATCACATCTGAATTTCTTCTAGGTCTGTGTGATCTGACTGGAACACAGACATGCCTTTAATCCCAGGACATAGAGACAAGCAGATTTCTGAGTTTGAATCAGTCAGTTTGTTTGAGTCAGTGAGTTGAGAGGCAGTGAGCTTTTTACAGGGGCAGTTTTACAGAGAGAAGTTGCAGAGAGAACAAGCTAGATACAGGTGAACACAGAACAATTCAGAGAATGAGGAAGAGGCAGATGATTATAACAGACTGACAGAGTTAGTTTGAGACCAAGCAGAGAAATTCAGAATCTGAGACAAGTCAGATTGAATCAGTCTTGTCTTATTTGTAACGTGTAGTGACAAATACCAATCCTTTAGCATACTTTAGTAACTTTTTTAAAAAGGAGTCTATGTCAGATTTCAGTTTCCTGTGACCTCCTTTGCTGTAGCCTGGGCTTCCTCACCTGCTTTTGGCCTTAATGCTGTCACCTGCTTTGATCTCAGATTCCCTTTTTCAACTTGCTATTTCATTCTCAAACACAACTGTGTTCCTTCTTCCTTAGAGTTTAGTGTCAAAGAGTTTCCTGTGTTATACTCATGTAGCATTTTGAAGTAGATAACTGTTTTGATGTTTTTCACACAATTGTATAATTATTTGATTACTGTTTCTAATTTTCTAGCTAGAGTATGGCATAATACATTCCCTACAAAGGAAAAAATCACCTTATGAATTTTTTTTTGTAGCAGAGCTGATTATCAAAGAGCTGCAAAGGTAGAATTTTCTTTTCATTACACAATGACAACTTAAGTGATTAAAAGTCTTTATTAAGTCATACCTGTTTGAGAAGACCGTCAGTTGGAACTAACTTGGAATAAAAATGTGTTTGCTCTGTGATTAGCATGAGCATTCAATTCTTATGACAAGAGCAGAAGAGTCTCAGGGAATCTAAAGATTGGGGAGCATGGATCAGTCACAGTCACTTGCAATGATTCTAAAATGTGATTATTCCTACAGTAATTTAGACCAATTATAGGAATTTCTGTAATTAAGGAACTACACTAAGATAAAGATGTGATATACTTAAAATACACTGAATTTACTAACTATCCTAACTTTTTCGGCTTTCTTTTTTTTTTTTAATAAGCAAGGTAATGAGATGGACAAAGTGTTGTGCTATCATTCTACTTCCAGAAATCCACAAGGTATTTATTCATTGAATATGAACATACACTGATTTAAAATTGTGTACTAGACCAAGTAATATATGAAGGCAGACCCATTAGATTAATACCTGCCTTTCCAATGGAGACTTTAAAAGGCAGAATGCCTTTTAGCTGTTATAAGAACACTAATAGTTTACAGATGCCACCTCAGACTAAGATACCAGTAACACTTTCAGTCACAATAAAAAAAGAGAAACTTTCCATCATAAACCCAAATTTAAGCAGTGCGCATCTACCAATCCAGCTCTACTGAAGGTGCTAGAATGAAAACTTTAATCTGAATGTTAGTCACAACCAAGAAAACAAGGAATAAATAATGTCAAACTAATAAATCAAAAGTGTGGGAGATCATAAAACTTAATGGCAAAATAACAGGAATCAACAAATTCTTTTCAGTGATATCTCTCAGCATCAATGGTCCAATTACCCAATAAAAAGATACAGACTAACAGACTGGGTTTGAAAACATAATCCAATATTCTGCTACATCCAAGAAATACTTTAACATCACAGATAGATATTACTTCAGGGTAAAAAAACAGAAAAAAAGATATTCCAAACAAATTTCCTAAAAGGCAGGCTGGTATAGCCATTTTAGTATCTGAGAAAATAAACTTTAAATCAAAACTAATCATAGATCATAGGGAACTACATATTCATCAAAGAAAAAAATCCACCAAGAAGATACTGCAATTTTAAACACTATACACTAAACATGAAGTCAGCCATGTTGATAAAAGAAACATTAATAAAGCTAAAATCACTTATTGACCTTTATACAGTGGTAGTAGGTAACTCAAAACTCCTCATTCACCAATAGACAGGACAACCAGACAAAAACTAAACAGAGGAATTCTGGTGCTGATGTTCTAAAACAAATGTAACTAATAGATGTTTACTGGATATTTCTTCCAAACCCAAAAGAATATACCTCCATCTCTGTATCTCCAGGAACTTTCTCCAAAACTGACTACATACTTATACACAAAGCAAGCTTCAGCAGATACGAGGACATTGAAATAATACCCTACAACTTTTTTGACTACCATGAATTAAAGCTGGATATCAACAAGAAAAAACATTAAAAAGCTTTCAAACACATGGAAACTCAATAATTTTTGTGCTGAATTTAAAAAAAAAAAATGGGTCAAGGCAAAAATAAAGAAGTTAAAACTGTCTAGAATACAGATCAAAATTAATATACATACACAAACCTATAGGAAGCAATAAAGACAGTTCTAAAAGGGAAGTTCATACCACCATGTACCTACATACAAAACAACTAGAAATCTCTTATTAGTAACTGAAGGGCACACCTGAAAGCTCTAGAGCAAAAAGAAGAAATTGCGCACAAGAGGAGTAGATGGAAAAAAATCTATCTCATAGCTAAAATCAACAAAATAGACAACAAACAAATGAAGAATCAGTGAAACAAAGAGTTTATTGAGGAAATCAATAAATTGACAGCCTCTAGCCAATTAATTAAAAGACAGAAAGCAGTTATCTAAATTAGCTAAATTAGAGGTGAAAAGGAATACATAACAGTAGATAATGAGACAGACCAAAGAACTATAAGAAAATAATCTGAAAGTCTGAACCCCACCAAATTGGAAAACCTAGATGAGATGGGTAAATTCTTGATATATACAACCTACTATGGTTGAGTTTAGATCAGAAAAGCAATATCAACAAACCTATAAGCCCCAGTGAAATAGAGCAGGAATTAAGTTGGTCAACCAAAAGACACCCAGGGACAGATGGTTTTAGTGCAGAATTCTACTAACCTTTTAAAGAATTAATTCCAACTTTCTTGGAATTATACTACAAAATAGAGAACAAATGAACACTGATGAATTCTTTTTATGAGGCCTAAATTTTCCTGATATTTAAACCACATAGTTCCAAAAGAGAAAGAATCACAGGCATCTTTTTCTTATGAACAAAGATGCAGCAATTCTAAATAACATAATTGTAAACTGAATCCAAGAATACATCAAAACGATTATCCACCAAATAGGCTTCATCCTCTAGATACAAGGATGGTTCAACATATCTAAATCCATAAATGTAATATACAATATAAACAGACAGAAAGGAACAAAAAACACATGATCATCTCATTTGATGCAGACAAAGCCTTTGAAACAAAAATATAATAACCCCTCATGAAAGAAGTCCTAGAGAGACTAGAGAAATAAGGGAAATAACTCAATATAATAAAGATGATTTACAGCAAGTCCACAGTCAGCATCAATATAAATGGAGACATATTAAAAGCAATTCCATTAATCTAGGAATCAGACAAGGATGCCCATACTCTACATGTTTATTCAATATAGTCCTTGAAGTCTTAGCTAGAATAATAAGAGTACTGAAGAGATTAAAGGGATGCAAATTAGAGAGAAAGAACTCAAGTATCATTATTTGCAGATGATATGAATGTGTACATGAATGACCTTTAAAAAGGCACAAGGAAACTTCTACAGTTGATAAACATAATCAGCAAAGTTGCATAAAACAAAATTAATATACAAAAGTTAGTACTTTTCCTATATACAAATGACAAGTGGACTGGGCAAAAAATCAAGAAACTTTTGCACAATAGCCTCAAAAATATCCTGTGGTAAATCTAACCCAGTAGGTAAAAGACTTGTACAATAAAAGTTTTAGAAATTATAGAAAGAAATAGAGAAGGTAGAAGATGTAAAACCTCTGATGCTCAAGGATTGTTAGGATTAATATACTAAAAATGTCCATCCTACTTAAAGAAACATATAGATTCAGTGCATTCCTGTTCAAAATTACTTCACAATTTTTCTCATAAATTGAAGGAACAATTTTTAGCTATATGTGAAGACACAGAAAACCCAAGGTAACTAAAACAATAACTTGAATAATAAAAGAACTCCTGGAGGTATCATTATCCCCAACCTAAATTGTACTACAGAGCTATACTAATGCCAATAGCATGGTATTGGCATAAAAACAGAAAGTTTGATCAATGGCATAGAAATGAAGACCCAGGCATAGGTCTACACACCTATGAACATTAGGTTTTTTTTATAAAGAAACTAGAAATAAACACACTGGAAACAATACAGCACCTTCAACAAATGGTGTTTATTAGACAAGATGGCCACAGGTAGAAGAATGCAAATAAATTCACACTTATCACCTTACATAAAATTCAACTCCAAGTGGATCAAGTACCTCAATGTAAAGCTAGATACACTGAATCTGACAGAAGAGAAAGTGCGGAATATTCTTGAACTCTCTGACAGAAAAACAAAACAAAACAAAAACACTTTCTAAATAGAATATTGATAGCAACAGCACTAAGAATAGCAAATAATAGATGGGATATCATGTTTCCAATCTGTATGTTTCAGCATCTGTATGTGTGCCTCATACTTTTTTCTTTAGTTCTTTATCCTCAGCTTGTCAACTTTGCGATAATTTCAATTTCTTCTTCTTCTTCTTCTTCTTCTTCTTCTTCTTCTTCTTCTTCTTCTTCTTCTTCTTCTTCTCCTTCTTCTTTTTCTTCTCTTCCTCCTCCTTCTTCTACTATGACTGATTTTTTTAATGATAGAGAGAAAGAAACGAAAATGATATGGGATTGGATAGGTAGATTGATTTTTAATGATAGAGAGAAAGAAAAAAAATGGTGTACATTTAGATGAGTAGGAAAATGTGCAAGAACTTGATGAAGGTAATGGAGGAAAAATTATAACCAAATATATTATATGAAAGAAAGTAAATGTTCAATTTAAAAAAGATTATATTCTAAATTTTGCTCAATTTTTAGTTTATTAAAATGACAGTACATAATTATTTCAATCATTAGTGATTGTATTACTAATATTTTGGCTTTTAATTTTACATTTCCTTAATGTACATTATTATTACTTTTAACCTCATGAGCAAATTAAACACAATTAATTAAATTAATTATAAATCACTTACATTTAAAATTTTATTTTAAAAAAGGACAATGCTTCAGAATCTAGGTATAATATTCATATGAAAACCACAACCAATGTTAAGAAATGTCCATTAAAAGCACCTTTCCCTAGTCAGACACATAAAACCAGATACACAGAAACTAATAGAAGAGAAAGTAGGGAACACATGGGCACAGGGGAAAAGTTCCTGAACAGAACACCAATGGCTTATGCTCTAAGATCAACAATCGGGAAATGGGACTTCATAAAATTGCAAGTTTCTGTAAGGCAAAGGAAATTGTTCATAGGACAAAATGCCAATCAATAGATTGGGAAAAGATCTTTACCAATCCTACATCCTATATCTATATATCCTATATATAGAAAGAACTCAAGAAGTTAGACTCCAGAGAACCAAATAACCCTATTAAAAATGGGGAACAGAGCTAAAATAAAGAATTATCGACTGCGGAATATCGAATGGGCGAGAAACACATGGTGCTGGACACATATGTCACAGAGGAGGGCCTTGTGCATCAGTGGGAGGAGAGGTCCTTGGGCCTGAGGGTGTTAGTTGCCCCAGTGTAGGGGAATGCTAGGGAGGGTAGACAGGAGTGGGTGGGTGGGTGGGGAAGCACACTCATTGAGGTAGTGGAGGGGGATGGGATAGGGGATTTCCAAAGGGGAAATATTTGAAATGTAAATAAAGTAAATATCCAAAAGTAAAAATAAATTAAATAATAATAATAATAAAAAGAAATGCTCAACATCCTTAGTCATCAGGTAAGTGAAAATCGAAATAACTTTAAGATTCTACCTCATACCAGTCAAAATGGCTAAGATCAAAAACTAAAGTGACAGCAGCTGCTGGCAAGGATGTGGAGAAAGAGGAACAGTCCTCCATTGTTGGTGGGATTGCAAGCTGGTACAAGCACTCTGGAAATCAGTACTGCAGTTCCTCAGAAAATTGGACATAGTACTACCTGAGGTCTCAGCTGTACCACTGCTGGGCATATACCCAAAAGATGCTCCAACATATAACAAAGACACATGCTCCACTAATTTCATAGCAGCCTTATTTATAATAGCCGGAAGCTGGAAAGAACCCAGATGTCCTTCAACAGAGGAATGGATACAAAAACATGGTACATTTACATATTGGAGTACTCCTCAGCTATTAAAAACGATGAATTCATGAAATTATTAGACAAATGGATGGAACTTGAAAATTTCATCCTGAGTGAGGCAACTCAGTCACAAAAGAACACACATAGTATGTACTCACTGATAAGTGGATATTAGCCCAAAAGCTGAAAATACCGAAGATACAATTCACAGATCATATGAAGTTCAAGAAGAAGGAAGTCCAAAGGCTGAATGCTTCAGTACTTCTTAGAAGGGGGAATAAAATACTCATGGGAGGTAGAGGGTGGGAGGGACTTTGGAGGAAGAGAGGAGGATCAGGGCAAGAAAGGGGGCAGTATCAGATATTACGGGAGACAGGGTTGATATTCAGAGGATCAGGAATTTGAACAGAGGTGTGTAGCAATGGGGGATGGGGAACTGGGGGTAGCCCCCAACAACTCCCAGATGCCAGGAAAGCAAGAGGCTACCAGGACCCAACAGGAATGAGATTAGTTGAAATGCCCAATAAAGGGGAGGGAGAACCTCTAGAGACCACATCCAGAGTTTAGGCTAGGCCCCTGGTTGGGGGATGGGTCTACTCACTCATCTCCAAATTTTTAACCTAGAAGTACTCCTGTCTAAAGGAAATACAGTAACAAAGTGTGGAGGAAAGACTGAAGGAAAGGCCATCCAGAGACTGCCCCACCTGGGGATCCATCCCATCTGCAGACACCAAACCCAGACACTATTGTGGATCCTAAGAAGTGCTTGCTGACAGGAACCTGATATAGCTGTCTTTTGAGAGACTCTGCCAGAGCCTGACAAATACAGAGGCAGGTGCTGGCAGCCAACCATTGGGCTGAGCATGGGGTACCCAATGGAGGAGTTAGAAAAAGGCCTGAAAGAGCTGTAGGAGTTTGAAACCCCATAAGAAGAACAACAATATCAATCAACCAGACCCCCAGAGCTCCCAGGGACTAAACCACTAACCAAAGAGTACATATGGAGAGACCCATGGTCCCAGCTGCCTATATGTAGCAGAGGATGGTCTTTTCATGCATCAGTAGGAGGAACGGCCCTTGGTCCTGTGAAGGGTCAATGCCCTAGTGTAGGGGCATATAATAGGGATGAGGTGGGAGTGGGTGGGTGCTTGGGTGAGCACCCTCGTAGATGCAGGGGGTGTGGGATAGGGGTTTCTGGATGGGGAAAGAGGGAAACGGGATAACATTTGAAATGTAAATAAATTAAATATCCAATTTAAAAAAGAGGAAATGAGCATGCACCTGCTAAAATATTTTATTTCCCGTCTTCTTTCATCACTCCAATACTGTTCCATCATAGCACAAATAACTTTTTGGTAATACACATTGTCAATTTTCAGCGATGCTTAGAAAACACTCTTTAAAGAGAACACTCAAACAAATCAGGCTGAGAAAGAAATTTATAGAAATAACACCTTTCACAAATTGTGACAAACAATATAAAGTATCTTGGTGTGACTCTAACCAAACAGGTGAAAGATCTGTATGACAAGAACTTCAGGTCTCTAAAGAAAGAAATCAAAGAAGACCTCAGAAGATGGAAAGATCTCCCATGCTTATGGATTGGCAGGATTAATATAGTAAAAATGGCTATCCTGCCAAAAGCAATCTACAGATTCAATGCAGTCCCCATCAAAATTCCAACTCAATTCTTCGTAGACTTAGAAAGAGCAATTCTCAAATTCATTTGGAGCAACAAAAAACCCAGGATAGCAAAAGCTATCCTTAACAACA